>JAGFMF010011568.1:13107820-13338785 GCA_019455555.1 Galemys pyrenaicus | reverse complement strand
CTTCCTTCCTTCCTTCCTTCCTTCCTTCCTTCCTTCCTTCCTTCCTTCCTTCCTTCCTTCCTTCCTTCCTTCCTTCCTTCCCTCCCTCCTTCCTTCCTTATTTTTATAGGTATCTCCAATCAGGTAATTACTGTAATACAAAGGACACAATCTGTTTTCCAATCTGTTTCAATTATCATTTATAAAAGTAAAAAAAAAAAATCAGTGAACTTTGGGAAATTTCACACAATTTACAACATTTACACTAAACAAAATTTCTGTTAAGTTTATAAAATGTCTTCATCACATTTAAGAAAATAACTGTGTCTTAGCCTACTTTTCTTGCTTCATACTTTATTCAGAGTCAAAGAAGATAAAGTATCTTTATCGTTTTAACACTTGAGAGTCCAGAGATTTCCCAGAATGTATTGATCCTGCTGGGCAATATGCTAATTCTTTTTGAACTCATTCCAATTCATCCTTTTTCAAAGCTTCTTTCTTGTTATTAGAAAATATGTGTATACCAAGACAAACTCATGTTAGAAGATGTTTCTACCTTTGTTGACAGCACTGTTGCCTCACCCAAACACCAGTAGTGGTGGTTCTAAAACTGAAATATGTAGAGGAATCATAGTAGGTACTATTAGAACTTAAATATCTGGACTGGCTTCCAATGATTATGATTTGACTGCTGTATGGTGGGGTTTAGAATTTGTATTTTGAATAGCATTTGATTTAAGTAGGTGGATAAAATTTTGAGAAATAACAAGATGGAGTAAAACATAAACATGAGAGAAAAGTAAAAAAAAAATAATTACGGAAGAGTAGGAGAAATATATAGAGGATATGTATATGTGTATAAATAAAAAGAATAAATGTGAAAAAGGTACATGTTTGGCCCTAGATCCCATATGATTTCATTTTCAAACTCTGTCGACAATCTTGCATCAGAGGGAAACTGTGTGTGTCTTAGCCTAATTTTTTTGCTCTATAGTTTATTCAGAGTCAAGGAAGATATAGTATTATTTTAAAATAAAATACATTCAAATTGAGGTAACATAATAAATTAAATACCTATGTGCTGAATTATCCCTTTTCCCATCTTTCCCTTACATACATTTACATGCTAACCTGGTCACAGATGGCTGATATTACAGGATTTTTATTGTAAAACATTA
Source organism: Galemys pyrenaicus (assembly GCA_019455555.1). NCBI lineage: Eukaryota > Metazoa > Chordata > Mammalia > Eulipotyphla > Talpidae > Galemys > Galemys pyrenaicus. The sequence goes on along the minus strand of JAGFMF010011568.1, from coordinate 13,337,628 downwards.
GTAATTTTTCTATAATGATTCAAGTAAAACAATATATTCAATGCATTTCTTTTATTTCTCTTAGGCAAAGAAGAATCATTGGGAAAGCTAAGTGATAAATGATATGATAATAAGATACTAGATAATATTATTGACTGATCAGTTTTCAAAAGAATAAAATAAACATGAGGACTAGTAGAAAGCAGAAGTAGAACAGAAGTAGAAGTAGAAAAATTTCAAATAGGTCTTTATGGCCAGGCAATTCCAAAACCTAACGTTCTTCACGTTCTCATAGCTTACCCTGGGTGAGGTTAATCCACTCTGGATGTGCTCACTTCTGCATGTTCACCAAATGCAGGAAACTCAACTGCACTATTTGTGGTAGTGAGACCCCCCCCAAACAAACAAACAAAAAAACCCACAAAATTTAACATTCTACTAGAATTTTCTCATGACTTCTACTTTAAAAAAATATTTATACTGCTTCTACCCATATAAACATGAAACAGTATTCTCCAATCCATTCAAATGACTAGAGAGAAGCCATGTAATTTGTTTTCCAAAAACAACTGTATGATAACAGTAAATCATACATAAAGATTTGGAGCAGGTTACCATCTCATCAGGAATTATTCAGGGTAGAGTGGGCATGTCTTTATAACTTGAGTTGGCATTATACCCAATATAACTTAATGACTGCTTTTGAGGACTGTTTTAAAAGACAGAACATAAATATTTTAAAATGGAAGTAATGTGTCAGCTATATTTCTTTTAACCTAAGATTTCCTTATTTCTGTGTTCTATAAGTAGTATGCCTAAGTATACACCTATGTTTATATATACTGTTGACATCAAAATCAAACTGAATATTTATTTTTTCATTTCTCCCACCCCCCTTAACCTCAGAAGTCTCATGTTTTAGTGTTCAACTGAAAAGTCTGCAGGCAGTCTAATTGTTCTTCCTTTATGGATTACTCTCTTTTCCCTCCATGTTTTTAATATTCTTTGTCACTGCTTTCAATGGTTCGATTATAATGTGTTTGGGAATGCACCAGGTCATTATTATTTTGTTTGGAATTCTTTGGGCCTCTTGGATAAAAATGTCCAGATTAACATCATTCTCAGCAATTGTTTCTTTAGATAAATTTTCTATACCATTCTTTTGTCTTCTTCTGTGTCCCTCATGATACATGTGTTGTTTCTCTTTAGGTTATTGCATATGTAGTTCTTACAGTTTTTTTTTTTTGTTACTAATTTTTGTCTTTGTTGTTCTGATTACATTTTATGTGCATCTTCCCTTTCAAGTTCACTAGTTCTCTCCATTACTTTCATTTATCTACTTTTTGAAACCCCCTTTTGCATGTTCTATTTTGATTATAGTATTTTGTTGTTAATTCTAGTTGCAGTAATCATATTTTATCCATGTTTATTTTGTTTCTGTTTTACATCACCCATTATTTTTCTTAATTTAATATGCTTAGTTATGTATATTACCTTAAATTCCCCTTCAAGCATATCAGAGTTCATTAGCTTGAGACGTTTCTGTTTCATGTGTGTTTCTGTTGTTTTTATTTTTTGCTCGAACTTTTGCAATGTGTTATTCTTATTCTGTCTCCTCACATTTAGTTTTTATGAGTTGCATAGGAAATTTCATTATTTTGGTGAGTTGGTTTTATACTCCTCCTATAAGAAGCTGGATATAATCCTAGGAATTTTTGCTCAGGATTTTTAGGTATCTATTATTTCACATACTGCTGATTTTGCACCTGTTCAGATGACCAGAACATTGTTACAGGCAAAGGTTATAAGTGGAAAGCAACTGGGGCAGTAGAGCACCAAATGGTCACTTCCAGTGATCATCAAAGGTTTAAGTTTCCCTTAGGTGTTACAGGTAACTGAGTTGTATGTGAGGACCCATGGTGATCTTCTCCCTTAGGCTATAATTTTGGCCTAAATGTCTCATGCCTGCTACAATTTCTGGGCTGTATTTGAAGACTGGATGCTATATTGGGTAAGGATTATGGTTGAGACAGAGTCATAGGCTAGAATTATTGTCTTCACTTTTCCATTATGGAGTTTTACCCTGGTGAGCTTTCTCCTGTCACTAAAATCTAGGTGCTCATGCTTGGTTAGAAAAAACACTGAGTTGTCATCTCAGTTTTGGCCCTAGATGGGGAAAGGCAGGTGTTGTGAATATCATAACCTTGGGCTGAAAATAATCATTTCTTCAATGGGTAAAGATAGAGGTGATTAGACTTGGACCTCTCTGCCAGTTCAGTCTCCAACTGTTCTAGATTGGAAGCCCCAGACTCAGGTCAGTAATCATCACTCTGCACCTTCACTCCTCTATTTCCCCGGTAGTATACCTTCTGTTCTGCATGTAAACTCTGTACACCCCCTTCTCCAATGCAGTACTGAGTCTTCACAGTATCTGCTGTGGGTGCCTCTTAGTTAATAACAGCTGAGGGTTCTGTAGAGCAGAGCCAGACTCTGATGTGTCACACTACCTAGGTACAGTGCCAACACAATTTAATTATAGTTTTCCTATCCCTTTCTCTGTGCCGTTGCTTCTGATGTATTTTTCAAGGGTTGCTGACTTTGTTCTTTTGTAATTTTGTTGCGAGCATGTGGAGGAGGCAAATCAGGTGTGTTTTCTCTGCTATCTTTCCAGACACAAAAGAAAGTATTTAAATGGTATAAAGAACTTTGAAAATTTAAAGCACTTTACTTGAACTTTTGCTGGTTGCACTCCATCTTTAGGTCAGGTGGATAAGGTGAGCCTACCTGGATATTGGACTAGGTCCCTAATTATCTCCCCTACTGTTTTATTTAATTCTCTCCACCAACCCCAGTAAGCCAAATTACACTTAAACCTACTTATGTCAACCTCTGCTGGGAGTCTGAGCAGAATTTACTGGCCTTATCAGAGATATTAAATATCTAGATACCAGAGAAACAGTACATAATGTCACGTACATATACATACACACACTCTTATACAATTATCTATGCTTCTTTGTCTCAACACATTTAAATAAATAGATTTAATTATCACACATTGGCTTTCAGTGAGTGAGGTTAAGTGGGACCATATGGATGGAGAATCAAACTTCTAAAGATCTGTGCTTGGGATAATTTGCCAATGCTTATGCATCATCATTATCTCACAATTATAGCTTTCCAATATGACATTTTATCTTTGCAAATTAACTCCCAACATGTCTTTATTATGTGTTATATGTGTTTACTATCAAGAATTTACTGTTCTCAGATCAAGTGCTATATGATTTAAACGCCTTCTCGCTATTAAAATCGTCATGTTCAGGAAAGTACAATTTTATACATTTTTTATCTCATTCAACTTATTTTACAAAGCTTACCTACTGCCCTACAATTCTCACTGAAAATGCAAAATAATTATCATACAGCAATTCAATTAACTTTATTTGTAGACTTCTCAGCAAGGTTCCACTTAATTTCCATGTTAGGGTAGTATCTATACACCAAATTATTAATACATGCATGTTTCTATCTAAAGTCCCTCTTATCCGAATTAACTTGATGAGTACATTTTATTGATAATATTTTTTGGAATATATATTAACCATTTGGTTAGTTTCCCTAGTTTTCCTTGTGCTTTGATACTTTGACAAATAATCAAACAATATTTCATTTTAGAAATGCTTTTCAAGCACCAAATAAGAACATGAAACTGAATTGTACTGCCTCAAGAAAATGTGCTGAAACTGAATATTACTGCTTCATGAAAGCTGATTGTGCACCATTTACTCACATGTCTACAGAACATGTGATGTTGCACTGATAATTTGAGTGTGACCCTGGTAGGAATATTTGGTCATAGAGAAATGTTAGAAAGATGGACTTTTCTTTTTCCAGGATAGCTGTTCTACCAGAACATAATTTACTAAATGCCAGATATGTTCCTTGTCCTCAAAGAGTTTACTGATAAATACCAAGAAAAAGAGAGTAACCTTGGATTTCATCCTGAGAAGATAATTCTGGTGCCAGTGTGAGAGAGACTGATATTAAGTATGAGATCAGAAGTGTCAGCAGAAGTCTCCAAGAGCTGCCTGTGGGGTTAGGTGAATGGTACTGGATACCTAGAATAGGAAAATGGCTATGGGAATGTAAATGTGGGCAAAGAATTTTGTAAGAGATTGACATAATATTGGTCTTCCAGTACCGTCCATGTTTTCTCTAAGTATATTATATGTTTCCTTGTATTTAATCATCTTAACATTATGAAGTAGGTATTAATGTTGTTCTCCTTCTATAGATTAGGAGATTAAGGCACTGAGAAAATAAATAAAACTTGACCAATATCTGAGGAAGTAGGTATACTAAAATTCAAATTCAGGTTATTTATCTTTAACATGCTACTCTTAACTCCATAAAATCAATTTACTTTTCAAGAAGATGCTATTTTTGCTTTGTCTATTTTGTCCCTCAAAGCATAAGTTCCAACATATATTTTCTAAGTCATCCTTTAGTTTTTCTCTACAATAAAATTGTTTCCCTCATTTGTAAACACAATATTTATTTCATAGATTTTTTAAGGAATGTATGTAGTAATCACATGCTTGATTTATAGTATGTTAACTATATGTTTCACTATATAAGTATAACTTATATTTAGAATACAAATATAGTTCTTTTACCCCTCTTCTTCCTCCCTTTATTTGGTTCTTTTTATTTCCCTATTGTTATTATTATTAATTATATTATGTTAAACTGGATAACTCTTTTAGCTCTTTTATTTTCTTTTCCTAAGTTCATATAGTTCATAATGCCATTTTTGTATATGTCCTGTGTTCTCCTTTATTTCATACTTTTGTAAATTTCTTGAAATTAAACTTAATATATTTTATACTGCGACTCCTTATAAAAGAGTACTTTGCCTTGCTTATGATAGCACAATGCTATTTATTGAATAGATTTATGTTGTCTACTGGGAAATGGGTGACATTTTAACTTATGGATTTTGAAGATACATTGGAATTTTAAAGGTTAGGTGTTTTAAATCAAAGTCCAGGATGATTATTTTTAACTTCACTCATTAAAGTTGCAGGTATAAACAAAGGAAAGTTAAATATAAATTCTAATATAAGCTGATATATAGTATATAAAATCAAGATGAAATTTATAAAGACAAATAGAAGGAAATTAGGTAATTTTGCATAAATACAAATAAGTCATGCTTAGCTTTGTACAAAGCCTTAAGAAAAAGTTGAAGGCACCATGGATTATAAATTAAATATGCCTTTGCTATAATTTCAAAAGAAACAATGACATCAGGCTATATGTTCTCAGAAAAAGTGCTAAAATGTTTGTTGAATAAAAAAGGCTGGAAACAGATCCTGGGGGAATTGTATGTGACTGGAAAGTGTCAAGAGAAGCTAGCAAGTTCCAGTGACATTGAAAGGTGGACACATTTGCTGATGCTCAGAGAGCTTTAAATTCTAGTCTATATTAATGCATGTTTACCATGTAACAGCAGGCTTTAGATAAGAGAGCTTAACAAGTATTGCATTTGGTAACATCTGCTTACATTTAATTGTACTAGTGAATTAATAGTGTCCATATGGAATGAGAGTTGCTTCACAAAAATTATATGTTGATACAGTATTTTGGAGGGGTAGAGGAGGGCTTTCCCCCAAAGGTGGCACTTTAGAGTAATTTAATTCTTGTTGGTTATAAAATACAAGTTTTAACATAATTTGGGTCATAAATCCTGACTTATTGCCAATTTAATATGCAACACAAATATTTGATAAATTTATACTTTTACAATTTTGTTTTAGCTTACAATAAATGATTTTTTAAAGATTTATTCTTTTATTCACTTATGCCTACAAGAACTGGGGTGTAGGCCAGAGTTGCAGAGGTAGGGGGTGTTTAGAGATTTCACCAGAGACAGAGTGGGGAGCAGAACAGGCAGATTGACTGAAATATACTGCTGAGAGGAGCAGAGGGTGAGACAGGAGAGATCTACCTTAATATGTGGTTTAGCACCCTGGATAGAAAACGAATCCATGCTGCAGTGGCTGGCGATAGCTTGATAGCACTGAAACTGCAGCCCAGCAACACCAGAGAGGCCCCCAATAAATGAAATATTCTTAAAATATAGCATAATAAGGATAATAATACCTGGATAACAAAGTTTACAGTTTATGTTTACAGATTATGTTTACTAATTACTGTGGCATTAAGATAGTAATACAAATATTTAAAGATTTGGAATATTTAAAGTTATATTCAGAGCAAGAAATACAAGGATGGATAGAAACAGTCTAGTGTTGGGGTGGATATTTTGTAACTATCTGCCAACAGAGACAAAGTTTGTCACTCAAATTCCATTTTGCTTCTATCTCCGCCAAAATGAAGAACTATTTCAACCTGGAAAAAGCAAGAGAGAAAGGAAATCTATGGTGGTGGAAGAATTTGTGAGAATAATTTCTTTGCATATATTCATGCATTCTATCTCATTCTATTTATGTATGTATGTATGTATTTTCATTTCTGGGCCTTGCTGGTGGCACAGGGTCTCAGTGCTATCAAACTATGGTCAGTCACTGTGGCATGAGTTCAATTCCTGGTCAGGGAGCTAACCCACATGGTGCAGCAGACCTCTCCTGTCTCACCCTCTGCTCCCCTCAGTAGTGTATTTTAGTAAATCTGCCTGTTTTGCTCCCCACTCTGTCTCTGGTGAATCCTCTCACATCTCACACCTCTGACCTACACCCTAGTTCTTATATGCATAAATAAATAAAAATAAATTAAAAGTTTTCATTTCTTTAAATCATTATTTATATTTCAGATGTACACATTTAATAACACATCTGTATATATACATTTTGTTTGCCACTAAAAATTTATTTTCCACCCACCACCATATATATGATCCCCTTTACCCACTCCCCTTCCCTCTTTTTTCTTAAGATCTGTTTGCTTCATTTCTTTTTTTGTTTATTTCTTAATCTTTCACATATGAGTGAAATCACAAGGTGTTTGTTTTTCTTCATCTGACTTATTTCTCTTAACCTTAACACTCTTTAGGTGCATCCATTTCATAACAAATGATAAATTTTTATCTTATTTTTAATAGCTGAGTAGTATTCAAATGTGTATGTATAGTGCAGCTTCTTTTTACCTATTCTTCTGTCAGTGGACATTTAGGTTATTTCTACATCTTGGCTATTGAAAGTAATGGTTCAACAACAAAAAATGTAAGTATCTTCAAATTAGTGTTTTTGTATTATTTATATATATGCAGATGTAGATCATAGGGTATTTCAATTATTTTTTTGAGTTTTCCATAAAATGGCTGTACCAATTTACAGTGCTACCAACAGTACACAATGTTCCCTTTCTCCACAGCCTCATTTTTTTACTTAAGCCAGCCATAGGTGTGAAATGATAACTTACAGTGGTTTGCTGTGTATTTCCCTAATATAAGGGATGATGGATATTTTTTCACCCATCACTTGGCCAATTGTATGGAGAAGTGTCTGCTCAGATCCTCTGCCCATTTTTTTTTTTTAATGAGGTTTTTCTCATTGTTGTTGAGATGTTTAAGTTCTTTTTATAGATTGGATTATAATGCCTTGACTAATATGTGAATTTTGAATATCTTTTGCCTTTAAATACATCACCTTTTTTTAATCATTTTTTTTTCATCTTTTAGAAGCATTTTCTTTGGATGTAGTCTCACTAGCTTGTCTGCTTTTGTTTCTCTTGCAATTGTAGTTCATACACCTTTCACAGAGACTAGATTGACTTAAGGCATTTGATCACCATTTTTGTTGATAAATCACTGCTATTATCATTAACAACTCTTTGTAGCTTCCTTTTATCTTTTCTCCATCATTTCTCTTCATTTTCTTTTTCCAGTTCTCAATCACAAAACTGATTCTCAGTTTTGTGCAATTTCTTACCGATACAAGTGTTCCTTTTCACTTGCTGGAAATAAATTAAACAACTTCAGACCATTAAACACCATCCTTTTAATTATGACATTGGGTTACTTTCAGTTGCTAAATGTTTACGTGTTACTTTTACAGAACCATAAATACTTGTTATTTTCTTTTTCCTTCTCATTTACTTGCTCTCTTTTCCTTTTCTTTTTCCTCTTCATACCTTCTTCCCTCCTCTTAATCTTTCTTCCTTTGTTTGCCTGTCTCCCTATAACTCTGAATGCATTTCTGGTTTTAGCTTTGAGGAACTCTACAGAGTTGCTGAGATGAACCTCTTTCTCACATACATCATATAGCAGAAATAGCTTTGCCCAAATGTACAAGTTTATACCTGAAGAAGAATTGCCATATAAAAGACAAAATATCTACTCAAATGTTAATTTCAGACAAATAAAATAAATTTCTTAATTTATTTAAAAAATATTTCTGGGATAGGCTTATGCTAACAATTATTTTTTGCTTATCTGAAATTTTAATTTAATTATGAGTCCTGCATTATTATTTGGTGAATTTTGCCATTTTAGTCTATATATTTTTATAGGCTTGAAAAGGGTATTTTTCAATTGTGCAGTATTGTTTTTTTATAATTTTGAATGTTAACACTATGTTAGCTGCCTACCAAAGACAAATGATCAACATTTATATCTAGAAAATTAGAAATTACCAAATTTAGCTTGATAAAAATCTTTATTGATGTATATTAAACACCATTAAACTACCTATTTTCACTTTTATAATAATGGAATGTTACATAGTATTATTTCTTATAATTTAGCTTTAACTGCTCTTATTAGAATTAAAATCAGAAATTTATTTTAGGTAAATAGCCATATTATTTTAAATCAACATACTGACTTATTCTAAAACATTTGGAAATTGTATTGATTTCCTTAAGAAACAAATAATACAGAAGTAAGGTAAATATGTGAAGTCTGTAATGTGAAATAGTTACTAAATCTGAAGCAGTTGAGTAGGGGGGTGGGAACAAAACATAATGTTCTTTTTCCATAAAAGTAGTTCTTAAGGCAGAACAGCTTCACATATACATCAGAGATATTTTTATATAAAAGTTACCTTTTACGTTCTTAAAAGAAGGTGACTGTCATGTGTTGCTGTGTCTACTTAAAAAAAAAACAAACAAACAAACAAAAAAAACAACAAAAAGATGGACAGGTTTAAAAGCTTTCCTTCCCTTAGATATACACATTATGATGACCCCTAGTGGTAAAGCCGGACAAACATGCTACACATGTACACTCGTCCACCCAAACAGGCATGGAGTAACTTTTAGTCAAGAAACCTCATATAAATATAAAAACTCATCTTAATACTATGTCAATCCATGTGTTCCTGTGAATATAATTAGGGTAATGTAAAAAAAAATAATTTCATTCACTTAGTCATGAGATCAAATTTATTAAAATAATGGAATATTTTAGGTTAAATTTTATCAATTATATCTAGTCAATCATTTAAATTCTAATTTTATGTAAAGACAGATAGGTAATGACTGCACTTTTAACTGACATTGCTTTACACTTTCACAGATTTTTGAGAAATTTATGATATTTCAGAAGCCATCTGATCAAAATCAATATACAGAGCAAAGAAAGTTTGACAGGTTTTCTTAAAATCAATCATCTATTTACTACCAGAACATCCTACCAATTAAAGGGAGACCAATGAGTCAGATAATGAAATATGTAGACAACAAACATTTCATTATCATTATTAATTTTCTAAATAGTAAGAATCAACATACAAATGATTCTGCCCATTCTAGTGTTAAGGGAATTAAAAGTAAATGAAGTTAAATCATCTCAATATGATGAAACATGCAATAGAAGTACTAAATATACAAAATTTTCTAACAACTTTTCTCATCTTTCTATTACTGTCTTTCCTCTAGTTATAAAAACACTGATATGGGTTAATTCCCCTTTATTTTTATTCCCATATGTGGAAAAAAGCACACTTCAACTTAGATGCTTAGTTTCTCATTAGTGGTGAAAATTAGCTCATAAAAATTTCTCTGAGCTTTATAAGTTTAGATTCAAATTCAATGGCTTTCATGTAATATAAAATGTTCACTTTCATATCATATATTGTGTTTGTGATTCTATGGCTTTTATGGATGCCAATTTAATTTCTATTCTATTTTCAATTTCCTTTTCTTGCCCATGAACTAATAAAAACTGCATTTCATACACTATGTAATTGTTCAGTTAAAAACAAAGTTAAAGACTGCTATTCTAAAACTCCTTTTCTTTTGATAAGAAGTTATTATTTTTATTAATACCAGTTAGACAAATAAGACTTGTTACTCTCTAGTATAACCTACTATGAATGCTGTCATGGGGTCTTTGCTTCGAACATTTCTTTGTTTTCTTTTCATATTTTTAAATATTTAATTTTATTTACTTATGTTTACAAGAATTGGGGTGTAGGTTACAGGATTCAACACAGAGTGGGAAGCAGAACAGGTAGATCCACTGAAATACACTGTTGAAGGGGACCAGTGTGGGCAAGACAGGAGAGGTCTGCTGCACCAGGTGGGTCAGCTCCCTGGCCAGGGGTCTAACTTATGCCACTCATGCTACAATGACTTGGGATAGCTTGATAGCACTGAGACTTTAAACCCCTGTGCCACCAGGGAGTCCTCTCTTTTCTTATTTTTAATAAATTTTCTTTTGTTTGAGTGCAACGAGTTGTTGCTATCATATTGTTATATGGACAGCCTGCAATAGTCATAATTTATAATAAACCCATGTCATTTCTTATGTTAAAGTATGCTGAAACTTCCACACATACTATCCATTTAAAAGTATAAATTATTTTCCTAGACCTAGGAAATATCTTAAGGAATTCTCAATTTTCTTCATTTCACCAATAATGTACAGAATAATATATCCTTTCTTACCATACCCATTACTACATTCTAAACATGTCATATGTGATAATTCAGAGTATTATGCCATTTTAATATACCATAATTATTTATGTTATATGGTTGGATAGCAATAAAACTGACTGGTCTATTAATGGTGTTTTCTTGTATATCTAAAAGTACATCATGCATAGTGGAATACTATTCGGCTATAAAAACATGAAATCCTGCCATTTGTAACAACATGGATGAACCTAGAAGGTTTTATGCTAAGTGAAATTATTCTCAGAGAGAAAGACAAACACTCTATGAATTTACTTTTATGTGGTATGTAAAGAAACAAAGCAATGGATTAAACAAAAATATGCTTTTAGACAATACAAATTAGTGCTTATCAAAAGGGAAGGAGACTTGGAGGGTGAGTAATTTGTGTAAAAGGGACAATCGTAAGGTAAAAGAATTGGACTCTTAGAAGTAAAGTTAATGCAGTAAATGTAGATTTTAATTTATAATGATGCAATCTGAAGCATATACTGTATAGTGAAAATGTTAATTCAATATACAGTATATATATACATACAGTATATATATATACAGTATATATATAATTTGTAAATACAAATTATAAATGAAGACTAGTTAATGCCACATTTTCCATTAAATGCTTCAACTTAAAAAATAAAGTAGTAGGTATACAATGCATCATTTTTTAAAAAAGGAATCAGCTGTAAATCAGAATGTATTTTTTTTAAACTTTGTCAATTGATCACAGGTCTCATTTAACCTGAGTCTCAATCTCTTTTTCTGAATAATGAGGAATTTGAAGAAAAGAACATAAAAAATTTTCTTACAACATATAAGTGCCATGTCAAAGTTGAAAATTATACATATCAATAGCAAAATGAGGTGGTTTCAATGGACTTAAATGAATAACTCAAGATTAAAAAAAGAACATTGTTTGCATACTACATTGGAGGTTACTGCAGGAGTTGGTCATGAAATGAAAAGAGACAAGAGATGGTGATAAACAACAAGTGCAGGTGAAGAAATGAAGCAAAGTGTTATCAGGAACAGACATGACAGGCACACAAAGCATAAATTATTTAGAATCAAAAGTTTAGGGGAAAAATAGATCCAGACTGACCTGGGGTATTAAAGGACACACCTTCTAAGGTGATGGTCTTGGTTGGGGAGATGCTGAGTTTTAGGTGTATATGATGTTATGAATTCCAGACCATGAGATCAGACATGTAGATCAGAAAATGACCAGAGTAGAAGAAACAGATTAGGAAATTAAGAGTGAAGAAGCATTATGAAGAAGATGATAGAGCAAGAGAAGGACAGTTAGACTCTGAACTTCTGCAGTTCCTGGTATACATTACAGCAACCAAGGTCCCTAGGAAGAACAAAATTGTAGTGCTAGAAGAATGACTCTATATGGTGACAGACACAACTAAGGGCACAGACTAAGCGCTTCGCTAGCCTGATGGTATGAAATGTCATCCACCACTGTCTCTTTTCTTCTATCAACTGCTAAGTTCCTCATAGTTCCCAGCCAACTTGGACCTCCAGACTTCAGGTGTTCCGTGAACAAGAAATAGGGAGATATTAAAGGAACATTTCTACTTACCTATAATCTTGTCTCTATACTTTGCACTACTAGTTATTTATGTTGATAGTAAGCCCAAATAAAACAACTTCATTCTTATCCTAGGCCCTAACCAGAATGAGAGCAGCTAGCATAACTCACTTCACATTTACCTTTTTATATTCTCATTTGCTCAGTATTTTACAGTAGTTAATTGATGTCCAGTGAAAGAATGAAGGAAAAAAAATAAATCAACAGAAAATCAAATATTACAGAAACACTAATATGTGTAGGTGAAAAGAGAGCAAAATCAATGAAGGAAAAACAAAATTTCACATTATTTTCAGGGCAGTGATAATAGCTAGTAATTTCTCAATTTTATTCTGCACAATTTTATCCTCAGAGGATCTGGGTATAACCAGAGAGTCAGCATTTCTGACAAGTTCTCATATCTTAAGTTTCCACCCGGGAGCAGGCCTAAATGACAAGGCTCTGGATGATGGTTCTACATATGCATGCCCCTGGTAATTACAGATGCATGAGAGAATGTCAATATCTGAGCACTATTTCAATATTCTTTGAATCACAAAAAGAAAGTACAAGTTCAATTGATACAGTAGTAAAGAAAGCACATATATTGGTACAATAGAGTAATGAACAAGTAGTGGAACTCATTTTGAAGTCTCTAATTGATTAAGATATCTGGTTCAATGACAGTTGCAACACATTATTTAACTCTAGTGTTATTTTAGGTAGTTATAATCATTCATGCATCCCAGCATGCCACTCAACTGCTTACTTTTACATGCCTGTCATTTGCCTCCTGAGAGTTATAGGTATTATTTACTTTCTTAGACCCCTCTGCTCTCATGTAATATTTTATTGAATTGCCATTAACCTTCACCAGGGGGCAATTATTCTTTTCTTTTGTCTTGCTTATTCATTTTTCTTTTAATCTCCTTTGGATTATCTGTTTTCTAGTCACATTTAATTCTGAGATTGTTCATTACTTTTTTTAAATTGTTAAAGAAAGTATCTGACAGAAAGCACACAGGAAGAGTCAAGAATCTTGAGAGAAGATTTCACTAATAATATAAAGGGGACAGTGACATTCTATATTTTAACTTACTGTGATAAGAAAACAAGTCCTTTTCCAAAAAGACCACCAATGAAGAAGCTAACAATACTAAGATATGAGAATAGGAACTTCATATTTTTAACCCTCAAAAGATAAGCATATATAGCTGATGAGAGATGGAATAATAAACTCACCTGACAAAGAAAGTGATTGCACTACTACAGGTATCCAGCTGAGTTCACACAGGGAATAGTTGTGTTAGGCTTATTAGATTAGTATAGATATGAGGTCTACAAAGAATAAATAATAAATGGTTAATGGAACCTATAAAGTAAAATTTATTAAAAGTTATAAAAGATTGATATTTCTAAAGAATTAATAAATATACAATAAAGGTATTCAAAATTCCATTGTCTCCTCTAAAGAAGTCCTGATGGAATGTCTAAACACAGGATTCTCCTGGATGTTATCTCTGCATACCCATTCAATTTGATCTTGACCTTGCTTTACAGACACTCTGACTTCCAACCCTGATAAACCATTTGTAGTTCCCTAATATATATTTATTCCCCCATTTTACATATGTCTAAAACATCCTTCCTTTTCTTATCTGCCTGTTACACTTCTACTGATTCTTCAAGTTACCTTTTCTTAAACAGCCACATCTTTTATGGATATTTTTCCAAGGGCCTCTGGGAAAATCAAGTACTTTTTCCACTCCATTCTATATTATCTTGCATATGTAACTACTTGTGTTCTTATAGCATTATACCTGTTATTATATACCTGTCTCAGTATTTTATTGCTATTGTAATTCTAGAACCTTGGATATTATACATTCATTCATTGTTCTTTAATGAATTTAATATATTTTAAATAATGATTATTGCTTATTACTAATTTGAATTATCTTTTGAATTAAGGTTTCCCTTCTTTCGGTGATGTTCCTCTTACAATGACTCCCTGAAAGCACAGGTTCCCAAGGAAACATTAATAGTGAAGGTCCTTATAGCTTCACAGATGGATTACTACCTTGTTTTAATTATTTGTTCTTTGCAACCAATCCCTCCACATGGTCAATCCAATGTATACTTTTCAAAGTACACTTCCCTAGATATTTATTCCTATCTAAAGTGGTCTAGCAGTCCTTATTTGTCTATGTAATCAAATATCAACAAAATATTTCATTGCAAGTTCTTTCCCATATCTTGTCCACAAGTATTCTGTTAATCCATCTCTTTGCTCTAAGCTTAGGTATTTTCTTTAAAAACAAAACCAAACCGGTTGCTTGCAGTGGGATGTCCCTTTTGCTGATAATCCAGTAGCACTCAACTTGTATCTTGTATCCCACATCCTTAATAAAAACTTTTCCTGTTCTGGCTCATTTAGCAAGGCCTTCACCATTTATAACTGTTTTTGCAAGTATGTTTTGTAAAAATTTATTTCAAGTCACTTTTTTCAATACTAGCTCAAGAGTTATGAAGACTATAAACGTTTTATTTCTATCCTCTTCCCTCTCTAATTTTTCACTGTGGTACAAATAATACATACATAAAAAGGAATTTATAATATATTGTTAAATACTCTCCACCATATTTACTATTTTATATTGGCACAGGATACCATATTCCTCCTATGTAATGACCTTGCATTCATGAAGGCTTCTAGTTGCTTCTGTGATGTAAGCTATCTCAGTCTATGAGTTATCAAGTTGTTAAGAGCAGGGATGGATTTCTCTATGGAAAGATATTGGAGGGCAGTGGGAAAGGCACTGAACTAAAGTATGCAAACTCGGGTTTGAATTCATCTACTCAAATGGTTTGCTTAAAAGTTTTCTTTTATCACCACTATTTTCCTGAAAACAAAACCCTTGGGGATGTTGAGAATTAAATGAGATACTACCAGTGAAAATATTCTTAATTTTCAATATGTTATACAACATAAGGTGTTACTTCTTACACATAAGTGTCTTCAAAATGTTTTTGTGGATAGGATGTACCTGGAACATGGGAATGTCAGGAAAACCTCCCTCTGAATCTTTGGTCAAACTGGGTGGGTCATGTTTCTTATCATTTTTAAGGCAGTGGCTCCAGAATCCCATTCCGTAGTCTTTCTTGTGCTTCTCTTTAGGATACAATTTTTTACAGTCCAGTGCAATTTTTGGCAACGTATTTTCATCATTTTCCATCTGCTTACCAAACATGACCTCTTGCAGTTCTGCTTCTTGCTTTGCCAACTCAACCATGAAATCTTCCTTGTCAATTCTCTCTTCCACCTCAACAAGGTAGCTGTCACACCTGGAGCAGCCTTTATTCTCAACCTCTCCTGCATTTTTTCCCTTGGGCTCCTCTTCCCCTCTGCTGGCTGCCAAGGAGAAGCACATTTATTGGCAAGGTCCCCAAACAGATGCTGCCTGCCTCCCTTCCCCCTTTCTCTTTCAGCCAAACCATCACCTGCCAAGGGTTGGTGGTTGCTGCCCCCCCTGTCCACTGCCTCACACTGCTGAGGCTGGAGTCCCAGCTGGCAGTCTCTTACCAAGTTCTCTTGCCCGCAGTTCTCCTGCGCTTCTCGCCAGCAGCCTCCCCCTCTTGCCTGCAGCTCTCTTCGCTCCGCCAGCCTCTCCCCCGCTCGATCTGCTCCCAGCCTCTTCCTCTCGCCCCTGCCAGCTGCTTTACTCGCCTTTCCTCAGGCTGCTCCCTCTCCTTTCTTCCCCAGCCCTTCTCCTCGCTCGGGCGGAGGATTTCTTTCCAGCGCCAACACTGGCCTGATGTATTCTTAACACCCAGGACTACCTCTCCTGGGTCCCAGTGAGTTCCCACCGGACCACACAGCTTTGGAGAGTGAGCACTGTCTCCCCTCGTCAGTAGATGACTAGACCCCACTACACCAAACTAACACACAGTAACTGTGACTACTCTCTGATCCTGAAGGAAGCTGAAGTGATGTTACAGAGGATTCAGGGAGATAGACACCAGGCCTGGGGTTCGGTCGGTGGACCCCCAACAAAGTTTTGAACATTCTGGACTTGCCACTTCAGGCTTCCCCAAACTTGGCCACACTGTCAACAGTCCTGAACCCCCAAGCAGCAGCGAACGTGACCGGGGCGCTACTCCAATTCCCAGCGCCCACTGACCTTTCAGGGCCGCTCGTTTGAGGACGCCGATGCACTACAGCAGCAGGCCCCGGGCACCCTCGAGCCCCACTAGGGTCGGCAGGCTGAGCCCCACCCAGCCCTAACAGGGGAGGGGTGCACTTGTTTCTGTGCGCCCGGCTGGGAGTGGGCGAAAAGGAAAGATGGAGGGGCCCAGTTTCCAGTGCGCGCGCGGGGGACGAGTTGTGGGTCTTACGCTGAAAGCCCGTCCCCAGCCAGCGTGCCTCTGCCGGGCTGGCTACTTTCTGTGCGCCGTACAGTAATGGTTCTCCTTTAGGGTCCGTCTCCTTTAAGAGGCGCGCGCGCGGGCGCGCGGGTGCGGGTTTGGGGTCGTGTGTGCGCCCGCGTGGAGCTATGTATGTGTGTGTGTGTGCGTACGTGTGTCGGGTTGTGTGTGTGTGTGCACGAGCGCGCGCACGCCGAGGGCCGGAGAGTCGGGCAGACCCCGGGAAGGAGGAGTTATGTAGATTACGGATGAACATTCTGGAGGGGAGTGAGGAGAGGAGGGAAGGAGAAGCAGAGCTGGGAGAGCGAGGCGCGGCGGAGGCCCTTCCCGCAGCAGCAGGAGGCGGCGGCGGCGGCAGAGTGGGCGGTGGAGGAGGAGGTGGAGGACGCGCGGGCTGGAGGCGGCGGCGGCGGCGGCGGCGGCTGCTGCTGCGGCTGCAACTGGGAGCTTTGAGCCGGAACCGCGGGTGAACTTGGGCGCCACGTTCCCGGTGAAGGGTCCCCGAGGATGGTGAAGGCGAGCTGCCGCTGACCCTGACTCCACCACTGCTTCTTGGGGGCTGCCGAGTGTGGGGGCCCCCGGTCTCCTCCCCTTGCCCGGCTGTGGGTGAACCTGCAAGCTCCTTACCCACCCAAAGGACTTTTTTTTGAAAGGAAATCAGGGAGGGAGGGAGAGGGAGAGTGGGAGAAAACGAAGGGAGCTCCTCCATCCATTGAAGCACAGTTCACTATGATCTTACTCACATTCAGCACTGGAAGACGGTTGGATTTTGTGCATCGTTCGGGGGTATTTTTCTTGCAAACCTTGCTTTGGATTTTATGTGCTACCGTCTGCGGAACGGAGCAGTATTTCAATGTGGAGGTAAGAGTACGAGGGCTTTCTTCCTGCCCCCTTCCCTGGGTTGCACCCTGAAACATTTCGTTCACTCCTTGGATCCTGGTAGCTCTGAGCAGCCAATGTCTCAACACATTGTTTCTATTGCAGCGGCGGAGATCTAGTTGAGTTTCCCTGTGTCTTAGGTGATGGATGCGCTTGAGACAGAGAATCCGTTATCCCCAGCAGCACAAAGCACGATGCTGCGCGCTCAAAGACACAATTGTAGCTGGTCCATGCTTTTCACCCAGGGAAAAGGTGAAGTCCTCCAGATAGCAAAGGTGTTACTTCATAAAAGCAGCTTGCGCTTATGATGGATAAACTGTAATTCATTGCTTGGCATCATGTGTTGCCTTAGCATTGTTCCTGAAATCTTTCTCCCTGTGTTTTGTGCCTAACAAAGGAGGTTAAAATCAAAGAATACAGAGGAGAGCGTGGGAATACTTGATGTGTTTAATAACATTACTTTGTGATAAAACACTTGACTAGACAAGAGTCTTTTTCTCATTTAGACATAACTTAATACTCTGTAACTAGATCTGGCTACACAGAGGACATGAAATTCATCTCTTTTTAAGTGTCTTCCCTTCCCCTCCCCCGCCAACTGAAAATAAATGTGGCCCCATGTAATAGTTCTGAGATGTGTTTTTAATTTGATTTCACACTCTCATGGCAAAGCTGAGAGGGTTTATAGCCTGTCATTTGCTTTACTTTGATAGTTGTGGAAACAGGCAGACACAAAGCAAAAGGGAACTTAAGGATAAGGACTTGTCAGACCTCTGCCAAAGTACTCTTCCTGTCATCAACTCAGCACTAAAGCCAGTGGTGTGCAATAAATCAGTGGAAGCTGGTATACACCTGGGCTCACATACCAGTTTATCAAGTACATGTTATAAGACAAAGATAGTAAGAATGTCTTAGTTAAAAACAAAGCAAAAACCTCATTTTGATTAGATCATCTGTCCTCTGACATCTCAAAGGAATTATGAGTAGGTTTCTGAAAAATAATGTTATTTTCTTTTAATATTGTTGATCCTTTAAAACTTACTGATATTTTGCTGGGAGTGTATGTTTACACAATAGCAGGACCTGTTGCACAGTATTTGAATGTGTTTCATGTAACAGATTTATATACAAAGTGTGCATAATAGATGCCATGTGTGAGAGCATATTCTGAATATAACCCTGTGTTTATATGAACTGTTCTTAGGACCCTATATAATAAGCGATGGTTGGTGGAGAAGCAAAGTATTTGCAAAACTAAGAACCATTATCAAAAGAGTCGAAGTAGTTTACAGATGTTGGCTATGATCATATTACACAAAATCCCCAATTCAAAAACCAAAACTGTTTAACCTTAAGAAAATACAACTTTGTTTCCCTGAATAAAAAAAGAGAGATGGAAGGGTCTGAAAGTCCAGACTTTTCTTGATTGCAGATTTGAACTTTTGGAATTGTATGCCACAGATGGATTTTTGTACCTAACATTTAAATCAAGAGGTAATTTAACATTGGAATGAAGAAATAATTAGTTCATAGACTGGAGGAATAAAGTGGCAAGCTGTTATTTCTAATGTCATAAACAGAAGGGCCTCCTGCCTCAGATTGGTGGTGGTGGTTTTGGTGGTGAGGTGTGGTGTGGGGGAGGTGGTGTAAAGTAAGTGCTAGGTTTTATCTTGCTCACTATGGAGAAGAGAGGGAGGCCTGGACTGAAGGCTACCTGCCTTGGGAAAGTCTTAGATTTCTTTCAGACCTATTGGAATAGCATAGCTTCCTTTTTGAGGCTAAATACAAATTTGATTATCTTTCTTCATAGTTTGAATCTCTCAGTTATTTCAATCAGATAATATTATGGAAGATAAGTTATGGTTTGAAGGAAAGGTTTCATTTTGAATTCCATTATCTCTTGCTTCATTAAGATACATATAAAAATGTTCATGGAAATATGTTCATAAAGAAGAGTTATTTTTCCATCTTTATAGTATTTAAGTTATCCTAGCCATATTTATTACACAATACAAAGATTCAATTGTGAAGGATTAGAGGTATATGCTTTCTAAATCCCTATACAACTTTAGTTTGTATTATTTCCAAATAGTATTTTTAAGCTCTTAAGCTGTTCCTTAGTTGGGTTTGATGCTTTATTATGTGTAATGATAGCCCTTTTTTTTAATGATTAGTATAGCTGCTAGTAAATTCAACATATTATAAAGAACCATGGGATGACAGGATACATTCTAACATAAATTTCTGCCTGGTTCACCTTCATTAGATGTTTGTTTTTGGTAGAAAAACACTAATGGGAAAGACAGTGAATCTCATCTTCTCCAAAAAAGGCACTTATATCATATTCCTCATTCTTGCTTCCAAAACATACTGGGGACGTTTTGATTGATTCTCAAGGACAGTCTTAAAATAAATAGTAATGGTATCAATCATGCATGAAGCTCATGTGATCATAATTTTTTTTCTAGTAAGTAACCAAGTTATTATAGTTGGAAGAAAGCTTCTTATAGATGCTTCGTATACTGACAATTGAGACTTCAATGTTTTCTTCTTCCCTGAACTCCAAAATTTTTGTGACCCCTTTACTTTTCATTTCTTACTTTGAGGTTTAAGAATCTATATTTTTCTCCTAAAAGGGGAATGGTAGATAGGTAGCCTTGTTAACTCTTTCCTATCTTATTTTTAGGCTATAAACATTTGAAATTTTAGGGCAGATTATCAGAGCAAAAGATATTTTTTATTATGCTGATAAAAACCTATTACAGAGAAAGAAAGGTTGTATTTTGGGGTTTTTGGTTTTGTTTTTGAGAGGCAAAAGAGAATATCTCTTTCAACTAAAAAAGGTCAGACATTACCAAGAATAGTCTTATGGAAAAGAGTCAATACATTGCTCTTCTTTTATATTTCAGATAGAACAATTTTTAATTCTAATTTTCAGTTTCTGTTTAAAGACTTGAATAAACTGGATTCCTTTTGGGTACTGGGCCTTTAGTGTGTAATCATTAGCATGATGCAAAGGAGGTACATTGCTACTATTAACTAAAGTAGAGACTGCTGTCATTGGACAGCAGCCTGAATCAGAGACATTCATTGGTCAGAATAAACCAAATTGTTAACAGAATCATGATTCAATATCTATATCTAAAAATCATTTTAGATCTAAAATGAATATCTTGTGGGAATTTTCATGATTCTAGTTCTCTTTTTTGATATACTGCAAGCATTTTTGACATGAAATTTGAGATTGAATATAGTTCATGGTAAGAGTAACTTATAATTAACTTTGATAACTTGTCAAGTGTAAAATTTATGAATAGCATTTTTTATTATAAAATAATTGTACACAACTCCAATGAGGAAAGGTATTTTTTAAGTCAATGTAATGATAAAATAAGAACATGTAATCTGAATAGATTCATATCAGAGCATAAGGTTATTTTTGTAACACAAACCATCTTCACAAAGTAAACATTGATTTTGTTTTCATAATTAAAGAAGCAAGATTATAGATTTTAAAGGGATATTTTGTGATAAATACTGTGACTGGAAAGTAAAACCATTTCCTGTACTTTTCTTGCAGTATGTTTCTTGACCTGATTTAGTGTTTATTCACTTTTGTCAAGTTTATCTGAATCTTCCTGTAAGGTCAAAGTTTATGAGAGGTTGTTTTGTAGTGCATATAAACTTGGTGTTACTTGATGGTGAGACATTTCAGAGATAAAAAATATAATTGGAGTAATTTTTTTCATATTGTTTATTTTTTACTTGGTTAAGTAATTGACATGCATTAATGCATTTGCTCATGGAAGATTATGACATCATGATATGGTCTGCCTCCTCTTCTGACAATATCCCTTAATTTTCCATGGTAGCCGTTTTTAATTGTTCAAAACAAGGGTTGCATGACTGATTCAAATGCAAAATTCTAAGCTTTGTAAGACATCCAAATATGGTCATTCAAAGTGCTCATAAGGAACACAGCTATGACCAGGAGACCAGAAGACTCAGCAGTCCTCAGGTTCTCCAGCTTCTCCTATGTGGTCCATCTTACACCTTTTGTGTTCAGAGCTGCCTGTTCAGGTTGTCCAGATCTAGGGTTATTTAAGAAAGTCTTATGGCATGCATATGCTAATGAGGTAGATGATCTCTTTCTACCTCTATGAGAAATACAGAAAGAACAACCATCCAAAGTCCATTCCTCTCTATACAACTGGGTTTTGTCTTTCAGCTTCTTCTTCCTTGTCAAGTAAAGCTAGAGCTGGGTCTGTAACATTATCGATGGAGTCCGGTTAAGAACAGTATATCTGAAACTTCTACTATTTGTTACGCTACTTCAGGTTATTAACATAGGAAAATTAGGAATGTGTGTTCTATTAGGAAACATAGGAATGTGTGTTCTATTTTTATTGAGGAAAATTGGTTTACAACCCTGTGTTTGATTTAGAGGTACAGGATCACACCCTCGATGTGTATGTTATGACACCACACCCACCAGCAAGGTACTGATAGTTCTCCACCATAGGCCATTGTGTTCTCTCCCTACTCTGCTTTCTCCCCTCCCCTTCTAGTAGCCTCAATCTTACAGTCAGATTTCTAGGATTTGTTATTGATTTGCTTGATTCTGACCCTTTGTCATTTATAGGTGGAGTATAGGGAAGCAAAAGATAGAAAAAAAAATTAATGAACCTGTTCAGTAGTATAGTTCTTTTTTAAGTTGTATTAATCATTTGCTTTATGTAAATTTCACTGCCTGACCTGTCCAACTACTCAAAATCCACCTATTCAGAATATTTGGTAAACCACCAATTGGAATTATTTCAAGCTAAAAACAGCTATTGAATGTTTGAATCAGTTAGTTAAATCCATTCTGTGTGAGAAAAGAAAGATTTATTTCTTTATGCTCCTTGGGGAGACTTCTGACCCTTCAGCATGTGAAACTGACAGTCATGTTTCATGTTACTTTCCATCTCAATTCACTTTAAATATCTGTGAATGTAATTATATCCATAATTGCTCATTGTGGGAAATATAGCAATTGATGTCACATGTTTTGAAAACATATTGTTTAGATTCTAATAACAACACCTTTTATTTGCAAGTTAAATATTAAATTAATAATGGAAAAGTTAATCTCCATGAGCCTCAGTGTACATATCTATAAAATGGGGATACATACAGTACCTATGTCCTAGAGTTGTTTTGAAGATTAAGTGAATAGATGTATTTATATAATACTAGATAGATATATATGGGTATACCTTCTTGTGTTTAAACAATACTTTTTGGTGTCATTTGCAGTGGTAAAAAATAAATGTTGATTTGAAGGTAATTGGTATGTTAGAATTTAATTACATGAAAGTCTATAATACTAGGATATATGGGCTGATCTAGGAAGATTTTAATACTTTGTTCATTTTAAAAATTGTAAAATAATGAAAATCAACCAAGCTGACATTGGTACATTTTCTTCCCGTGGGTTTTTCTTAGACAGTTTAATTCAAGAATGTGATTTTCACATTTTCTCTCTGTCATCTGTTACTATCATGGAATGTCAAGTTCAGCTCACACCTTCTTTTACAAGACTGAGTTTGCAGAAATCTGTTCATATTTTCTAATACCATGAACAATGAATAGGCCTTTATGATTCAATAGACATCTTTATTTTAATTGGCTCAATGCCCAAATGCTTCCTATCTATAGTAGGAGTAGGATTCAATATATAATAAAGGTCAGCTCTAAGTTATATCCCAAACTCAAAACATGGAAGTAATTTTTTAATTAATAGAGGAAGGAGGAGCATATAGGCAGAAAGAGATTAGAATGTTTTATGTAGTGACAAAGAAATTTTAAAAAATAGTGCTGGCATCCAAATAACACTGGTAATAGAAGATAGATAGCTCTATAGGGCCATGGAGCTTGGGGACAAAGTGAAGAGGTACAGGCTTCAACTGGGTTCTGGTACTCACATAGTTTTGACCTTAGGCAAATCATTTCTTTAATGCCTTCATCTGCAAAAATAAGGATTGAATTAAATTGTTACTAAGGCCATTTAAAATTTGAAATTGTATTGTATTTACTTCCGAGCTTTACTATAGCCTGAGATTGGAGACAATGAATATATTGACTCTGTATTACTAGATCACAAAAGTAAAATTTTTAGATTTTTTTCCTGAAATGCATGTCATTAAAAAAATATAAAACGTACAACAAATCTAACATTTCTTATCATTTTTAGTGACATGGTGTTCCATTTTGGACATAATTCTAGCCTTCTGCTGAGTAGTAAAAACACTGGCAGCAAATTATATGTAATTTTAAAATCAATTTCTGGCCAAGGTAACAAACTTTAAAAATTTAATGTTAAAAACATGGCTTAATGTTATTTTGAAATATGTATAGCATCTACAAGTGGTACCTTAGTCATAAAAAGGCAAGTTGGGATAAGATCAAAATCTAATAATTTGTGTGTAGGGAGGGGGTTCTGAATATTCAAATCTATTACCTATGTTTACAAATATACATATCTTTTATAAGGAGATGAAGTGCTTATACTACACTCCTTTTTTGCCCATTGTTGAAAATAATTTTTGTATATGACTCTTGGAGGGTTTTTATTAACTTTATAATACACTTTATTTTGAGTGTGAAAAATCAAATTGATTTATAAAATACACAGTTTAGTGATTAGCAAAAATATTTTAATATTAGAAGGACAAAATACTAAGTAGCAATATATGTGATATTTAATTTTTTTTTCACCTTTTCTTTTCCTAAGGAAAGTTTTAATGATTTTAAGGTAATTAATGAAACCATATCTTATTGTTGCTTCTGTCATTTACAACTCTTTCTTTCTTAGTGTTTTACCACGATTGTTTGTCATTGTGAGTTCTTGGGTGTGCATCAGTGGAATATTTTTATGACCTACATCATGGAAAGCTAACCAAAAGTGTAAGACTAATCCTTCTATAACCCCCTAACCTTTCATTTAATGTGACCTGTGGGTGTAGTATATAAAAGGAGGCTAGAGGGCGCCATTGAGCTACAAAGACTTCAATGGAATGGAAGAACTTGGTTTAAAATCAAAGACACCGTGTAATCAGATGTCTTCAAATAAATCATAGCCAATCAATAAGAGTTGAAGGAAATCAGTGAACACATGGTTCACAATTTCAGATGTAAGCTGGATTTACTGAGAGTCACTTGGTACCAGTGATTACATATTTGATGAACTAGGGAGGAAATTAGTACTTTTCTAGTGAGCCAGGGAGGAGCTCTGGACATGACAGTATGGCAAAGAATCTTATAAAGCAGAACTGCTTTATGTGTCCTTTGCTTTTAGGTGTGGAATAGGACAGTAGCTATGCATTATAGTGGTTTTAGATGCTTTTGGAATTCTCATTTTAACTGCAATAGTAATGAAGTAATTGCAGCCTTCCAGGTAAAAGATGGGGTGTATTTGAATTCATCATCATGACCTTTGAATTATGTGAAGAAAAAGCCTAATTTTAAACTTGTGAGACTAAAATTATTTTGTTTTATTCGTTCATTTTTTCCTTTCCAAATTATTTTCTAGTATAAACAAATCTATGTAACAAAGTAACCCTTGTCATATTTTAAAAATCGCTATAAAAAATAATTGTTACAATTTAATTAAATTACACTAATTTCTCACAGCTATTAGTGTGAATTTATCAAATGCCTTAGGGACTTAATGATAAATATTTTTCAATTAAGATAGATTTTAAAATATAGTTTTTACCTATCCTTTTTTAAATACACAAAAAATAATTGAGCCACAAAATTGTGACTTTGAATAGGAACCCAGCAATATTTTTGATTGAGCAGATTTTATGATTTCTGGTTGAGGGAGTGGTATGAAAAAAGATAATCTCTAGTGCTTTGGGGGCATACCACCATTCAATTATGCTATTATAACCTACTTATGAGTTCCAGTCAGAGTTATATATGGTTTTTAATCTAGTCAAGTTAAATGAAATGTGAATAAGTGAAGTAAGCCATGGTCCTGCAGACACATGTTCTCAGGAGATAGTTCTTAGATTGATTTAGTCAAATGACCAAAAAACCTAAATAAACTACTCACAGGAATGGAATTTTACAGTATTTGTTTTAGCCATGCTTAAGTTAAAGGGGAATAAAATGCCCCATTTTAAGGGAAGCTGGATTCTTTCATGAACTTTATTTCATGTCCCCAAATTGCATGCACCTGCACTGATGTCAGTGGAATGTAGGCAAGTGCTTCTGCACAAGGCTGATGCAAAGTCAGACCTTGAGTGATGTCAGTGGAGGCATTTTTTTTCCATGGGAACATTCACAGTTGAATTCATACCATGTGTTAATAGTTTCTCATAGTTTGTAGTGATTGGATATTTTGAGTGTGTTTCAGATTTCTAATTTCTGTGCATTCTTGCCCTTTTATTTGTTTTATTTTAAACAATTGCTAGTCAGTTCCTTTCCATGGGTCTGCTTGTTTCTTTTAGCTATATTTCAGGACACCAGGGTTGGATAAAATTTTATGAGCAATCACATTTCCCTCCCTCCCATCTTTCATTATGAATAAGGTAGAATGGATTCAAATAACTTCCAGAAACAAATATATACTCAGTGATTTGTATGAAATTGAGAACAAACTTATAAAAACTCACTCCCAGTTACAGGGAAAACCCTTTTGGAGTCTTGGTGTTTTAATATTGCTACAACTATATTCATATAACTTACTGGTTTGCTCCTATATGTGACCTGAATGATATGTTGTTTCATGGATTACTCAGGCAAAACACCTAAGCAGTCCCTAGCTTATTGTGACCATCCATAAAAGCGATTTTTAAAAAAAATTTTATTGCTTATCCTTAGCACAGGCTTTGCAATGAGAGCATTGAGACAATGCCAAGCAATCAATCTCTTTCTTAACTAAGAATAGGGTGTGGTGTACTCAGTTCTTTTATTCCCACAGATGACCAGGACTATAGAAATAGTTATGTACTATCATTACATTCTGTATAGGCAAGATCCAAATAACCAGTAAAATGAGAATACCTAGAATTGATTTTACTGACTACCTTATTTTAATAATTACAAAACAGTGTTAATACATTTGATGAGGCATTTGCTTTGTGTGTGGTAGTTTTCCTTTGCTAACATATTCTGTGTTCCAAACCTAAAAGAATTAATATGAAAATGAACATACTAGGTCTTTCTAGAGGATAGATTCTTACCTGAAATAACAAACTGATATCTTAATTTAAGGTTAACTATGTAATGCTCAGTAATGTATGACAATGTAATGTATGACAATCTTAAATGTGATATTCATTTAATCATAATAGTGCTCAACTATCTGTCATGTTGAAGTTTACTATTAATTTGCTTTTTCAAAGGATTTAAGAAGATCTGATTACATTCCAAAATGAAAAGACTAGAGCATTATAAAAAATTAAGGAAACCCTATGTCTGAAGCTCTGTCTTCCCAGTTCCATGCTAGGGTTAAATGTTTATGTATCAACTTTTTTTAATTTTTATGGCATGTTTTATGGGTGCTAGAGTTTACTTTTATATATTGCTTTGAATGGGTAGACACGAGGAATGGATTTTTTAAATTTCCTTTAGTTTAATATAAAGGGGAGTTTCTCAGATATACATCTGAACAGAGATGGATCAGATACCTCATAAATTAATGAGTAGCTCCTCACTATTTCAGAATAGTCCTAATATCTGGTTATTGTCTTTGTTGTGGAAAAGATGGAAACTGCAACTTGGTGATTGAATAAAGAATGTAAAAAAGCAATGTATTCAGCCTTAAGATAATTGTAGTACATAGCTACCAGGATTCAGATCATTCTTTACCCTTTCAATTAGTTTCTCAACCAACTTACAAAGTTGAGAAGTTAGCTGATTTTACAAAATTTCTCAGAGTTACATACCCATTCAGTTATCTCATACTTCTGGAATCAATATACTCTAACGGCTATGTACCAGAATTTTGGAAGTAAATGCTTAAAAATTTGAACTCTATCAGAACAAGCTCTGTAGAGTATCCAATTTACTGTGTGCCCCTGGTTCCTCATATAAAAATACTGACAATACAATCTAGCTCCAGACTTCTTAAACATTAAAGAGACAAAGGGTAGTGAACCAAGATCAATATCAGATTCCTGATTTAGCCTCCTTTCAATAACCAAAAAATGGACAAAGCATATAAGTCAATGGTTCTCACATCAATGGACCTCAGGTAATGAAGGACAATCCTACCTGAGAGGTAGAATAAAAAACAAGGTTTTTTATTTGCCTTAATTTCTGTTTGCCTTAATTTCTCACTTTGAGGGAGTTTGCAGGCAATAAATAGTACACAGATGCAGAAAATGGTTGAACCTAGCAGGATTAAATTAAGGAAATGAAGCTGAGAGTGTGGGGAGACCTAGGTATCCAAGTTTCACAAGTCAGAATACTGGAAATGAATGTTTTACATACAGTGAAAGTTCCAGACATCTGCAGAGATTTCCCCTGAACTATTCAGTTGAGAACTGTTCTGCATATTCCTGTGAAGTAACTACTGGGGGCTGGGAAAAGAATCAACTGCAGGACACTGGTCACTGTCCATGTGATGCTGGGAGTGGAACCTATTCTATCAGCCTGACCAGAAAACATCAACATTTAAGGGACTGGGGGATTACTTAGAAATGTCTTACCTTAGAGTGGGAAATAATTAGCCCTGGACTGAAAATTGTTCTAGTTCTTTTTGGGGGTTTTGGGGGTGGAGTTAGAGATGCTTATTTATTTAGTTGAGGTTACATTGGTTTACCACACTATATGTGATTAGGAGGTACAAGTTTACACCCCTTTAGATATATGTTATCACACCAGCTCTACCACAAAAGCTCCCATAATCTTCCATCACAGTCCAGTTCTCCCCTCCCCACTATTTTGAATCCTTATGCTTTCCAACACAATTCTATAGTCACATTTCTATGGGTGATTTTGGTTTACTATTTTCTGTTCCTTTGTTTCTCTTTATTCCACATATGAATTAAATCATCCTGCACTTGTCTTCTCTTTTTGACTTTTTCAGGTAACATAATGCCCTCCATTTTATCCATGATGTAGCAAATGGCACATTTTCATGTTGCTTGTTTTATTTTGTTTGTTTCTTCAGCAGAGCAATATCCCATTGTTTATACCACATCTTCCTAATCTGCTTTCCCATTGTTTATACCACAGCTTCCTAATCTGCTTATCTGTCACTGGACACTGAAGTTGTTTCCATAATAGTTCTGTAATAAACATAGGAAGTGCATTATCCCTTGGAATTAGTGTTTTTGCATTATTTAGTCAGATACCTAGGAGTAGAATTGCTGGATACTATAATATATATTATTTTGAATATTTGGATAAACCTATGAACCATTTTCTGAAGAGGCTAGACTAGTCTATTTCCGATTAAAAAGTCTTAAAAAGCAAGACCTGCAAGGGTGTTTTTAAGTATAAATTAACTGCTTCCCACCACAAAGCTCAATAAAAAACAGGAATACAAAAATATACTAAGTACCTAACAAGTTAAAGTTCACAATGCCTGTTATCCAGTTAAGAAAAAAATACTAAACATGTAAAGAATCAGGAAAGTACAACCCTTGATGAAGAAAAAAAAAGTGGCTA
This sequence comes from Galemys pyrenaicus, assembly GCA_019455555.1. Taxonomy (NCBI): domain Eukaryota; kingdom Metazoa; phylum Chordata; class Mammalia; order Eulipotyphla; family Talpidae; genus Galemys; species Galemys pyrenaicus. The sequence continues at coordinate 13,308,179 of JAGFMF010011568.1, read as the reverse complement.
AACTGATTCAGAAATGACACAAATGTTACTATGAGCAGACAAGAATATTGTTATTGTCACTGTATTCTTTGTGTTTCAAAATTGAGATATTGAAAATATTGAAAAAATTCAGTTTAACTGTGACATATTGAGACTAATGTTATCTTAAAGATATACTGGAAACTTATAGAAGTTTTCACATAATTGAAGAAATAATAATAGTAAACTTTAAGTCAGCAATGGAAATGTAATATGAGCCCCTGAAGGGGAAGGGGATAAGCAGAGTATTTGAGGATAATAACTAAAATTTTTCCTGATTTGAAGGAAAATCTATAAGCTCAAAGATCCAAGAAACTCAAGGAATCCCAAGAACAAGAAACATAAAGAAAACAACACCTAAATATATCATAATAAAATTGCTCAGATGAGTAGCAAAGAGAAAATATTCAGATCAGCAGAGAAGAAACAAAATACTACATCTAGGGGTATCTTCCTTTCTTATCAGAAATAATATAAAATATATTAGAGGAAACCTTGATGCTAAAAGAAAAATATAATAAATAAAACTGTGTATTTGGAACTTTATATTCAGTAAAAATAGCTTTAAAAATGATGGCAAAATAAAGAATTTTTTCCAGGTATAAGAAGCTGAAAATTACCTTCAGCAGTTCACTAGCACTGCATGAAATGTTAAGGCACATCCAATTCCTGGAGGCAGCCCAAGTGCCAAGCAACATGTCTGTGGTCACAAACTCTGTTAAATCTATATAATGGAATACTATTTAGTAATAAAGAAGGAATGGACTATTGATATGATGAATCTCAAAATAATTATGAATGAATGAAACCAGACAAACAGAACACATGGTATGATGTTAATTTACATAACATTATAGAAAATGAACTCTAGCCACAGAAAACAGAAGATCAGTGTTTGCCTAAGGGTTGGGGAAGAGAGTAGAGGGAGAATTAGGAAAGAAGGATTATAAAAAGGTAATAGAAGACTTTCAGTTGTGATTGAGAATATTAATTTTCCTGATTGTAATGGTATCACAGTGGAAGTCAAATTGTACATTTTAAATATGTGCACTTTATATCAAACATACCTCAACAAGACCCTTAAAAGTAGTATATTGGGTATGTGATCAGTTATTAGTATATAATAACCTAATAAATAATAACTGCTAATAATTACATGTATATGGTAGTCTAATTGAATTAGAAAAGATTCCATTCCTCTTTATGCTATATGCTGTAAGAGCTTAAAATGTCTATCTCTTAAATATTGTGTTGTCTAGGATTTTGTGCTGGACCATATCTTACTCTATAATCTTTTTCTGGGTAATGTAGGAATTCCAATGATTCAAATATGAAGACAATTGTCAATTTTTATCTTCCTTTTATAGTTTACATCCCTTTTCTCAGTGTTCTCATACATTGGTCTCACTAACATATCAATCTTACTCTATCTAATGCCAAATGTTTTAGTCTGTCCGCTCTCTCCAGTGTTGCCTCCTGTAATTCTTTACATCACTGAATTGGTGCCACCTACTACTTGGGTGCTCATGTTAAGAGTAAGCCATCCCCCAGGTCCCTAACCCCCACTAGTTCTAATCAGTTGTCTCTTTTCCTGTAACATGTAACAGCCTATTCATTTCTCATCTTCAGTGGACATTCTGTATTATCCCATGTGTTATCTCATTACCAGAACCTGCCTCTCTTTCTAGCTTCATAACTCAAACTTTATCTTCTCCCTATAACATAGTGTAATGGTTATCAAACATAGGACCCCTGTACTCTCCTGAAAATTAACAAAAATTCCAATGAATTTTTATTATGTGGTATATATGTTTACAGTATAAACAAACCTGAAAATGCATTTATTCATATCTAGAAAAGCATGTAAAAATAACAATAGTAAATACATTATTTTAACATAAAAATATGAAAAATAAACTTTACCAAAAGTAATGCTATCAAGAAATGTTATTTTATATTTTTACAAATATCTTTAAAATCTGGATTAAACGATAACTGGATTCTCATATTTGTTTCCACATTCACCTTTGCAATATTATAAGTCATTTAGTCTCTAGTAAACTCCACTGGCAATTGCAGGCAAACAAGAGTGAAAGGCATATAGTATCTTATTAACAAAGTTTTGTCTGTTCCTTCGTTTTGTTTCTCTGTATTCCTCATATGAGTGAAATAATCTGGTATTTGTCTTTCTCTTGACTTGTTTTGCTTAGCTTTATCCCTTTTAGTTTTATCCTTGTTGCAAATGGCAAAATTTAAAAACTAAAACAAACCCTAGAAATATTACTGTAGAATTTGAGCTACCAGAGGGAGAGGAGGAGTTTAGGGGTAAAGGAGGAGGAAGGGAACCCAAAGAACAGTGGTGGAGATTATGGGTACCTTGGTGGTGGGTGTGGTGTAGAAACATACATCTGAAGAAATGTGAACCTATGAATCTGAATTATATTACAATGTTATAAACCAAGGTTACCTCAATTTAAAAAAAATAATATAGTTTTAAAAAAGGGAATCCTGGTACATTGTAAGTTGGATTGAAAACTGGTTCAGCCTCTACAGAAAATAGTATGGAAAGCCTCAAAACATTAAAAATAGATCTACCATATGATGCTGCAATTCCACTCCTAGATATCTACCAGAAGAATATAAAAATTTAACTCAAAAGGATATATGCACTGTTATGTTCATTCGCATCACTATTTTCACAATAGCTCAACTGTGGAAACAGCATAAATGTCCCCCAATGTAAGATTGGATAAAGATGTGGTATATATGCACAATGGACTATTATTCATCTAAAAATATTAAATGAAATCTTGACAACATGAATAGAAATGCAAGCAATTATGCTAAGCTAAATATATCAGAAAGAAAAAACAAATACCAGATGATCTCATTCATTTGTGAAATATAAAGAAACAAAGCAAAGGAGTAGACAAAATCAAACACAGCTAAGCCTTGGATTCTGACTGCGAAACTGAGGATGGGAGAAGGGCAGCAAAAGGGGAAGAGAGCCCAGTGGACTGGATGGAGGACCCCTAATACTTCGGTGGTGGATGCAGAAGAGGCGTGAAACTGACTCCTAAAGCATATACTGTTGAACTGTGTTATAAACAAACATTACCTCAAATTTCAAAAAGAAAAACAGTAGTTCTGACCTTACAGGATCCTGTAAGAGTTTTAGGACCAGATTTGAAAACCACTGCTCTAAAAGTCACATTGTTTTCTCTTTTAATCCTGGATATTGAGCCTCCCTGGTGGCGCAATGGGTTAAGCAACACACTATGAAGCAAAACCGCAGCCACTGCAGCACCAGTTTGATCCTTGCTGCCGGCCAGGGAGGGGACCCACATGGTGCAGCAGACCTCTCCTGCTGTGCCCGCTGCTCCCCTCAGCAGTGTACTTCCGTTGATCTGCCTGTTCTGCTCCCCACTCTCTGTGGTGAATCCTCTCACCCCCCCCACACCTCTGGCCTGTACCCCAGTGCTTGTATGCATAAATAAATAAATCTTTGGAAAAAAAAAATCTTGGATATGCCAAGATCCATCCATCATAGAGCCTTTATCAAACTGCTCAACACCTTCATTTCTTCCTCATATGTCCTTTAGTGCTCAGTGTAAATATAATCTGTCCTTCTCTAATCCCCATCTTTACCCCCAGCATAGAATAACACCATTATGCACATATAATAATCTTCTGTACATATATTTCAAAGTTTCTTTCACCATAATCAGAATATTTTACCTCAGAGTTAGATACTGAAATATGTGAGGCAGAAAGCTCTCCATTAAAGTTACTGTTGAGACTGTGGCTCATTTATTTATGTTTGGTTGGTCTTTATGAAAATAGGTTCTGACCTGGGGGATTCACTGCCATGTGAAGTTTAGGACTTCATGAGTAGTGTGTCAATGAATAGTGGGAAAGACTGTAGATTATGCCTTCTTTTACTTTCCCCAGTTTTGTCAATTTCTTTATCAGACTGACCCTGGTGAGAATATTAAGGAAGACCAGGGCAGGAAAAATAATAATAAATGAATAAATAAATCACTTTTGAAACTTCACTAAATGACTTATTAATTGCTAGATTTGACTCATAGACACAGCCAGGTAACAACTTTGTTTTTCTATGTCTTTGAGATTTGATCTTTCTGTCTCTAGAATTATATAATCCAAACTCATTTTTGCTGGGAGGTAAATTTTAGGGGATTTAAACAACAGTTTTTCTCTTTTTGTCTGGAGCATATGGTTAAATTTGGTATATTAGAACAAATCAAATACATGTGCAGTTAATCTATTATACAAGGTTTATTTTTTGAGTAATAGATTCAACTCCTCTCACTGTAAATTGTAATGTTATAAGGAGACAGAGTATATCTGCCTTGGTCACCACTTTATTCCATGAGCCTGATATGCCACGTGAAAGGAATAAATGGACTTCACAATTACTATTCATCAATGTTTCTAAATTAACTGATATTGTTTGATCCACTTAAATAGTTGGTTTTCCCCTTAATTCATTCAGCCCATATGGGGTAAAAATATAGTGTCTACAACTTCTATTTCCTTCAACTACTTTTTTGAAATATTTATTTATTGTTAAAGATTTATTTAAGCATATAAGAACTGGGGTACAGGCTAGAGGTGAGTGGAGTGAGAGGATTCACCAGAGACAGAGTGGGGAACAGAGCAGACTGAAGTATGCTGCTGAGGGGAGCAGTGAGCTAAACAGGAGAGATCTGCTGCACCATGTGGATCACATCCCTGGCCAGGGATCGAACTAGTGCTATGGTTGCTGTGGATAGCGTCATAGTGCTACAACTTAACCCTTTGTTCTACCAAGGAGTCCCTACATTTTTGAAACATTTAACTTATAATAATCAAAACTCTTATTAATACTTAGTGATTACTGGTAAACTAGCGAGTAACTTGGATTTTTGAATTTTTTTCCTAGTCTTCTCTATCATGTTACAAAAGTGTTTCTGGTACAGTATTTTCTATTTTCCCTCACCAATGAAACATTTATATAATCTCTTATTGACTTGCATTAAAATAAAATGGAAACTTAGTCAGATTTTCAGAGATCTGTATCAGAACATTTAGGGCAAATATAAAAGAAAAATGATAAGTGACTTCAGTCATAAATATAGTATAATAAACAGCACGTTCCCAAGGCAGTTTTCAGGAAAGAGCAAAAACAATTTTACTTGTATTTCCTTGAAATACTTGAATCATTTCAGTTCCTCTTTTAACTACATGGATGAGAAAAAAGTTGATATGTTGCCAACTTTTGCATCCACTAGTATATGAAATGCTGAGTGAATAATCACATAATTTGAATTTATTTTATATAGTCTACATTTAAGTTTGGTAGTGTTTAGTTTTTGAAGAACATGAAGAATTGACTCAAGAAATGGTAAATTTGATGCTTTTTCTCATGTTGAACAATGGTATGTTGGTGATTGGTAGGATAAAAAGACAGGGAAACAAGATTTGCTTCAGTTTTTCCTTGATACATACACTGCCTATTTTGATTATGTTTTTTTTAAGAGGGAGGAATGTAATCCTCTCATATTAAATTGCCCATTGCTCACTTTTCCTAGTCACTTTATCCAGGACATTTAATTATGGGATCTTTTTATTTTGCCTTTAAGTGGAGGTTGATTGTCAGTACCTAGTAAAAATAGCATGCCAAGAAATAGAAATTTGTTATAGTATCGATATCCTCTAGCTTTTACTTGATTTCAATGTGTTTTTTCTTTCATTTCCTTATTCCTGTAAAGTTTGAATCCTTGACTTGGGATGGTATTTCTACAGTGATAGATGTATAAAAATTACTTTCTGAGTCAACCAACCATGGTTAATTATTTTTATGATGGAGTTTCGGCATTTTGTCACTTTATTGAAAACTCTTGATTTCAGGCAACAGAAAGCCAATTTGAGTTAACTTGAGCAAGATAGAAAGTTTATTGGAAAACAGTTGTGTATTTCACAAATTGTGGAGAAGGGCTGACTAAGCAAGCCTGGGGCAGTGGGGGTATCTTATGTTGAAACCTTTGCAAAGTTTTCCTAGAAACTTCATCTCTGCTTCTCTTCTGTGATTTGCTTTATTCTCTCTTGCTAGAGATTATTTCTCCATGTGTTGTGGGTAATCTATCAGCTAGCTATCATTTTTCTTTATCACCTTTCTGAGAGAAGATATCTTTCTCTACCTGTGTGCATTTACTTCCAGTTTTCCATAGAGTAAGGTTTCTGATTAACTGTTTGGATCACTCGCCTGTTTCTGCAGCTGGATGTAGTTTGTGGGAATCATAAATGGCAGCTCCTAGTACAATCATATGGATGGAGTTAAGGAGTAGCAATTTCCTTAAAAAAGTGAGAAGGCGGGGCCTCCCTGGTGACACAAGAGGTTGAACAGCACACTTTGAGGCATCCGCAGCCACTGCAGCATGAGTTTGATCCCCAGGCAGGGAGGCACAGCAGACCTCTCCTGCTTCACCCCGCTGTTCCCCTCAGGTGTATTTCAGTGGATCCTCCTGTTCTGTTCTCTACTCTGTTGCTGGTGAATCCTCTCACCACCCCCCCCCCCCACACGTCTGACCTGTATCCCAGTTCTTGTATGCATAAATAAATAAATCTTTAAAAAAAGAAAAGTGAGAAGGCATGTTGGATGAAACTTCAACAATAAAGGTCTAAATCAGGTGAATTGATCTATCCTCTCTTCATTTCTACTTTTCCCTTTGAAGTATTTCCACTCCCCTTCTACAACTACTGCACATACACATATGCACCATAGCTTTTCTAACCAATTTTTTCTTCCCCTTCTTTTCCTCTGCCAGATTTCCAGTCATTTTTTCAGACAAGATTAAGGTGTTTATTGGACCCTCCCTGGGGGTGCAGGGGTTAAAGACACAGCACTATCAAGCTATCACCCGCCACTGCAACATGAGTTCAGTCCCCGGCCAAGGAGCTCACCCATGTGGTGCAGCAGATGTCCCCTGTATTGCCCACTGCTCACCTCAGCAGTGTATTTCAGTAGATCTGCCTGTTCTATTCCCCACTCTGTCTCTGGTGAATCCTCTCACCCCTGTACCTCTGGCCTACACCCAAGTTTTTTATGCATAAATAAATAAATCTTTAAATAAAATATGGTGTTTTTTACCATACTTAGGGTTATTACCTACTTGGGGGCAATGCCATGTCAACACATATGTTGCTCGTTGCACTCTAGGTCTTTTTTCAGGTTTGGAAGTTAATCTTACTCTGTATGAATGATTTTTTTTTTTAAGGTGGGAAGTCTGAAGACTTGTTTGTGTCATCATTTTGTCTTGGGGTCCACAGAAAGTTAATGGTAGACAACAACATAGAAAATAGGACTTCTAACTCCAAAGATATTATGAGGGTTTATGAGGAAGTATGCTAGTGTTGAAAAAGAGTCATCTTATTTTGGTATCAATAGTGAAATTAAGAAATTATCATTATATGTGATTGATTTGGAGACTTTTCCACTATAGACAAATATAAGCTGTGAAATGATAAAAAGTTTTATTTGAATATTTAACTGTATGAATTTGTTTTTTATATTTCCTGAAAGCCAGTTTAATGTAGCAAAAGGATAGAGAGAAAATAATAGGTGTTATAAATCCCTTTTAAATTCCGACTTTGACAGATTACTTTTGTCTCAAATAATTTTATTGGAAATTCTTTCTCCCTCAGTAGCAAAGATGTTTATGCTGTAGTTATGATTCAGTCATCTCAGTTCTAGGCACTACTAAATAAGAGCATCTTTCTCTCAGCTCTGTTTAAATTTATCTGTAATGTTACAACTAAACACACTTCTAACTATATACACATAATGTCATATCCATGCATATATCTTTGTGTTCTTAAAGGAAAGACATAAAATATAGCATATGTATGCATGCATATATTGAAGGAGAGATTTCTGAGTGATTTGGAAAACAAATTGGCTTTTTATATAGGTCTTGGGATTTTTATTTTATTTTTAAACTTTGTAGCTTCAACTAAAAAAGATCTGTTAAAATGAGATAGTTATTTTTCTGTTTCCAGGAAAATGTAAAGAAGATCAGAGACTTTGGGAGTTCTTTTTTAGGTGTTACCTGTAACATTTATTGCAGGTATAAAAAGTGGAGAGAAGCAAAGAAGGAATGAAAAAGAGGGGTATTGAGGGAACAAAAGAAGGATGAGAAAGGACTTTTTCCCCCACTATACATTATCACTAAAAGAAGGCGTTTCTGGGAAGTGTATTTGCCCTTTGCTCAAGAATTATAACCTGAGGCTTTAAGAGAGGTAATCTTAGTTTTTAGAGAACTAGTTAAGGATGATACTGTTTTTATAGCAAGATAGCATAAATTATTAAGTTTTAATGCATTTATACTAGCCAAATTTAAAGATTTAATTGATACCTTCTCTCATGTTAATCCTTCAACTTCCTACCTCTCTCTGACTCTAAACAATTGCCTAGGAAATAGTGAACTTTGTGGTTATTCTTTTTTTCCCATCTACTATTATCTTGAAATTATTTGTATTCACACGACTGATGACATTTAATTAGTCGGTAGAAAAATTACTCCAATTTCAGGTTCTTGACCAAACAAGCCCTATTTGGATTAAGTAGTTTCCCATTTTCATTCTATGTGTGTGTGTTTGTGTGTCTTTCTCTTTCACTTGGGGGAGTGAATATGTTCTTAATGTAGGACTTAATAATTAGTGGCTATTATTTTAATATCGAAAATTTGAATTTTAAGATTTAATAAATAAAGTATAATAGAATTCTCACCACAGTTTTCCTTGGTAGAATGTAGTTTTAATTTCTTGTATGCAAATATAGTAGTTGATTCTACTAAGATACTGGCTACTCTTTTCCAGAGATACCATTTATATATGGTCTGCACTGCTTTCAGCTTTTTAATGGCAGTGTTTTTAGCACTTCCCAACAAGGTGAAATTTTGTATTTCCTTTAATATAAAAGTAATATAAATCTTAGTATATAAGTATGTATTCCACTTTGTGACTAGTATCAGGACATGTGGGAAAGTAGATGTTAAGGCCTTTGCTATATATAACAGAAAGATAGAGTGAATCTAGTATAAAAATATGGCAATGTGTTTCCAAGGCCTAACATTTATAATATCATTTATAGACTCCTTTATAGACTCTTTTATAGCAAGTTAGAGTAGAATGACTTTGCAAATAAGAAAGTTCTTATCTGTTTTCTGAGATAAAATTGACTTATTTTTTTTTCAAGTCTCATTATTACAGAACACATTATAAACATTGTAATACTAATGTAAATTACCTCAAAACTGACTTACATGATAAAGTATTAACAATTCAGTTCTTAGGAGGCCATAGTATGACAAATGTCTGAATAGATTCAAAATTGGCTGCTGGAATTATCTGCTTTTATGTTTGCTTTATAGGAATATCTGTGGTGATGTTTTTACCAAATATTCTTTGAGGGTGAAGAAGAAGTAGGTGATGGGAAATTGGAACTTCAACTCCAAGATCCTTCCTTTTTTCGCTCACTACTTCCTGGTGCGATCCAGTTAGAGGACCAAGATATGTAGTGTAAGCATTAGTTAAATAATTTGGTGTTTGTAGGAATTCTGTTTGTTGACTTTTAATTAAAACATCATTTATTTTATTTAAACATATTTATTGGCACAAGTAGATAAACAAAAGTGTGAAACATGTTTTTACCCCACTTTCTGAACAAAAGAGGTCACCCATAAAAAAATGAACTAATCTGTTTGCAATATATTTTCTTCAAATTGGGAACAGATGCAAACATAGCCACAGCATATAGGTAAGCAGGACTGAGCTCTTCACTGAGTAAACGCAACTTTATTCCTCTGTCCTATGTACTGTTTCTCCCATAGGTAGTTATCTTTCCTGTATTTCCCTCATGCCTTAAGATCTTAAACTTTATTTTTTTAAAAGATTTATTTATTTATGCATACAAGAACTGGGGTACAGGCCAGAGTTGTTGTGGGTGAGAGGATTCACCAGAGACAGAACAGGCAGATCAACAGAAATACACTGCTGAAGGCAGCAGCGTGCAAAGCAGGAGAGGTCTGCCTTGCCAAGTGGTTCACCTCCCCAACAGGCAGTAGAGATCGAACTGGTGGTGCAGTGACTGTGGTCTGCTTCATAGTGCGTTGCTTAACCCACTGTGCCAACAGGAGGGCCCTGGGGTAAGCTTTAAAAGAAAACAAATTTGGATTTGTATATAAGAAATTACAACCTATAAATTGAAGGGTAGAAGTAAGCTAATATGACAGTTTTACTATAGATCGTCATGTTTAAAAATTTCAGCAAATCTAATCAGTTAATTTTAATCATATATTGCCATTTACTTTGATTTTTCAAATTGTGAACTCATACCATGTAGCATATATATTTGAAAAAAGATAGCACTTATAAAGTCATGTAGATAATACTCATTATTTATATAAGCAATCACAGAGTAAATACCCCTCAGTTTAAAGGATGTCATCAGTATTTCATTTCTTTGTCACCTTTTGCTGTCACTTTTTTATTTCACAGACCTGCGGGTCTCAAGGTTCAGTGTCCAGAGGAGTCATCTGGTAGCATTTACCTAAAGTGATGATTCTTGGGATTCTTCTCCAGAAGGTCTGTTTCAGGAAATCTTTGGTAAAACTTAAGGTTCTATGTTTTGAAGAATGTTTCCTCTCTATGTGATTTTTAATGCTGCTGAACCATTGATCTGGTTTGGGAATCACAGTTACAGAATTTCCTCAAGGATTGTTATCTGAGCAATTACACATGTTTTCCATTTCTTTCTCTAAATTGAATTCACGTTTATTGGCCTGTAATTCTTTGGTTCATCTCTTGTTCCACACGTAAATTTGGCAATTAAAAGCAGTACATTTTCTACCTCCCAGTCTGTATTTTATGCTTACATGCATCTGCCTCCTTACACTACTTCTAACATGGGGAAGAGGAGGTAGAAATGTTTTAATGCTATCATGAGTTTTCACCAAATGTTCTCAAAATGTTCCTGTCACATTTTTTTAAATTCAGTTTTCCAAAGGGTGTCCTCTGACTGGCTTTCTCATCTATTTATCTTCTAATCACTTTGAGCAAGCACAGTTGTATAACTTTAGCTACCTTTCTTACTATATTTACCCATCATTTTTTTTCTCTGTACTCTTTTTGATAGGCCTAGGTCTTTGCTTTGTGTACATCTAAAGTGTACTAAATTCACATGCACATGGTAGAATTATAATGGTTGCATTGAACTATATTCTGCATTTTTATCTTCAGAGACTTGTCTTCTTTGCCTTCAAAAATAGCCAACATTTATTCAGTACTTTGCAAATGTGCAGACTCTTTGCTAAATAGTACTTGTATTACCTTAATTCATTTAAAAATTCTCTGAGGTGTATATAATGTTGTTACCATACACAAAATACAAACAAAAAATTGAGGTTGCACGTAAGTTGAGTAACTTGCTTAAGACAGTCTAACTCCAGTGCACACTCAGGCAACTGTTACACAGAATTTACACTACTAGGCTGGGCCACACTCTTCACACTTTCATTGACTGCACCAATGTTCTCAATGGCAAAGCACCGCTGAGTTTTAAAAGAAATCCCTTCCATTCTTTGATGGACAAATCCCATTAGACTTGGTGATACTATCTAGACTTAGAATTGGCCATATTTAAAGAGGTAAATCAAAAATAACTTCCACAATTTTATTTTCTCCATTACCCATGAGGGACTCTTCAAAAAAGTTCTCCATGATCTAAGTTATTTCAAGGAAGCTGTCTGCATTTGGGAGAAGCACCTGCACAGAGCTGCTTTTCCTATTGTTGGCACTTCTTACTTAGAGCACTTCACTCTGTTTCTTCCATTAACAGCAGCCACTGTTCATAGTCAGACCCAGGCCCACCTCATCTACCTGCCTGATGACTTTGTAGGTCACTGTCAGACCTGAGTGTTCATGCAGGGTATAAACCACTTGTGTTTAGCTTTGTGGAAGCTAATCCTTTCTACCAATGGTGTCTTTGCCAATATCATTGAAAACATAACCATGAAACCATTTCAAATTTCAAAAAATTTGAATCCAAGTGTGAATAATATATTATTTCTTTGCAACAAATGTCTTTATTTTTAATTTTAAAATGTTTTTATTTTTAATTTTAAAATATTCCTAGTCAGGTATAGTGGCCTTTTTTCAAATTTTATTTTTAAAGAAAAATAATATCAAGTATAATTTTTAGGAGAAGATATGGTTATAAGTCATTACTTTAGATTATTTTTATTTCATTTAAGATATCTTTTAGAACTAATGGAGGTAGAAGCTGAATAAATGATTAATGAATGATGGAAACTGAGGAAATTTAATATGAGAAAAATATCGTATTATGAATATATTTTTGGGTATTTTATCCAGACTAGTGTCAATTAGTAATGTAGAATAATGTATAATTATAAAGATACAGATACATAGAAATATTTCCTTATGAAATTAATGTAATCAAGCATAATAGATCTAAGGTTTTTACTTGACTTTTCTCATGCACTTACTATCATACTGTTTCATGTATTTTTAGAGAAAAATGGTACAGTACAGGGGTCATGATAATATTCTGCATATAAAAATATATCCTGTAAATGTAATGTATTACCATCTGTGCTTCACTTATAATTTCCAAAGAAATTACTACACAATTTCCAGAATGACCTTACTTCTTTAACCAACATGTGTTTTATGAAAACCAGATTAAGGGTTGAAGCACATTCCTGAGTTTTTTCCAGAAGCCACCATGTTTATTGAGTTTGAGCAGAAATTAAAAAGAGGGAATTTGAAAATATCTTCCTTTGACAGATTCAGTTCCTTTGAAAAATTGAGAGTATCACTAAAAATATTTAATTTCAGTTGCTTTAAATGTATGTGGTATTTTCTCCATAGTGGATGGTTTTCTCTTAAAGAATTTACTGGGCTATGTCCAGTCTTTTCTCTTTCATTCCATTTTATCCTCTTCAATTTCTTATTGGGCTTGCTGTTACCACAGTAGTTTTAACTTAAAATTGTTATGTTTTACTCAGCTGTTATTTTCCTTGTATCCGTGGAAACCTGACATTCTAGATTCCAAGGATAAACAATCAAAATATTTGGTTATTGATAGAAAATCAGAGCCTATCTTTCAAATAGGATATTAGTTTTAAATCCAGCAGGAAATGTGGAAGCAATGTATGCTCTTATTAATTATTAAAGCCTTTGAGTTAGATTGATATTTGATTTCTATGTTTCCTGTTATATTCTGAAACATGCACAACATTTTGTAAAGTAAATGGGATGCTCAAAATACTAATCCCTTAGAAATAAGAACTGAGATCTTAAATGTATGTTTTGCTGCTGTATTTCATTGTGAATAGTGAAAATGTTAGGTTCCACAAGAAGAAAAAACAAACTAAACACATAGGCACATGCACATATGCATGTGTGCACACATACAAGTTAATCGTCAATTCATGCAGTCTCATAGTAGTATGGATTTCAGTTCTAGATGTTGATTTAGGGAACTGTAACCAAAGTCCAGATGGATTGTGTGTGCACAGATGTGTGCAATATACCTATGTGGTTTCCTTAGTTAATGGAATGTTGGGATCTATAAAGAGTTTTTGCATAAAGTCAATTAAAAAGGAGCACATATCTTCCTATATCAGTAACAGTACTTATGCTAGCTTCAATGACTATAACTAGCAATAGGAATAAAGTATGGTCTAGTTTTAAAATATCTGAGTATTCAGAGTTCTATTTATTTTCCCCATTCTTTCTTACCAAATGAATGAATGCCTAGAAAAGTATCTGACAGATAAAAGTTGCTCATCAAACATTGGCTAGTAGGGTTTGAAGTAACTAGGAATGCTTTACATACAGGTGGGAGACTGGGAGAGGGCAATTGCTGGTCTAAATTTAAATCCTAACTTCACTTATACAATGTAGGTGTTAGATAAGTTACTTAAAAACTCTGAATGTTTACTGAAATCCACCTCTTCTGCTCCCCATTCTGTCTCTGGTGAATTCTCTCACCCCCACCACATCTCTGGCCTACACCTCAGTTCTTGTATGCATAAGTAAATAAAAATAAATATTAATAAAAACTCTGAATATCATTTTGCTTGTCAAAAAATGTGGTATTTATATATAGGTAATATAATAGTGGGGAGCTCATACAGTTTTGAAGATTAAGTGAGATATTTAAAAGATATATAGTGTACATTTAAACATTATTTCCAAGATACCTTTGCTATATATTCTTTGAGTACAAAGAATACTTTAAAAAAATGGATTAAAAGAATTGAATTGAAAATTCTCATTGTCATTTAGATTATAACATTATTTGAAAAAGAGAAGTAATTATATTGGATTATGTTTACCTGCAGATACCTTTAATTGATAATGTATTTGATTAGATAGGGGATCATTTCTAGTTCATAGTTGTTTCAACATTCATTAATCAACATTTAGAGCAGCCTTTACAAAGAAAGTAGATAGTTTGGGTTAGTTAAGATCACTATCAGCAAAATAGGGAAGCAAAGAAGAGAAAGTAAGACATTAAAAGTAATTTTAAGAATCTGGAAAATTTTGTTTAGTGTTTGTTTTAATTCCTGTTTTATCTATTTTTAAATCAGCTATTGTATATTAAGTATTGGTAATGATCAAACCAAAATTACAATTGTGTTATTTCACTTACGTTTAAAGTCTTATATTTTCAGTTTTCATAGCTGGGTACTCATTACTTGAAGTTCATGAAACTCTAGAGAGTTAAGTAGGTAGACAGCAGGGTATTGTGAACTCCCTGCGGCCCTGGGTAGCAATTATTTATATACACATGCATATATGTATTTTCCAGATGTTCTTCTTCAGTTTCTCAAAGACGTTCAAAACCAGCCATTTACTAGGAGTGAAACTACTGTCACCGTGTGTTATATTTAAAAAGAAAAATGATATTTAGACTAAACTAAAAGATCTGTAGTTTTTTGTTAATTTTTATTTTACAAATGTAATTTCATATTAAATGTTAATATTTTCAGCAAAATATTTCTATTGCCTAGTTTATAGTGGTGATTGGATTAAATAATGTTTATAGATTTTCATACTTAGACCTTTGGGAACACCATTAAAGAAAAACCTGTTTGGTTATTTAGCAGATAAATACAACCTATTTGACTAAAACCTTGCAGTAATCTTTTATGATTTATATGTTTACTTTTATCAGTGATTTTATATCCATTACATATTTAATTTTCAAATATTTATTGAGTGTCTTAATGGTCTTTCTAACTAAACATTTTGATGCACAGCAACCAGTATTTCAAGACTAGCATAATAGTTACACTCAGGGTTCAAGATTCTCACTTGTGGTCACAGTATCCTAGTTGGGTAGGGTCATCAGAGCATCGAGAACTCTCTGAAGTCAAGTGTGGTATTCATATATGGGTATTTCTCAGTAACACCACAATACCCCAAACAAATAAGAGTTTAAACTACTGACACTAAATTAATAATTTTTAAAAAGTGAAAAACTAAAAGAGCTTCAAATATTTAACTAACTTCTAATTTGCAAATATACCATATTGTTACTAAATTGTTTTTATCTTTTCAACAAAGCAAGTAATTCATTAAGAGTAATTCTAAGTTAATAACTATTGATTTGGTTTTCAAGGTATTGTTTTCAGGGAGCAGCATCCATTTTGCAATGGAATGAGAATGGACTTGGTAATGAGGCAGATCTAAGTTAAAAATAACTTCCAGAAATACTAGCTATATGTAACTTTAACAAATTATTTAGCATTTTTTGGGTCTAGGTGTGTAGAACAAGACAATAATGTTCGTTCCAATGCTGGTGTAAGGAATAAAGATAATATTTATAAAGCCTTCCTAAAATACCAAGTTCTCAGAAAATGTAACTATTATGCATAGTAAAAATGCTATCATTACTGAAAATACAATTTGACTTTTTTTAAAATTTCTTCTGTTCATTTCTAACCAATTTACCCTAAATATTAGCTTGTAATATGCTCATTCTCCAAAAGTCTAAGCCTTCCCTTTCCTTGAGCTTTTTATTCTCACCTTTATTTTTATTTATTCTTTTCACTGCCATTTATTTCTCTACTTTAAATTAAGAAGAGAGATCTTTAGTTTGCCTCTACCCCAATTGAAAATTATATGCTTCTCTGTCTCTTCACTCGAAGACAGAGTTTACTTTTTGATTTCTAACAATAACAAGGAGTGACCAAAGACACTTAAACCAATGCTCTTAGATATCTGCCCAGGGAACAAAAATCTTCCAGCACATGGAGGGTCTTTCTAGTTTACATCTTTATTGTAGCTTCTTGTATCTTCTAGTTGTAGTTGCTGGTTTGGCCCTATGCAACAAAACTTGTAGGCCTCTGAAGACTTTGAAAATTTTAGTAACATCATGGTAAAACATATGCTTAAACTTACTTTTGAACAGATTTCAAATTCAGACAACATTTTACTTTTTAGAACATGAAAATCTCTTCAGTCTTAAGTATTGATATTTAGAGGAAATTTCCCTATTGTTTTTGTCCAGGAATGAAAAAAACATGAGTAAAAAAATACATCCTTCTTATATTATGTTTGTTTCTGTATTTCTTTTCTTTTCAGATGGCTACAAAAGAGTTAGATGCTGTATTTCATGAACAATACTCTTACTTTCTTTATCAACTTGGGATTAATGTTTAGAGTCAGTGTGAAATGAGTCAGGAAATCTCATTCATCCCTCTCTTCTTTCTGCCATATAGTGTTGTGGATTCTAATGCTTCTGAGAAAATTGTCTTACAACTGAGGTGGAACTTATTGCACTATTGTTAGATAACTAAATTTAATCCATTTCTGTAGAAATCATAAAACCCATGAAGTAGAAAATATTTAGAGATGGAAAAACCTTAGAAATTTATTGACTTGAGGTCAGAAGAAAACTTCTGAGTTTATATCATTTTCCCCCCCCACTGGCAGTAGAGGAAATTTAATTTCAAAAAGGTTACATATTTTCTCAGAATAGTGTGGCTGTTAGGAGGAGTCGTCAAGCTTATAGGGCTGTTTCCACTGTGACGCTCAAAATGCTGGCACACAGCAACATCGCTCTGCCTACCTGTCATAATACGGATCTCATCTCATTGTGAACTGACTCACAACGCTGGTATTTCCACTGTAAAGTCACTCCTCAGTATTTGTGAATTCCACACTTAGGAGTTACCTACTTACAATAATTTATTTGTAACCTTAAAATTAGTCAGTGACATTCCCTGATTATTCACAGACATGCACAGAGAGATTCCCAGTGGATGCAGAGTAAGTAGTGTGCTTTGCTTTCATACAGAGATGGCCAGTGGGTGGAGGTGATGAGGGTGCTGTATATAGCACAGTGCAGGAAGCCTGATTCTGTTGAATAGGGATTGAATACGCATTGTGGTACCTGTTATAGGATGGCATCAGGCAAGTCACTGCATTTGAAGCTTGTTTTCTCTTTCATAAAATGAGGAATATAGAATTTATCAGTCTTATGTTTTGGAGTTGACTGTACTCTATGTGAGATGTGTGTGTGTGTTTGTGTGTGTGTATTTCCTGTGAGTTATGATTCAATATTCTCTAATTAGTGTTGACAGTAATTTTACAGAAACTATTATGATTAATGACAAGTGACTATTTGAAAGTAAGGTCTAAAAGAAAATTTTTACTGTGAAATGACTATCATTATTATAGAAATACTCCTTGTGTGTGTGTATGTGAGAAGTCTATGTATTTTATTTTTTCAAGCTTTTAAAATCTGTTGCTCTTTTTTTTTTTTTTAATCCTGACAACAGTACTCTATTGTGAAACTTGTTTGATGATATGCTGTAGGCATTACTTATGGATAGTAACACAGAAATATTCTGATCAAACAAAGCTTTAGGAAGATGATACTCAGTAAATTATTTGTTGAAAGAATGTATTTTTCAATAAATATATTCAATAAATATTTATCCATTTGTATGTTCCTTATTTTGTTCCAAGACATTTCTTGTACTCAATTAGGTCAAGGCATTAAAGTGGCAAACAAGAAAAGGCAGCATGTCAAGAGCTTGTATGCTTAAAGATGACTAAAATGGTAAATCATGTGTTATGTATATTTTATACCACAATAATAAGATGTTAAAAAGACAAATTTAAAATACAATGGAAGATCCAATATATATATAAATATATATATTTATATTTAGGAGGATTTCTTTGATAAGAGGAAATGTCTTTCATAAGTGAAGAAATGTAGGACAATTTATGGGTAGTTTCTTCAAATTTTATCCTCTAAAAGTCTGTGGGGATAAAGTATAACTGGTGAGAAAGATACAAAATAGTCTTTTCACTTTTATTTATTTTTCCCAAATTATGATTATCTACATAAAGTAGGGTTATACCTTTGTATCTGATCTGAGACTTCTACCTCTACAAATGTATACTTTCACACCCTATGACCTCTTAGAATTTACAATCTGTCAGGGAGACAGATAATAATAAATAACATAATAATAAATAACATACTAAATGCTGCTGTAGGTAAAATAAAATAATCAAGGCTCAGTGATATATGACTTAAGGAAATAACATTTAAGTAGGGAGAAACATAGGCAAGGAAAAAATATTTCTTCACAGAATTTGTTTTTAAAGGCAGAAAAATAAGTAGTCTTATAAGAAAGAGGAATGAGAACAGTTCACATTTGATTTGCGTGGAATTATTTTAGGAAGAACTAATGCAAAAGCTTGAGTTGTAGAGAGAGGACACACATGTACATGGTAAATAATGACACTCACCAGCATTCTTCTAGCATCTCCACTGTCATCTCCTTCACAGAAATATTCCCAAGTGTTTCCAGACCACAGTGTTGGAATGCACACTAGCCTTAAGGAGACAATAGATTGTGTTGAAAAGAGCATTGAATTAGGAATTGGCAGAACTACATCTAATACTGACTCTACAATTCACTGCCTACAAGACTTTGAACGAGTTATTTAACTTGACTCTTAAAAGTCAGTGTCATCATTGTAAATGGAGAAATAAGTTAGGTGTTTCTTTAGATACTTATAACCACAATTATTTGGTCATGTCAGCAGGCTGGAATTCTAATGTGAGGGTTTTTTTTAAAGATTTATTTATTTATTAATTTAGAGAAGAACTGGAGTGTAGACCAGACATGCTAGGGGTGAAAGATTCAGCAGAGATTAAGTGGGGAGCAGAACAGTCTACTGAAATATACTGTGAAGAGGAGACAGGAGACGTCTGCTATGCCATATGCGTTAGCTCCCTAACCAAGGATTGAACTCAGATGTAGCAGTGATAGCATGATAGCACTGAGACTTAAACCTTAGGCCATCAGGGAGGCCCCTAATATGATTCTGATAGTAGCAGGTTCAATAGTCTCTGTATACTTTGCAAGGTAACCAGTCCATTGTTACTGCTTTATTACATCATGGTAAGATCATTTGAAAATTATTCTCATTTTTGTCCAGCCCTTTCACTGATATTAAGATAATGAAGCATACGATAAAGGAACTGGGATATTCATTACCCTTGGGAGTTTGCTCTTAGTTTTGTGTTCATCATCAGCTATATTTATGAGCCTATACAATATTTTTATAATCATTTTGAATTCTTTGGATTAAAATGGGTTCTAATATAGTGTAGTTTAATTCTTCCTTAAGACATGTTTATCTGTATAATTTGTTTTGTTTTACCTTTCAAATGTTATTAAAAGGTATTGAAAGAATGATTTATAACTCTGAACAGATAATCAGAGTAATTAAGTTAAATTTTGGAACTCCAAAGATTCATCCTTTGATCAAAGGCTTACACATTTGGCTTTGCTGTGTTTAGGACATTCAGCTCATGCTTTGGAGAGACATTTTATCTTTATTTTCCTGGGTATTCTGATTTTGCATGTTCTATGTGAAGTTGTTTAGAGAAAATAGCAGTTTCTTATATATTAAAATATTGGGTAATGAATCATAGGACTATAAAAATACAGAAAAGCAGGTGAATTTTGAGAAAATATACAGCTCTCTGTAATTTAAATCATTTATTAGTATACCGATTTTGGTAGATTTTTAAAATTAATAGATTGAAATTTTAAATATAATTTATAAATACAAATCTATAATTATAAAAATATAAATTAAAATTAATCTGTTACTGAACGATATATTTATATTACTTTCCAGTTACTTATTAGAGTGACTACTAAAATTTTTGACCAATTACATCAAGAATTCTCTGTGTACACAGAGAATGAAGTTGAATAAAGTTCATAGTATTGACCAATTTTCCACTATATCAAATGCCAAGATTTTATTTTAGTTTGAATTTCAGTAGATTTTTATTTTTTAACCAAATAAAAACAAAAATATTTTAACCACCTCTGTATATAACTGAATGGAGTTTTTATCTTGTCCTCTGAATTTATTGTCATAGGACATGAATGGACCTGAATTCTTGTTTTTAAAAACATGAGATGTCTTTTTTAAAGATTTATTTTATTTTATTTTATTTTATGCATGCAAGAAATGGGGTGTAAGTCAGAGGTGCGGGGAATGGGGGTGAGAGGATCCACCAGAGACAGAGTGGGAAGCAGAACAGGTGGAACTACTGAAATACACTACTGAGGGGAGCAGCAGAAGAGACAGGAGAAGTCTGCTGCACCATGTGGGTTACCTCCCTGGCCAGATATACCTTTCCCTTTTTTTGTGCTACTACTCAGAAGCATATGCTCTGCTGATTTCAGTTTTAGGATACTTCACAGAAAAATGTCTATTCCCTCCATGGACAAAACATTATGCATCAAGTAAGTGAATAGAGCCATATTGTAGTACTCATTTCAGGATATCATCGTTAAATTATGTGGTAAATAAAAATACAGAACAAACATGTGTGTACAAATTGAACCAGTTAAAGCAGATGCAGCTTGACTTTTGGTTGGCTCAGCAGTGTTGTAAAACCACAGGCAGATTCTTCAAGATTATCTGTGGCTGGAGACAGTTTGGTAGCCAGAGAGCTATAGGAGAGGTGTGGGCAGTATTAAGAGAACCTGAAATCTGAACCACTGAGGTTCATCTGCTCCTTGGGGGAACTCCTGTTAATTTCTGCAGCCCCTAGCATTCTGATCTCAGGACATTTCTCTCTTTTCCTGACACTTCAGTCCAGGTTTTATAATTCTTACCAAGAGGTGTCATGTCTCCCTGAGGCCTCCTTGTGTTTCACTAAAAACTCTATTGTTTATTATAGAGTCCCTTTTAGAGGGTACAATTAAATAGTAAGAATGGGTGGCAAACTTTTGTCTTTATTTAGTTTATCTCTCTTGATCATGAGATGCAGTGGCTCCTTTTATGGTAATACTGGGGTTACCCTGTTGTGAGAGTAATTAATGAGATTCCAGAAAAGTTGTGCCTGTATTTTGATTCAATTTTTACAAAACTTGCTGACATACACATGAGAGCAAGGCAGAGGGCAATTCACCTTCTTAAGTGTTGCATAAATCCTTCAATAATGCAATACTGTCCTTACATAATACTGGATCAGTTCTATCCAATAGAAATATAATGCAAGCAACTAGGTAATTTTAAACATTTCATGTTCATGTTAAACATATAAAAATAAACAGGAAATTGATTTTGATGATGCTCCCTTTAATGCATTAATCCAAAATGTTATTTCAATATATAATCAATCAAAACTATTGAGTTAGTTTGCATTTTTGTACATTGCTTTAGTTTAAAATATTTTAAGTTTGGCATTTGCCTAATTTCTTTTTTTATTATTTCACTATGTTACCCATACAAATCCATCAATTAGGATTATACAATGTCATCTATGATACATTGATAACCCCAGTAGAATATCGTTAAATGTTCTCAAATTGTTTCCTACTATGTGAAAACTTCATTATTCTAAGGTACTACTTTATTTCTACAAAATTATAAACATGTATCTGTCATTTTCCAAGTTTTAGGTCAGAACATTGGAATTGTAAATTACATACTCAAATATCAACATATTCATGATTCCATCAAAAATATTCTGATCTGTCTATAAGAGTTTCACAAAGCTACCTATTAGAGCCTGAGTCATGTAACCTTGGCATATTTTCTACACTAATTAATGTAATTTATGAGGATGTCGAAGATTAAATTCCTCCCACCCTAGGTCTCATAGTCCTAGAGAATTAGCAACCTACAGTGCAAATATTATGACACACTTGGATCTCAGGACCTACTGTGGCCTCTGCAGCAGTTTATGATCTACCAGTATCCAGTGGCATTTCTCACAGACCATTACAAATACTATTTTTTAGACCCACCATAGGACTTAAGTGTTACCTGAGGTATCAGGGTAAACAAGAGTACCATCCAAATATGAACTTCAGGATTTTGTTTTGAGTGGCGATGGTATAAAAAATGCAAGACCAGCTTTAAGGGATCTATAGTAACTTTTTTTTTTCTTTTCTTGCAAATATTAGCCATTGCATCTGCACATTCCAAGCACATGTAAATGACATTAGCACATTACTCACTGAAGGCACTCAATAAATTGGCCTGGGGTGATAGGAGCTGGGGGATATGAGGGGGTAGGGAGAGGAATTAAATGCAGTAAATATTTGGGCTGGTCTTGTATGTATCCTTCAAATATGAGAACATCTAATGTCACTGCATGAGTGACTGTATACCAGTGAGAAAGGACAGCCCTGTGTCAGTTTCCTAAAATAAGAACAAAAATATCATTCTGAGCATTCACCGGATCTGATAGTTATGCTATAGAACTAGCATAGTTGAAACATATGTGCTCAAGATGATACCATGCATTACTTAATAGTCATACACATAATCCAGGTTTGGTAGCCAACCATATATTTATTCCATGCCAAATCTATTGTACAAAGAGTAGCCAACTTTATAATATTTGCTTAGTAAAAGTTAAGTAAACATTATTAGTCGTATGATTAATAAAGAGCTTTATGTGCTATATAGATATATTTATGTTTGGATAATTATTTTCAAAATAACCATTGCATCCGCCTAGAACCCAATTTCAGCTGTGCTAGATCATGAGAGAGAAAAAGATGATACATGATTATTTTGAGTCTGCTCTCTCTGGAAGACATCTGTGCATCTCTTGATTAGAATCTTCCTAAAGCTTAGAAGAATCCCATCCTAATAGCACACCTGGGTGTAGATGTAGTTCTGTAGGCTTTGGGATTTTGTCTGAATAGTCTGAATGGAATATTCATAATTAAAGGGATTTGAAGAAAATACTCCTAATCATAGTGACAAATTAAATATATAGAGGAGATACATCCAAAGTAATTAGTGTTGAGCTGCTGAGGTTTTCACTGCTTTTTGTTCATATTCAAAATTCCAAATCTTTTGAAATGGGAATAAAAAATTAAAATGTAAAAAAGTTGAACATCTTTACTTTTACTTTGATGGCTTAAGAATAGTAAGATGGATTGGATATGTTCTTTTGCCTAAAACAGATTTATTTCAACTTCTCGTAAACTTTGTAGTGTAATTAAATGTTCTAAATTTGCTAATCTTCATTCCATAGAATAAGAAAACCTTTTTTGGTAAAAATATGAAATATAAAAACACCTAAGCACAATAAAGATGATTGTTTTAGTTTACTATATTATTTATGAATATGTAACTTGTAGATCCAACTAAGTATTTAATATCCTTTTTTAAAAATATGAATCTAGACAGAATGAAATTTGACTTTATTGAGATTTAATTAATTTAACCAATGATGAGTGATTAATGAATCTTACAGTAGTTACTATATTTATAATAATTTAGAGATGGGGAGTGCAATTACCAACCTGTACGTAGTTTTGTGTAAAAGTATATGAACCAGAAAGACTTTTATACACTCACATGATAAGTAAGACACAGACTGATGAAGCATTCTAAATCTTATATGTTTTAAAGAAGATTTAAAAAATATTTTCTTTGAAATCACAAGTAACTAATTTTTATCTTCACAGCTATTTTGGGTAGTTCTCTGGAATTTTCCAAGAGACTGAACTGAACATTTGCATAAATACAAAGCAATGCATTTGGATGCAGGAAACAGAATTACTTTCATATCTTATTTAAGCTTCTGTGGAGACAGCAGAATTATTCCCAAGGGAAATGAGTGATGCTTGAGACCATAAATGCAGCAGAACTGAGAACATTGACAGTATTAGAACACACACATATACTTGCACATCTAGAAACACGTTAGTATACAGGTGCACATACTTACACAAACATGCAGGCACTCATTACACTTTTACGGGTATAAGAAGGTATCTACTACCTGCAGCGCTAGCTGTGTTTGTTGTGTGTGTGTGAAATGTTGGTGTCTTACTGTTACCACTGTTTCTTAAGATAATTTCTATGCCTGATTCTCTGTATCTACTTCTGCATATTTTTAAATTTATGTGCCTATAATTTTAATGTTCTAAACTGTTTAAATTTTTAGACTTTTTAAAACTAGCCTTAAAAGAAATGTGTGTGCATGCAGTGGATTTAAAAAGCACACTTTGAAAGTGACAACTAGAAAATGGGAATATCTATGTCTTTATAATTCTATTTGCAAAATGCTAATGTTGTTATTGTTGATTTTATGGATGTTGTCTATAATGGCATTTGATTCATAGCTTACTAAACTATGATGATAGATTCTTGTCATGCATAATAAAAGAAATGCTGCTATGTAATTTTTAGAAGTTCACAATGAAATTATTTATGATGTTGGTGACCTTTGTCTTCTGAAATTATTATAAATATGCATATTAATATCAGACTATCATGATACAGTTTATTAAAACAAATTCTGAAATTTAGACATTAGGTAATATATGGTTATGACTACATTGGAAGGGATTCTGAAAAATATAGCTAACCTATTTTGGAACTAAAGTCATTATTCAAAAATTTTCCAATTTCCAGGGCTAATCTATCTTAAAAGATATTTAGGAAGGACATTCCATATAACTCCTTACTCATTTTCTAAAATTCTAAATCAATTACTATTTCATTCCAAGTAATCTCATCTTTGCTTTAACTATGATACTATTTTTTATTATTAGCTATTATTTATTTTGATCTTTATCTAGACTCGCACAAAATAATGGGAAGTTCAGTTTACAATTTTGATTCTTATAAACCTCAGTTATGGTACAATAATGGTAATGATACTATAAGCCTAAATTATTCATATTTTGATCTATTTTAAATACCTGAATTGACAGTTGTAACTAGTATGGCTTTTTGGTTGTTACTCAATGTGATTCTCTTCCTATCAATAGAAGATGATATTCTGTTGTAAGGATAGGTCAGAGAATTGGGAAATGATGAATAAATGTACCTTTGAATGCTTATTTAGGATACATCTAAGGGATGTTCTATTGATATACTGCTTGAAGTTGCCTTCTTCAGGTTTGTTCTGGAAGATTTTTGGTAGTGATGGTGGTTGCTCTAATTACTTAATATCAATCCAGACTAGACTTAAACATGTCCTTTTTTGGAAATTTTCTTTTTTATGGAGCAACTGGAAACAGGGTAAATATTAACTTCCTTCCTTTCTTAGAAGAACACAGATGGATGGAATCTCATCAGAACCATTTACTTTTCAGGAGTTAGAATTTAATAATCACTCATTGACTATTTTATTTTTGGATAGTGCATGTGCTGAGATAAGTTTTTAAATGAACTTACACATTGTCCTTATGTTATGCAAGCAAATTCCTGCCCTGGTACATTTATTTAACACATTTCTTTTCATCATCTACTTTGTACCCAAGACAGTAATGGGGACTACAGATATATAACTAAGTAAGACAGAGTTTCTATGTTATTAAAGTCAGGTGAAGGTTCACACTCTCAGTTTAGTAAGACATGCTAGATACAGAGAAAGCCTTAGGCTTCAGAAGCACATGTGGGTGGATCTTATTGCACAACCAAGGCTTGAATGATCTGTTAGGTGTTTACCAATTAAAGGAAATAAGATTGGAAAAATTCAAAAAATTGGATGAGAGTGGAGGGCAAATACTTAAAGATGGTACATTATTTGGCATATTGGGGAGCATGCAAGGAGCTGATTATGTCTCCAGACAAAATTATTAAAGGTGGGTTAAAATGAAATGCAAGGTTAGAAAGCAGTCAGAAACGAATTGTAAAGAATGTCATAAACTGCATCTACAGATTTGGGTAATATTGAGAGATTATACCTCCCTTAAAAATGTCCTAAATTTATTTTCTTTCTTCCTCTGTTATACTCATCAGATCATCAGACAGCCTATCCATAGATCCTATGCTTATACTCAAGAGATGAACTTGGTTGGAAAAAAACACTAATTTGGTGCCTGGTCTCACTTTAAATTGATTGTCACAAACATCAGACACTTAATATTGCTTAATAACTGTACTTCCATGGGAGAGTTGCTTTGTCATATCCAAATGATTATTTACACATTCTTTTTCCATAAAGTCACTTCTGTCAATTTGACTTCTGTGAAAAGTGACTTCTGTGAAGTCATTATATGTGTAATACACTTCAAACAGTGTCTAGCATGCAGAAAATAATGTTGATAAAGATATGGAGGTAACAGTTATAACTACAAGGATTTCAATGATGGTGATGTTTTGCGTCTGATCTTATGAAATTATCAAGGACTTGGTTCTTCAGTTAATCTTTCTCAACTCCTGTAACATCAGTTTTTCCTCTTTGTATAGTCTATGTGTGTTATCACTACTACTCCCTCACCGCACATTCTCTAGCACGCCACACCAACCTGTTGTCTATTACTAAATTTCACAGAATCTCATTATTGTAAAAAAAAAAAAAAATTGTTAATAGTCTCATTAGTTGCCAAATCCAACTGTCACCTGTTATTAGTTTTTATTTGAAATCTATATTCCTTTTGAAGCACTTGGCCTTGTTCTGACTTTCCTCCCACCTGTGGACTGTTCCTTTTTCTCTTGTTGGCCTTTTTGATGATTTTCCATCCTCTTTAAATTTGTCAGATATAGTCTTTGCTAATGGTATTTATTTTCCTATTTTGTTCTTTCCTGGAAAAAAAGACAACCATTTTTTTAAAAGATTTATTTATTTACACATAACAAGAGCTGGAGTACAGGCCAGAGTCGCAAGAGGTGAGAGGGTTCACCAGAGACAGAATGGGGAGCAGAACAGGCAGACCAACTGAAATACATTGAGAACTGAAGAGTGCAGAGGGCGAGACAGGAGAGGTCTGCTGTGGATCCTCTCCCTGGCTGGGGTCCGAACTTGTGCTGACTTGTGCTGCTGTGCCGCGGATGCTTCACAGTGCAGCGCTCAACCCGCTGCGCCACCAAGGAGGCCCCCAAAAGATAACAATTTATTACAGTGTTTTGTTATGATTAAATTATTAAAGGGGGCCTCCCTGGTGGCGCAGCGTGTTGAGCACTGCACTGTGAAGCATCTGCAGCACAGCAGCACGTGTTCGATCCCCGGCCAGGAGGAGACCCACATAGTGCAGCAGACCTCTCCTGCTTTGCCTGCTGCTCCCTTCAACAGTGTATTTCGGTCGATCTGTCTGTTCTGCTCTCCACTCTGTCTCTGCTGAATCCTTTCACCTTCTGTGCCTCTGGCCTGTACCCCTGCTCTTGTATGCATAAATAAAAAATGTTTTAAAAATTAAAATATGTATTAAATAAATTATTAAAGGAAGAATTGGATTTTAAGATACCTCTTTATAGGTGTTTGTATATGCATGCACACATCAGCACTTTTCTTAAGAATTTCACAGGGCAGGGCCTCCCTGGTGGCGCAGTGGGTTAAGCAACGTGCTATGAAGCAAACCGCAGCCACTGCAGCATGAGTTCGATCCCTGCCGCCGGCCAGGGAGGGGACCCACATGGTGCAGCAGACCTCTCCTGCTGTGCCCACTGCTCCCCTCAGCAGTGTACTTCAGTTGATCTGCCTGTTCTTCTCCCCACTCTGTTTGTGGTGAGTTTTCTCACCCCCCACACCTCTGGCCTGTACCCCAGTGCTTGTATGCATAAAAATAAATCTTTAAAAAAAAAAAGAATTTCACAGGGGAAAACAATTTCATAGGGAAAACTTCATCAAATTTGTGAAATGTTTGAAAAAAGTTGCAACTTGTTTAGCCATTTTAATTAGGAAACTCACATGTTGGTGTGTGACCATTCACTTCATTCAATTTATTCAATTTAATGTGTAGTGTAGCTTGAGTGTAGAGTAGTGCTATTTAGTCTCAAATGTATGCATTATATATCACTCTGTGCTAGATTAGCCAAGGGCAAAATGACATATTCCTTAATGGATTAGCTCCCAGGACACATAACTAGTCTCATCAAAGTTAATTTCTGTATTATTTGCTGTTTAAAACAAGAGAGACACTTTTTTTGGGGGGGGTAGGGGGGGACACAAGCCAAGAATGATTTATTTCAATCCAGTCTAATATCATAGACTGAACTCTTGAGTTAGTTACTAGACTTTGAGCTCCTTTGATCTGTCTAAAATTATGTAATCCTAGAGCTTTGATTCTTACCATCTCTGGGGAAGAAGTCTTGAGGTCAGAGTCTAAGCTTCCATTCAATATCCCCGACAGGTTCACTTTTGGTGATCATTGCTCCCTTTACTGTGTGCTTACAAAACATCTCTGCTAGAATTTCGCTAGCGATCAATGCTCACTGGTCTGCAATTTTTGAAAATTCACCTCTTGCCAACATTGATTTCACAATTGTATTCCTCTAGGTTTTGGCTGCTTTTCTGTTTCTCCAAATATT
Organism: Galemys pyrenaicus; assembly: GCA_019455555.1. Classification (NCBI taxonomy): domain Eukaryota; kingdom Metazoa; phylum Chordata; class Mammalia; order Eulipotyphla; family Talpidae; genus Galemys; species Galemys pyrenaicus. The sequence continues at coordinate 13,279,286 of JAGFMF010011568.1, read as the reverse complement.
CATGTATATCCAAATATCCACAAATATTTACCTGCAAATTATTCCATATATTGTATATGATATAAGCACATATAATTCTATAATATTATGGTATTTTTGATCATATTATAGTCCCTATAATTTGATTTGGTTTAAGGTGCCTATGATTTTGTAAACTAAGTTTTTAGTCTCACATTTTCTATCTCAGGACTTCAGATATTTCATATAGTTATTCACTCTTCTAAACCATTTACTGTGATTTTCCTTGATTGAGGATAGGAACAAAATAAAATTCAAACTCTTTCTGCTCTTGCATATGTGATTCTAGCACTAGGCTTTATATCATCTTTGTAATTTTTCTTACTCTGTCATGGCTTAAAAGCACATCCTCCTTGTCTGTGGTTCCAAATATCACTGGGGAAATAGGTCATGATCTTGATGACGATGATGATTGGATGTTAATAGTAATGCTAATGCTACTCCTAATATGAAAGCCATGATGATATTTACAGTGATGATTACCTCTATACACACACACACACACACACATACACAGGGAATCAGAGGACTTTGGTTCTTGCGATCTCTGGGGCAGATATATTGAGGTTAGGTAGCACATAACATGTCTAACTGACTTTGTGATGCATGCCATGAACTGTGCTAAGCACACTGTATACACTCTTATTTAGTTTTCATAAAAGCTATATGAAACTATTTCCATTTTTTAGATGGACAACTTAAGAGTTTACATACCTCTTAGATTGCTAATTAGTGTTCAAATTCAGTCTTATCTTGCCCCCAAACCCGTTTTTATAACCATATTACAATACGTAGATTCAAATGCTGTGTATTTATAACAACTTTTCTATTATATAACAAGTTCCCTTGCATATGTCTTATAGCTTGCCCCTCAATATTTCACTTGCATCTGTGGATCTTAATTTATCTTAAAGAAAAACTTTTATCTGGGTCTTCGACAGTTATTTTTTAATATCTGAATCCATGATTGACAATGTGTGATGTGCTACTCATTAACTCATATGTAACTACTTTTCTATTAAAATTCTTCTATGCACTTCACCAAAACGTTTTTAAAATGAGTCAGTTTCAGACATGGAGAAGAATCCCTACATTTGCTTCCATAATTCAAGTTATTGAAGAATGGTGCAAAGCACACTGAATCAAAAGTTAATCAGTGTTCTTCCAGCATAAATTTAAATTCTCATAGGTCATAGAGAGTTGAAGTTTCCCATAAATACAGCTTATTTTCTGAAAGCTTTATAATAAATCATATATATAAAATAAGTTATCACTTTTTTTCTATCTAGTTAGGTAATCTTGTTATACACCTCCTATCATAGAATATCATGTTTTTCCTCATTTGTTTTATGTAGGTTGTCTTGGGATTTAAACTATACCCTAAATCCACTTCAGTATGCTTCTTTTACTTTAGTCTCATTCAGTTTATTTTCATACATCTAAAAAATGTGCCATCCTGGGTATATATATGGGTAAAAATAGGGTAGCTGTGATCACTTACTCATGAAATAGTTACTGAAATGTTTAGAATTTATTTGGATTCTGACTGATTTTGTAAACTAACTGTAGGTGCTCCTGTGGGAAGACGGTTATGTAAAACTAATCAGAGTTCATGAGTGTTAGAAGATATACCAGCAGACTTTGAAGGTACAAAATAAATAGTTTTAACTCATCTAGGGTTTTAAGAAAATGTCTTAGAGGAAATGACAATTGATCTGACACACTGAAGTAAGTAGGAGTTGCCTTTGGATATTTATTTTTTGCCAAAGAGTTTTTATAGACTTAGGCTGGACATTTATTAATTCAATAACCATTTAATATCCATCTCTTTTACTTAGTGAAAAATGTATCACCATTCTCAGTGCCCTTACCTATAAATGTGCATAATAGGTTACTGTAAATATTCAGCAGTCTATCTGAATATGTTTTTATACACTGTACACTGACTTTCAAATCACTACTCTTATTATGTGTCTAGTTATATATATGAAATACCATATAAATTACAATGGGAAAACTATAAATGCCAACCCTTTTCTATGACTCTTGCATAGTTTACTCACCTGATCTTTTTCTCTCCGTTATTTTCACAAGTGATCTGATAAATTTTTCAGGAAATTTGGAAGAGAAACTGTAGCATTAGATGTCCTAAATTCATTAGAAGTATTTTATTGACTGTATGACTTGGGTCTGGTTAATTTCCTACATAAAAGTTATGACATCTTATTAATGCTATAATAGACTTATAAAATAGAAAAAAAAAGAATGATTATCAAAGAAACCATTGTATCATGTCTACTTTTTCTTTTCATTTCTTTTAAGATTATTTTATTTATTTATGCATATAAGAACTGGGGTATAATCCAGAGGTGCAGGGTGGGGTGTGAGAGGATTCATCAGAGACTGAGTGGGGAGCAGAACAGAGAACAGGTGGATCTACTGAAATACATTACTGAGGGGAGCAGCGGGTGAGACAGGTCATTCTTTTCCCATTTAAATAGGAATAATACAGGGCTGCTGTGGAACCAAGTGAGATAAAATAGATCATGTGAATTATGTTTTTCTCCCTACCTGCACATGCAGGACCCCAACCCTTAAATTCCTTCCAGAGAGGGGACAGTACCCAAAGGAGGTCTTACCTGTGCTTACCAACAATTCCTGTGAGATTACAGGTGAGTGCCACTTTCTATCACTGTCCTGCTCGTCTCTTCCCTTGGATACTGCCACGTCTGCTGGGCACAGCTGCCCTCCTGGGTCCTGCTCTTTGCATGGCCCCTCCATCATGGTCAAAGTGCTGGAGTCCTCCAGGTGCAAAGCCTCACTTGCTCTGGAGTCCATGCTGGGTCCAAGTTGAACCCTGTGACCTACAGGTCTACAGAGAATGCCCCTCCTCCAGCTTTAATATTATATTTATCCAGGTGGATTCTATGCCAATTCTGCTTAACCTGCACCATGTAGGTCACCTCCCTGGTGGGGATCAAACTCATGCTGCAGTGGCTGCCTATATCTTCATAGTGCTGAGACTTAACCCCTTATATCTCCAGTGAGGGCCCCCTACTTCTTCTTTGAATTCCACTTAAAAGCTGTTATATTTCAAATAGGTCTCTATCAGGAGTAGTTGTAAAATATATTAATAGAAGTTGGTGCACAGCAGTGACCACTCCTGTGGATACCCTTCTAAGAGCTCAGTCAGTATCCAAAAGGTCCATATAACAGTTCAGTTACTGGATCATTATTTGAAAGGAGTGACTGGCATAGTGACCTCATGTGAAATTGGGTAGAAGATATTTATGTTGTAACCGTCATTTGGGCTACATTGGTACATTCTCAATGATCAGCAATTCTGGTATCAATTTCAATTTATTTGTTGTTATTGACCATTTTTTTTTAATGTTTCTGATGAAATTCCTTGCTCCTCTCATCTCTCCTTGTGTCTCCCTCATTCATTCCTGAGGTGTGCAAGGTTCTTGTCTTCTTTTGTCATGGCTCATCCTGGTTGCTCTGTGATAATTTTTCCTTGATATTTTGTCCTTTGTAACATTTAGGGCAATCACAGTGAAAGACAAGCAGTGGTGTTCGTGACAGGGTCACTGTTGCTTGGGCTTCGAGGCCATGGGTCAAATCCTTTAGTGGGCTAAAGAAAAGACCTGAATGATTGGTCTGTGAGTTGCACTGTCACATCAGATATTGGTTATTTTTTTTCAGTGTCCTGACAGAAACATCTGAGTGATTTTAAATGTTATTTTAAACTAGTAACTGATTAGTATTATTTTTCCACTGATAAGAAAGATTTAAAATGATTAAGGCAGTGAAATGCTGATGTAGACATGTTTTGGTATATTACCAATATCCCTGCTCTTTTGGTTGTCCGTTCCACAAATTTTATTTTATTTATTTATTTTTTTTTTAAAGATTTATTTATTTATGCATACAAGCACAGGGGTACAGGTCAGAAGTGTGGGGGGTGAGAGGATTCACCACAGAGAGCGGGGAGCAGAACAGGCAGATCACTGAAGTACACTGCTGAGGGGAGCAGCGGGCACAGCAGGAGAGGTCTGCTGCACCATGTGGGTCCCCGCCCTGGCCGGCGGCAGGGATCGAACTCGTGCTGCAGCAGCTGCGGTTTGCTTCATAGTGTGTTGCTTAACCCACAGCGCCACCAGGGAGGCCCCGTTCCACAAATTTTATAAGGCACTCTCCCATATCACCTAGTACAGCAGTTTCTGATTGCTAAATTTATTAACTGATGCACTTCACTTAGGGAACTCAGTATAGATTCAGCAAAGAAGTCCTGTGAGTAATGCCATCTGTCTGTATAGCGGTTGTAGCTAAGAACCAAGACAAATGTTCAGTGCTATTCAGTGGGAGGTGTCCCACTGGGAATGGAAAAAAGGAATAGAAAGTGGGAATATTACAAAATTCAGCACAATAAAGAGTGGCGAATTAAGGATGAAACCCAGAGAGAAAAACTTATTGATAATGAGAATGAACACAAGCAATGCATTTATATTGGTGTCCATCATGGGGACAGAAAGAAAATCTAAACATTTGTTTTAAATCCAGATGCTTGGAAAGCTAGATCAATGATTTTCTAACTGACTTCTGGGGAAAATTGGCTTTCCAAGATTTAGGGAAGTTGAAATATTGTGTTTCTGGCCCCCATGCCCTTCCCTTTAAATAAGAGAAGCCTTGATTTTATCTCTTTTATGTTCCATAGTTCTCATTAATGTTCCATTTGAGGGAAGTAAAAATAAATGGCATGCAACTCACAGAACTAGTCTATCCACCCCTTAGAGCTCTTCCTTATATTCACAGACATGTTTGTTGAGTCAATGAAGGAATTAATTTTTGGTGAAAAATCTGTTGTTTGCTGTAGGTTCTAGTATTTTTGGCAGGATCTATTTCATATTAGAAAACCTTGTTCAAGTCTAACTCTTTCCTCAATACAGTATGTTAAAAACTGTGGTTTATTTCCTTTATCCTCTCCATTCTCATTAGTATATAATAATTCAGTTATCAGTATACCTAAAAAAGAATGTGGTGTAAATTTTAGAACTAACATACAATTTTTCTCAACTATTTTCCATTTAATTTCTATATTTAATTTTTCATTTATTTGTTAAACTATAGGCATTTACACAGATTTGACTATGCCAAATAAGTGAATTTCCTCATGAAATTTCCTTTCCATATTTAAGAATAACATAGTCTTACCATGTGCTGTCTATGATAATTCTATTAACACTTAATTTTTAACATAGAGAAGAAAATTTACAACTAATCCTAAGTGGCATTCTTTGTCATGCTTTCAGTGAGTATTTATTAAGTGCCTGCTCCATATCAGTGTGGTCTGGCCATGTAAAACTAAGGCAGATGTGGTTCTGAACCTATGAAATTTCACATCCAGGTGTGAGGAGGCAAATGCACTAATAAGTGCAAGGATGTTATGCAAGCATTCTCTTTTGGGTATTGTTGTGAACAGATAAACCACAATAATTAAGAGTTTTGGCTAAAGGAAAGTACCGTAAATTTGAAATGAAGGTTACCATTGACCTTAACTGATAATATCTTGGGCAAATTACTTAACCTTATGTACTCCTTTCAAATTTCTCAGGTATGAAATGACAAAGGATCACCCCCAAATTGTGTAAGAATCAAATGGGTTTTCTTTCTAAAGAGTTTTATGATTCATAATGTTCTCTAGAAATATTAACTCTCTCTCAAGTTCCTCCTACATAAAAACAAATGAGAGTTCTTAATATTTATAGGCAGGTGTCAGGTTAGCAAAATGTGGAATGACTAAGAATAATACCTTAGTTTCCCACGAGTGCCATGTAAATTAGCCCTCATCACACAAGCATCTTCCTTCTGTCTGCATATTCATTTCCTGTATTCTTCCCACTTTGGGGATTATTATAGAATAGTCATTAGATTTTCACCTAGTACAATCAGTTTCTATAAGAAAATGTATAAAGAAAAAGTTTTCAGGAGTCATGAAATAGCTACTTGAAGGTAATTGCTACTGATTCAGCATGATTGAAATCCACATGATAAAATTGGTTAGAAAAAGATTGCAATATGCTCCCTTTTTCACGCTCTAGGGCCTCCCATTAAAAAACTGAACAGTTGCTCACCTTGTTAGGCACATTTCTTTTGATGTTTCTACAAGCTACTAAGTAGATATTCTTTTTAGAGAACATTGAGGGAAACTACCTGCTATGAAAAAATTTCCTCAAAGTTATGAACTACCCATTTTACTATTTGGGAAAATAGTAAAGGAGCCCATGAAAGGAGCCCTAGATAAGGTGGCAGGACCTTGATTCTTATGCAATTATGTGACTCTTTTACTCTGATCTACAAAATGACAAATTTATACTAGGTAGCTTCCAAACTAATGAGAACATGTGAGTTCTTTCTTTTTTTTTAAAAGATTTTATTTATTTATGCATACAAGAGCTGAGATACAGGCCAGAGGCACGGAGGTGAGAGGATTCACCAGAGACAGAGCAGGAAGAAGAACAGGCAGATCAACCGAAATATACTGTTGAGCGGAGCATCAGGCGAGGCAGGAGAGATCTGCTGCGCCATGTGGGTCCCTCCCCTGGCCAGGGATCGAACTCCCGCTGCAGTGGCTGTGGAAGCACCACAGTAAGGTGCTCAACCCCTTGCACCACCAGGGAGGCCCAGGACATGTGATTTCATAAAAAGTTACTAAATCTAAATTTGAAAGCCACTTTCTTTCCAATTAAAGTATCTTAGAGAAAAGTATATACACTAATTACTAGATGCTATCAGTCTGATTGCATATGAACACAATTATAGATAAAACAATCAGATATTTTGAAGGAAAATTAAGACTATAATCTAGGTTACTACCAGGGAATATCCCCTACCAAAGAGTGGGGATTGAAATTGGGGAGAATCATGTTTTTGCTTTAATCATAATGGGGCAATGCTATCATTTTGGGGTGGGGGGGAATGCAAAGGTCTTAAAAATGCTTGGAATTGTCCTACCTATAGAAGAATTTTCCTTTCACAGAATGCCAGTGATGGCCAATGAAAAACACCAATAGTGCAAACTCTCATTTTACATTGAGAAGACAATTCTAAGAAGTAAAGGATGATCATCCTGAACACTGAGTAGTTTATGACAGATACAGGATTCCGCTGATTGCTAAATCATCCAACTCCAATTCCTTTAAGCCCCAGTTGTCAGTGTAGATTTGTTTTTATCTGCTTTGGAAAACTCCAACACCAAAACACTGGGCTATAGAACAGTTATATAAAATATATTGTCTTTTGTCAGCTTTTTATTTTGATTATACTTCTTGCTTCCAAAGAATAAATTTTCCTGTCATCATAGATTCACCAATTATATTCTCAAAAAACAAGTATTAGATTATTGTGCCTTATTCACCATTGAATTCTGTCTCGTGCACTTACTTGCTTTCATAATGTCTTGAATACTGAAAGCTTTAAGTGAAATCCAAAATGGAAAAATCCAAAATCAAAAGACTCTAATGGAGATCACTTTCCAGTTAAATTAGTTGTCTTGGGCCTCCCTGGTGGCGCAGTGGGTTAAGCAACACACTATGAAGCAAAACCGCAGCCACTGCAGCACCAGTTCGATCCTTGCTGCCGGCCAGGGAGGGGACCCACATGGCGTGGCAGACCTCTCCTGCTGTGCCCGCTGCTCCCCTCAGCAGTGTACTTCAGTTGATCTGCTTGTTCTGCTCCCTGCTCTCTGTGGTGAATCCTCTCACCCCCACACCTCTGGCCTGTACCCCAGTGCTTGTATGCATAAATAAATAAATCTTTGAAAAAAAAATTAGTTGTCTTATGAAATTGCATAGTAACTTAGCGTAACATGACTCAGTGTTTTTATTTGAAAAATGGAAATGATCATTTCTATTTTGACTTTGTTCACTGAATTTAAGGACTGGTAAGAATGAATGCACAGGCATATTATATTCATATTAAACTTTTCTGCAAAACTTGTTTATGGCAAACAATTTGGGTAGTATCAAACAATATTTGAATAACTTAGCTTAACAGGATTATAATCCCATCATGATAGAGATACTTAGGGATAAAAAGTACTGATATAAGGTACTTTTTGGCAAGTTATCAAAAGTCCTCAGGGCTTTTTGCCCTGGTATCTAGAACTGTAGTATGATTTTCTTCATATGTTTGTATAGATGATCTAATATCTAGTTTTGAGGAAATGCTTTTTACAAAGTATTGTGTTGGTATATTGGTTACATCTTATATAATAATGCTTAGCCATCACAAAAGAGCAGTGCTGTGTAATGGTGACAATTCAGTGACATAGCAGTTATGAAGGAGCTGTGTCCAAGGCCCAAGAGATTCAGAGCATGACAGACCTGGGAATGACTTGAATCATATCCCAAAATGATGTTCTGAGAATTGAGATAATAAATATACATGTGCCAAGCACAGGGATGCTCAATATATGATGATCCTTCTGTGTCTTTATATTTATAGTATTTAAAATAAGCAAAATACTTGTAAATAATACAAAATAGGGACTGTTGTTTTTACTGAACAGTATTGGATCATTTCCTGTGTCTAGTATTGACCTAAAATGAAAGACACTCTCTCTCTCTCTCTGCACACCCACACATGCGCATGCACGCACACACACGCATATATACACATACATACACTACTAAATTTTGAAGGGAAGTTGAAGTAGAAAAGTGCATCAAATATACATTATACATTTTATAGAAGATTTATGAATACCAATCTCTGATTAGGGGTTACTATGGGTTGAATTACAGCCCTTGTGGAATTCCTCAGTTCTAACACTTGGTACCTCAAAATGTGACCTTAAGTGAAGATGGTCTTTTACAAAGGTAATTAAGGTAATGTGATTCCACTAGAATGGGCCCTAATTCAGTGTGAGCAGTGTCATTGTAAAAATGGGAATGTGGTCAGAGAGACACACAGAGAGGGAAAGTGATAATGAGAGACAGGGAGATACTGACCATTAATGTCAATAAGAGAGGCATGGCATGACCTGTCGGCAAAGCCTCAGAAAGAGGGCTTGCTGATATCCTGATTTTAGATTTCTAGACTCCAGTACTGTAGGAAAACATTTTCTGTTGTTGAAACTACTCCATCTGGGGTATTTTGTTACTTGAACCCCAGAGTACTAGAGTGCAGGGAGGAAGGAGAACTTGTCCCCTACAATCTCTCTTCCATGGCCCTCCTGAAATTTATCCTGCTGTAAGCAACATGAAAGAATAATAGAGACATGCTGTGATACAACTGAAAGGATAAATATATTTAGAAAGTTGAGGTCAGTAAAGCTAGGTATTTAAAAAGAAAAGAATAATTGATTTTTAAGGAAATCACATATTTTTATGATATCTGTTTTTGAGCATGTTTGTTGGGGTTATTATAATGCATGGAACATAAAAACTTAATTTTCACAATTGATTTTCTATCTGTAATTTTTATAGAAATATGGAGGCAAAGATAGTAGTGGATAATAAGCACTTCCCTTGAATTAAAAAATTTTAACTTACTCAAAAATTGCCAATTACTAAGAAGATTTTGAAAACAAGGAGTTTAAAATGCTTGCAAAGCCCAAAGAAACTCAGACACTTGAAAGGTAACAGCCAGCAGCCTATTTAACTGTCATTGTATTGATGGAAGCCAACAAACCTGAACATGCAGATAGATTCTGCTGAAGAGTAAGCAGTTCTTCCAAGAGCAGCCTGAAGGTGTGTGCTGTCTGGCTAATGGATGCAAAAGCAGTAAAATGAAAATTGGTAATTTAACCTCTGATTCTGCTGAAGTTCCAGAAATATGCTTTAGAGTTTTATGAAGTATAATATTGTCAGACATTCCATATTTCTGAAACAAACTCAAGGAAGATTAAGAATTCTGTAAAATTCAGTCTGATAAAGTAAGCATTTAATTTTTTAAATTTTTTCTTGTTTTTATATATGTGGACATACTCTTTTAGTTAGGTTTGTCTTATGGATTCATTCTAAGAAATATATGTCCATGTTCTATAGAGCCAAATTCAAGTTTATTTTATTATTTATTAAGAAACTTTTATGTTTCTCATGCCTACTTTTTCTTATTAGCAATGCCTCTTATTGCTGCAGATAATCTTGATTATTTGTGTTTTATAATTTTACTTGTTTGTGGGTGAAGGTAGAACTTTGGCTTGAATTCTCCAGAGCTGAAATATCACTTTATTCCCAAACATTGAAACACCCTTGTATTGGTCCTGTGCTAGGATGGGATACATAGTCCTTTGTCTTAAGCTTATAGCCTTTACAGCTCACCTGTGTACTGTTCAAATAATATTGACCAGCTGATTTTGTGAATCTTGAGTTAGTTATAACCTCACAGATTTAGTTTAAGGACTATATAAAATACTATGTTTCATGGTAGGTGTGGTATTCAAGGCATATTAAATATTAGTCCTCTTCTCCCGTGTATATATCATTATATGGCATATATATAGATATAAATATTTATGTGTGTATGTACATGTATGTGTGTATGTAACATACTTTATTTTCCTTCTCTATATTAAAAACAGACAATGATTCATAATCTCCTGTGTCTGGTATTTGTTTGCACACTGGTATTGGAGAAAGAGTTTTAATTGAGAGACTGGGTAGAAAACATATCCTGTGTAGTGGAGAGTGGAGTATTGATTATATTATCAAGCATGTAGAAAAAAGTGAGCCATAGGACAGGAGTTCAGGGAATTGTAGTTTAGAGGTATAATGCTGTTATAAATTGTAGAGATTTTTCCTCATAAAACTGGAGTGCTGAAAACACAATAACATATATTTCTGGGAGGGATGGTGTGAAAGTCCACATAAAATAATGAAACAAAGTTGGCATATTTGTCTTGTAAATGTCTTCTAATCTTAATAAACTAAATAACCAAAGTCAGTATAGATCCAGCCCATTGTGTGTGATGATTGCCACTAACTCACAGCAAAACAGTTGGTTGTTACAGTACTGTTGAGATTTAGAGGGGTGATTATGTCTATGTTCTGCTGACTAAAACAGGGGAGTTTATACTGTCTGAGGCATATTAAATGATAAATGCTTTCAGAACTTCCAAGTGCACTGCACTCCCTTGCTTATGGCAGGCTGGACTGAAATGAGCTCTTAGGATTTTTGAATACATGGTGCTTCTGAAAGTACATTAGTGACTTACCACTTAGTAGTATTGGAATCCCTACAGAACTTGAAACAATTCCCTTTAAATGCGAATAATTTAGTCATCAGGTGCTAATATATTAATGTCTGATCACCATTTGTAAAAGTATTTGCTAATTGAGGAATCTGATATAAGTAAATTATGAAACTTGAAGGTTTTTTTCATCCTATGGCTGTGTTTATAGTATGTGTGTGTGTGTGGTCTGTGTCTGTATATATATAAATAGATACATACATATATGCACATATGTATATAAACATATTGATATTTTCCCCCTAGTTTTAATCAAAACTGTCACTGTTAAGTCTTAGTTGACTATTATCAATTGGAAGTTATTTTTTTTCCTAATAGTTTTGGTCTTGACTAATTGGCTTTCTTTCTTGACAGAAAAAGAAGAGCTCCATCTTTTGGATTTTATAGGTAAATTGACCAAGTCATTTAAGCTACTTTAAATGAGAGGTGATAGTCTGTTTTTATTGGTAATTTGAATACTCAGGTCTATATAAAATTGAAAAGTTACATATCAACATATATTATTTTAGCAAACTATAAGAGATTTTCAACAGTTGACTTTGCAATCAGAAAAAAATATATATAAACATTTAGATGAAAAAGTAAGATTACTTGATGATATCTAAGTGTAAAGGTAAAGATCTTTTACCTTCATTATGTTTTAGTTATGTTTTCTCTTATAAAAACAACCATTCACTCCTACATGACTATGAGAGAAATATTTCACATGAATGACCATACAGATAAGAAATTACACCTTTATTTTATGTAAAATAGAAATATACACATGTAGAATAAATGTGATAAAATGATAACTTTTTATGACTTCAGATACTGGTCTGTATTTTTCTTTTTCAGTGATGTCATTTGGAGTCTGCTTTCTGTGCTCCCTTATTGAATACAGTATACATTGTATTCTACAAAATTTTCTTGGCACTTGTTCAACTAATATGTTCTATCTTTAGTAGTAGCAATGAAAATGGAGGGGGAGGATAGAAATAAAAAACAAATTTTCCGTTAGTTATCAGATTATGGCTTTTTCACACCAGAATACCTGAACTGTTAAGAAATCTGGTTTTGGGGGCCTCCCTGGTGGCGCAGTGGGTTAAGCAACACACTATGAAACAAACCACAGCCACTGCAGCACAAGTTCGATCCCTGCTGCCGGCCAGGGCAGGGACCCACATGGTGCAGCAGACCTCTCCTGCTGTGCCCACTGCTCCCCTCAGCAGTGTACTTCCGTTGATCTGCCTGTTCTGCTCTCCGCTCTGTCTGGTGAATCCTCTCACCCCCCCACACCTCTGGCCTGTACCCCAGTGCTTGTATGCATAAATAAATAAATCTTTAAAAAAAAAAAAGAAAGAAATCTGGTTTTGAGTCACATGGTTTCTAGTCTCACTGACAATATAGATTGGTACTATGTAGGTACCCAGAGATAGCCAGAGCTAAGGCATGGTCAATATGTACCATAAACATTTGTACTCCTTCCTAAAATAACCTTCATAATAATCAGTATTTTCCATACCTGGGTAGTATTTAATGGAATCGACATCCCCATGCTAACAAAGCTATAATCCTAATTGTTGGGAATTTATTTTTCTTCTACTATAAATAATGATAAGGTGTTTCTCTATGTACATTTTGCTCTTTCTGCCATTTTAAGTTGTCAGGGTTTAGAAGATTCATTCTCTTAAGTACTGTTAACAGTTTAAATTGTGATATATGTTACTAAATTCCTTCACAATATAGATGTAGCAAGACAAAATGCCTCCAGTTGTATCCTTGCTAATATAATGAACAGAAATGTTTTCATTTTTTTTCTAATTTAATGTTCTTGTGAAATTTTGTCCTAATCATTATATTCTCTTTAACATATTTCCATTGAGAATTGATTCAGTTTCCTAGTTTAACTGATTTTTAGTCTAAAATTATAGTTTTTTCTTGGCAGAAATTAGCTATATGGATACTATATGTAAATAGCATCATTTATAGCTTCCTAAAGAGTAGAACTGGAGTTAGTCAGACTTAGTTGAAAAAAACGATTTAGCTGCTAGACAAGGCACTTAATCTCTTTGTGCCTCAGAGTCTTAATTTTCTTCATTTGTAACTTATAGATGATGAATGATGAAAGCTGGGAAGGAGAGGAGGAAGTTAGGGGACATACCTCTTCATGAAACCACAGCATCAAGTTCTTTGGATTTGGATGATGGCTCCAAAATAATTGTGTTGTTTCTAAGTGGGAGATGTAATCTCTGACTCATGGCTATACAATTTATGTAAGTTAGATTGAACTCAATCAATTTTTTTTAATTTTACATTACTTCCTACCAGTGATAGTTACCTATTTTCTCCTTGCTATATTCCAACTTTAATACTATAGCTCCTCTCTATAAAAAGAAAGGATAAAATTCTTAAGTTGTTGAGAGAGAAGAACACTGATGGCATGATTCGTTTTGCCCAGGTCAGAAATGTAAATATTTTTGGAATTTTTCCAGCTCCTCTTATTCTAAGCAGTTATTTGACACTTACTATGCACCAGGTGGTATGGAAATCACAGGACAAAATTTTGCTGAAAAGACATATTTTTTACATATAAGATGTAATATAGCTTTGCTTTTTAAATGATTTCTTTTTTTTTAGAACAAAGGTGGGAGAGACTTGAGGAAGGAAAATAAGGGCTTAGGTAGAGAGTGATTTTTTAAATCAGGGAAAGACCTGATGTGTTGGAATAGAATTAGTATTCCTTACAGCTGATTCACTGAAAACTCACTTTGGTAAGTTATTCATAGTTTTGAAATTGAAAACCTACTTTAGCTACTGATCATAAGTATAGACTTCTGACCACAAAACTAGGTGCATTTTAATCATCTTCCTCTCTTGAAGGCAGGCAAGAAAGAAAATTATATTAACTGAGCAGAAGTATTAACACAGGCAGCCTGGAAAAGCAATAGGGAAAGATGAGATGTGAAACAAGAGAAACATCATTCCACTCACTTTCCTAGCTTCAGGAAGTTAAGTTAGGTGTGCTTCTCATGTATTTAACTCATCCTCACCCTCAACATATCTAATTCTGGAAAATGTCTCTTTCAGAAATATGAGAAAAAATTACGCTGACCTCTGTCAGTATTGTCTGTACTTCACTGTAAATTTCATTAAAACAAGGCTCAGTGTTAATTCTTTTCATAGGAGAATGAGACCCAGTGTATTCCATAGGGAGTACATTCTGTAGATACTTATAAAAATGAAACAACAGAGTATTCATTCTTTTATTCAATGTAAACATTTATCCAGTATATAGAATAAGTCATGTATTATTCTTAATTATTATCAGGCATTGGTGAACAAAAGAAACAAACAATCCCTGTCCTCCTCATGAGCTTATATTCTAGTAGAATCTATGGTAATAAAATATAAATAGTGTTAGACTAAGTTTCACTCATAGTGATAATTTGTAGCCCATAAATTATAAATCTCTTTGAGGGAACTGAGCTATTTAGAAAGATACACTATTAGATGCATGAAATATGATGGTAGCAGTCAACAGTAATTGCAAACTATATTTAACTTTTTGTTTGCATTTTTGTTTCCCCATTATCTATGCTTTTTTACACATATGTAATTATGCATACACATGACTAAAGAAATCTTCCTGACTGCTGCAGGTAACTCCATCCTCTATTCTCTTATATACCTAGCTGTCTTCCCAAGACATTATGGACCTTTAAGAACAAAAATTGTCTTGTGTGTTGTTGAGTAAATGCAGGTTTTAAATTTTAAGTGTAGCCAGTTTTTCACTGAGTAAATTCATTAGTTTAAATAAATAAAATTTAGCCTTATTGTTTCAAGAAAATCTACTAAAATATGTAAAGTGACAATCACTTATAAAATTTAAGGAAATTAAATTATTGAATTTGAAATATAAGGAAGTGAGAAAGTATATTTTATATAAAGTAGTGATTATTCTTCCTAAGGGTAGAACAAAAGAAAATTGTTATAATTGTAATGAATGTATGGTCCTAACTTTGAAGACATTCATATGATTATGTTCAGAATTATTTACATAGGTCCTGGAAGAAAAAAGTAACACTTGGTTATTGTGACCTAATAAACTTTTCTAACAAGAAAAACACAATCATAAAATGTGGACATATATTTCTGTTATGGAAAATATAAGCCAGGGATCTTATGTTAGAAGTGTGTGTTACAGTTTTTCTCATAGGGAAGAGATGTTATGCGAGTGTATTGTGTGTGTGTTACAGGGTGATATCAAGGAAGGACAGATTGGGAAGGAAAAGGGGAAGAAACCAAGGTAATAACAACATGGTATATACATGCTTATGTCAGTAATTTGTCTTTCTTAGAAAATTCTTTAAGAATTGATTGTAAAAGAAACTTTGACAGTTTGTTTTCTGAATATAATTTGATGCTTAGTCCCAGACAGCACCAAAAACGCATCTAGGATAGAAGAGAAGGGGGAGAGAGGCAAGCAGTATGCGATGATCTTGCAGGCCCCGCCCTCACCCTGTCTTCAACAGGTGTCATTTTCCTGAGAGACGGTATAGGAAAAGCCAAAAGAGGGTCGAGGTTCCTAGAATACTGAATGATTTCCAAGGACAACAATAAAAGCAGAAGTTCAGATTAGTTTTTATAGTAGTAGATGTTCAAACTCTGTGTTTATCTAAATATTAGCACACAAGTTATATTTTGCAAAAGTTACAATAATGGTTTTCTTTAATTGAGGTATGTGGTTTTTTTCCCATAGATATGCTAGACGGCACGCATTCAAAATGCCATTGCTTCCAAAGTCTATCATGTTATGACTCGCATCTATTTCCCTGCAAATAGGAGGGATTCACAATTGGTCGAATTGAACATGTTTCCTCAAAAGGAATTCACATGCTGTGAGGAAAGTTTTCAATGAGTCAATCACTGTTAATTTGGGGAAAGACTTATCAAGTTTTTTTGGATGTATTTTAAACGTAAAATTGATCTTCATTAATGTTTCTGGACGGAGAAGAGCATGGTCACTATATCACTTGTTTTACAATCTTACAGAATTCTTAGATTCTTTAACTGTATAGTGATGAGAAAGTGGTTTAATTTCTGTACACACCAGTTTCATGATCTGTGAAATGAGATTTTTTTTGAACTAAAGTAGTTGACATCTATGTCCTTTCAGCTTTAAAATACAAGTTCTATTGGAATAACCATAAGCAGGTCATTTAATAAGCTTTATATGTCAGTGGCAGAGATTTTTGCAAGGCATTTCTTTTAAAAAACCTAAGAATGTTGTTAAAATGGTAGAAACTGATCCAATTTTTGCAACCTAGAAAGAACTAAAGTGATTCAGTGAATGGATGGACTCTTTTAGAGACTTTTTCAGTCTCAAAATTACTTTGAATCACTGAATGATAGATTTGACCCCTGCAGTTCTTGGCAAACCTTTAAGGACACAGCAGGAGTTGGGACTACTGCTCACCAACAGTAAACCTTTGTGTTTCTTTGTTATTATAGGAACCTCAGGGAAGCAGCAGAGTGGGAGCAGAGGAAAGCTTGAATACACTCAGAAAAATAGGAAGATGCAATTTCATTAGACATGTTTTTCCCATCTCACTTTTTGCTTTCATTCATAAAAACAGCATTATTTGAAGGGAAATGTGTGTTACTATCTCTGTCACTTTAGAGACAGTGTTGATGTCAGAAAGGATACAAATCTGAGAATTGTTAAACAACATGAAAGCTCTGTTTATGAATCTGATTTAAACAATACTAGGACCGTGGGACCAAAATAATAATAGTTGAATATTGCTGTCCCTGCAAATTATTGCTTCATTTAAAGACTCTTTCTTATGGTTGAATTAAATGGTATTTAATTTTTAACTTTATAATTACTCATTTCAATAATTCTAGCTTTCTATGATCTTTTAACTGGCTAGCATTATTCAGAGAAAACAATTCTATAGATATCTGCCATCTTCATATCACTATTGTCTTTAAGTTTCATTTTGCTCTTGATCCCACAGGTCATTTTCAAGATGTTAGCATCAATAAAACAAATGGAAAGTAAACCAAAATGCATTTTTTTTTTTAAATATACTCACTTTCTGGAATGGTCTTCACATTTCCATTTTAGTTTCTATCCTGAAGGAGTTCAACAATTCTACATATATTTATGAAAGTTCTACCACTTAAAGCTCAATTATGCCCTGGGGATAAAAAGATGTTTAAACTATGTACCTACCCTGGGGAATATCTGAGTACCTGGGTATTTTTTCACAAAAGGAGATTATTTCAAAATGATGGGGTAAGTGACCAACATTCTTTGCTTGACCAAACTTTAATCAGGCTCCTGATCCTTTCTCTAGGCCCATCTATACATTTCCTTGTAAAATCCAGCTTTAGCAAGAAACTTTCCAAGTCAATTTAATCAGAACCCTTTCATTTCTTATTGGGTTCCTCATCCTCTGCCATCCCCCAGGTAATGCATGTTTACCCTGTCCCATCTTTAGCTAGAATCCTATTAGGTTAGTTATGCTAGAACCCCCTCATTGATAGTTCCTCTTAGAAATGTCCTATCCACTGATTCACCTACCTGCTTTATACTTTACACTTTGCCATGCTGTATTTGGAATGAGCTCAATTCTATACTGAGGTCTTTTTCCCCTAATGCACTTATCCTGAATAAAATCCATGTTTACTGTTTTTCACTACTGTCTAGGTCTGGTTTTCCTTTGACAGTTGTGGTGCTACAACTTGGATAGGATCAGATTCATCACTGGACCCCCGGACCACTCACGCAGGACCCTAAGTGTGCACCTTTGAAGTCTTTGTTTTCACTGCTGACTGATTGATCCGGGATCCACTGGTGAGTCTGACTCCTAAACCATTGCTCCGGACAAACATCTATTGAAGCTGGTAGGGACAGATTTTGACTCTTGAGTGAGTATTTTTTAGAAGCTGAGCTAGAGTCCTAAGCTTCTTTGTGAGAGGCTAGACTCTGAGAAACAAGTTTAAACCCTAATGGAGTTACTGTTTTACTCTGTTTCTCTGGCAGCTATGCTTCATCTTCAAAGAGGTTCATGGAGCAGATACGGACAAGTACAAGTTGCTAATAACTTCAAATATCTGATCTGGTTCTTCACCTTTTACTATTCTTCCCATGATATCACCCTGGCCTTTCTACAGCAAGAATTCTATTAGAATTATTTATCCATATTCTCTCTACTCCCCACCCCTGATGTTTCCTCCTAATAATTTTCCATCTACTGGTTTACATCCTGCTTATGGACTATAAATTCCCACTTGCCCATGCTGCATTCAACACTGAGCCCAGTTCTATACCACCATTCTCTTCCCCACTTTGTAATAGCCCTGAGTAAAATCAGTTTTTACTGCTTTAATTACTGCCCAGCTTTGGTTTTGCAGAGCATTAAGTAGGTGATATGAACACATATTCATATCATTCAACATTGGAAAATCTATTCAACCATTTAAATTTTGATTTTGGAAAAAAGAATATTAGCCCATTTATCAGTTTAGCTGAAAAATTGATTCTTATTAGATACAGGCTAATTGTAAATAAATAAAATTCTTTTTACAAATACAAACATAGTAACTGTCTTGAGTTCTGTCTTTGATAATTAAAATAATAAATATCCCCGCTTTTTTTATAGCATTTACATTATTACTTGTTATAAGCTTGACATAGAAAATAATCATCTATGAGATAGAATTTGTAAAAGAAAGAGATATGGTTTAAAAATACTGCCCAGAAAATCACAAGCTGAAAACAGGAGATGAGCTGTTTTAATAAGATCAGGGACACCAGATGCAGAGACATTAGGAAGATAAGCTGAGACAACCTTGAGGTTCAACTAAGAAGAGAGATAAGAATGACCTCTGGATAAATGAAAAGATTGTGCGGGAGAAAATGAAACCAGCATCTGCAGAAAAGATCCCTAAAGCCATAACTACAGAAATTGGAATTTGAATGATTGAATTCTACCTTTTTTGAAAATGAAATGCCCAGCCATATGCTTTGTTGGAAAATTAGCACTTACAACTATCAATGTGTCTGATCCATGTGTGAGTTGTTGATTTTATGTGCATGTGTAAAAAAAAAAAAATCTAACAATTAACCCTTCTCTTTCTGCCCATCTTTTGGCAAATAAGGGCCTACTCTTTAACTCATGGATCTGTCAAGTCTTAAAGATGAATGCTATTCAAGAGGCAATGCTGTTAGATTGAAAGAAAAAGCTTCTTTTTGAAAAGAACTTTTTAGCTTAAATCCAGTCTCTACTAGTAGTTCAGACAGATCACTGTTTTTCAGAGAAACTTTCTCTTCTAACTGTAACATAAGATATCCCTCTTTATATTTGTGTGTGAGGTTTTTTCTTGCTTTTTTCAATATAAAAATTTTAGATTAGAATAAATTTGAATTACAGCAAAGTTATGTTAACATCAATAGATAGTATCCATATTCTCCACTTATGCTATTATTGACATCTTACATTGATATGACACATTAGTCACAATTATTGGCTGAAATTAATGCACTGTTAACTGTAGTTCACACTTTATTCAACTATACTTTGTTTTTTTATCATGTGTTTTTTTCTATTCTAATGTCCTATCCAGGATACCATATTATACTTTAGCTGTCACTTCTCCTTAGGCTTTTATTTTGCTGTAGTGACAAATTTTCATACTTTTCTTGTTTTTGAGAACCTTGACAGTTTTGAGGTGCTTGATAAGATTGTAGAGCGTTTTTCAATTAGTAGTTACTGATATTTTTCTCATGGTTAGATTGGGGTTATGAATTTTGTGAAGAAGAGCACTGAAAAAGTGTCATGCTCATTCTATCATATCAAGAATATAGACTATCAACAGATTTATCAATTCTATCATATCAAGAATATAGACTATCAACAGATTGATCTTGATCACTTGTATATGGTAGTGTTTTCAGGATTGTGTACTGGCACTGTGAGACTGCTCTTTTATCCTTCCCATATTGTATTCTTTGGAAAGGAGTCATTATACACAGCCCATTAGCTTAGGGAGTGGAGACTTATGTTCTACCTCCAGGATAGTATCTATTTTATGAGTGATACTGTGACAACTAAATGGCATAATTATATAAAATGCTTGGAAAAGTATAGTGTTGTGTAAATAAATATTATTTGTGATAATCATAATAGTAAGAAAGCTCAATGCATGTTGGTTATGTTGCTGAAACTGAATTTCTGAAAATAACTGACAAGTATATTACAAAGTTGAGGGAATAGAGAGAGAAAATAGAATTTTCACTAAGGAAGCAACAGTCTTCCTAAAAGATTGTCCTATCAGAATTTTCATTTCTACTGTTTAACAAGTATTATGAACCATTTCACAAAGATGTACTCATTTATTTTTCAAGTTTACTACTCAGTAAATGCCTTTTTCAAACCTGTTCAGCTTGAGCTAAATAAATCAAGATATCAGTTTGCATTATCCTTTTATATTCTAAGTTTTACATACTCTCCTTTTGCAATCAGTCAATTTTTTAGTGTGAAGTAGAGTGATAGGTAGAAATAGAGCAAACTCTATTATGATTTTGATTTTTTTTAAATGTGCCAGTGGACCTGAAGAAAAAAAGGACAGGAATTAAAAGTCACTCATATGTCAAGAATGAATAACTAGCCATCTAGAAGATTCTATACATATTATATATTCTATACATATTATATATTTATCAGATTATATATGTTTAATATCTATTATATAATGCAATATATGCACCATATACATTATATGATAAAGAGTATAAATTATGTAACATTTTATCTAATTTATGTATTATAAATTAATAAATTCTATATTTATATAAATAATTTTACATATTCTGAAACTTCACTTGTAAGTAAATATCCATAGAAAATTACTTTTTGATATACAATATATTCAAGTCATTCAACAAAACTACAAAATATTCTAAGAAACAATCATATTTGTAATTAATTATTTAAGATAATATGGAAAGCATTAACACCAGAAAAGTACTAATAATGAACTTGGGGAGGTGGGGGAAATATGATTAGTGGAAAACAGAAAAAAAGTCAAAACTCAAAACTAATTGTCAGTAGTAATAAATGACAGTTGGCTGAACTAGCCACTAAATATATATAAATATTTACATGAAATAAGAACAGAGCTTTTATTTTTGGTATAAGTATATTAAATCATCAATAAAATGACCATTTTCCAAATGCTTTTGTTAAGAGATTTTCAGCAGCTGACTTATCGTAAAAGAATTAGAAGTCTGTGATAGATCCATGATTGGTTTAGTAATTCAAGGTCAGTTGAAGTGAGTGTAAATAAAGAATTCTTTGAAAACCAAAATAAGGCTAGTATGCAATTTCTGTGCAATCCTTCCTATTGGCAGGAAGGGAAAAGCAAATGTGAAGAGATTTGGATTTGAATCACAAAACATTCATTTATTAGTGGTGTCTTCAATAAATAACTTAGCTATCACTTTGCTGTTTCACTTATTTAGAGGCTTACACTGACAGGTGCTCAATGAAGAGAAACTATTATTGGAAGTTGTGTTTCCACTAACCTCTTTTTTTTTTTTTTTTTCTCACACTAACCTCTGATTTGGGTGACTGCTACTTTATAAATCTTTGAAAAAACTTAAAAATTGCTTTGCTCCAATTTTGAGAAAATAAGTATGAAAAATTGTTAAATTTCTCAGACCACTCATGGAAATTAATAAATAATCAATTACATTGTTTTGACTGGACTGAAGTATTAAGGCTGAATAGTCTAAGAATTTTTAATTCATTTAATTTTATTAGCACTTAGCAATGTCTTGGGAGTATAATTAAAAATTCTGAAAAAAAATGTGAGGTACTGCTTAAGTGCCTGCAATTCTGTTAATTTTTCTTAAATTTTATCTTTTTCTCTTTTAAGAAATAAAAAAAAAACACTTGTTTCTGATTTTTTTTTATTTAAAATGCTATACAACTATACCTAAATTGTGATACTAGATTTTGATACTTTATTTATTCCTTCTTTATGTTTGACAACAGAGTGTTTTTACAAAGCCAGGGGAAATAGTCAAAGGGGGAATGAGTAAAATGCATTTGCTATTCAAAAACTGAAAATGTAGCAATAATGAAAATCTTTCTATTAACTGTAATGATTGAGAAATCAGTTGGAGAGCAGTAATTGTCCATTAAGATAATGAGCATCATGAGCTAGAAACAGCATGTATGGAAGCGGGGCTAGTACAATGCACTGTAGGAAAAACTGCAGCTTTGGTGTTCCATAAAAACCAGTTGCTCTAAGTCAGTTGTTTTTATATAAAGCTACGCCTAGGAATTACAAACACTAGCAACCGCTTTGGTAAATATCAGGATACTCTCAAGCATGTTTAATATGAATTTTAAAAAATGAATATCTTTTCAAAATTTGCCAACTAACCTTTTGCATATTTTATGTGGTTGTTTATTGTTAATGATTTGCTCATGGCTCTACAAAACAATATGATTAGTAGTTGAGCTTCCTTTAAGGTGTCCTAAGGAAAGATAAGTTGATTCCAAGGAGAAATAAAATTGATTATATGTGATTACATGTTTTCAAAAGGAAATTAATAATAGTATCACATTTAAAATTTATACCTTTTTAATCAAGAATATAAAAAATTTACAATTTTTATCTTAACACTTTAATAGAAGAATTAAGTGTCTTCTATTTGCTGCATTGTTTCATTGAAATTAAAATTGAAAACTAAAAAAGACATGATACTGACGCCCAGTCTATTAAAAAAAAATCTTGTCCTATATACTCTATATAGTAGAGCTTTATACAGAACTTCACAAGGTTTCTGGTTAGAGTTACTAAGTATGATTTCTGAGGGTGGATCTTGAAAATGCACTAGAAATTTGCATGGCAGAAAGGGAACATTTGGACACTGAAATGCAGGTTTAGTCAAGCTAGTAAGATAGAATAATTTAGGAATGGGATATGTATTTGCTATTCTCTATGACTAAACGTTCTTTGAATGGAAATAACCGAGTTAGCTGGCAGGCAGGAAGGTAAGATTGTTACAAAGATGAATATTTTCTTATATTCTAGACTATTAATGTGTGCAAATAGTGTCTAAAAAAAAAGAAAGAAAATATTTTAGAAACATTCAATGTATTTAAACATTTTAGTGCTTGTTGAAAAGGAGATGGAATCTTAAAGTGTGTTTCCTACCTGAGGAATAGTAGAAACACATATTGTTGAACCGAGTGGAGTTCCAGCTTCATGCCAACACTTAAGCTCCCTTTTCTCTACCCTCATAGCCCTGACTCATCCGTATAGGGCACAAAGACAAGCAAGGGCTCTTTCTGTAGCTTCTGCTTAAAGCCACTGTCTGGAGGATGCCTTAGTAGAGTTCATGTGTAACAACATTTACGAACCTCAGAGATTTGACTACTGTGAAGGGAAATGGTAATGTCAGGAAATGCTCAAGGACAGTCAGGCATCCCTTGTCTGTCATGTGCTCCCATGACTGATGATCTACCCAGGGCAATATGGGGAGAATGAACAACCCATATACCCAGAGTTGATTCCACATGGGTGACCCAGGACTCGCCTCCTCTCTGGACTGCTCCATTTGGAGTTGCCCCATGGATTTCCCACCTTTCTGATTAATTTCCTACTCCTGTGTGCTGCTTCTTTCTGAATGCAGAAAAATGTTCTTGTTAGGAAGCAAAAGTGACCAGATTGACCACTCCACCCATTATTTTGCCTGTCACACAAAGGCATTCATACACGACTCATTATGAGCACTACAGAATATATGTGTAAGTGCATATTACTAAACTGGACATTACCAAATTACCAAGGCCTGTGAGCCTTTCCAAATGAGTGATGGCAGAGAATGCACAGGCACAACCAGTGTCACACGAAGGCAGACTCATGTTTCATGAGAGCCTCCGGTGGCTGTCAGTTCTTTATATCTCCTGGGCAACTTGTCATCTGTTTCTGAAAACTAATATAATGATAGTAGTTTACATTATCCCAAGAGTTATAAAATTCTCAAAATGACAAGATTAAAAGTGCCCTATAGCAGAAAATGATCCTATAGAATACTAATACTTGAAATATTCCAATATAATTTTGTTGAGAATCTTTTAAAAATATTAAAATTTGGGTCCTCCCTGGTGGCGCAGTGGGTTAAGGAATGCATTATGAAGCAAACCACAGCCACTGCACCACGAGTTCGATCCCTGCTGCCGGCCAGGGAGGGGACCCACATGGCGCGGCAGACCTCTCCTGCCTCGCCCGCTGCTCCCCTCAGCAGTGTGTTTCAGTCAGTCTGCCTGTTCTGCTCCCCACTCTGTCTCTGGTGAATCCTCTCACCTCCGTGGACTCTGGCCTTGTACTCCAGCTCTTGTATGAATACATAAATAAATCTTTTAAAAAAAATTAAAATTTTCCCATTGCATTAAACACTGTATTCTGGGTATTTTTAAATGCTTTAAAGGACTTAATCATGATGAATATTATTGACCATGCCCCATTAGGCCCTTGCAGTTCTTGGAACTGTTTAATAATTTTATTCTTCATTACTTGGTTATTATTATTTCTTATGCTTTCAGAAGAACTGCTTTCTCCAGCTATCTATTTTATAATAGTTTAAGGGGATATTTATTATATTTAGAGTCATCTGAAAAAAGTCAATATACTCAGAGTAAGACATTTTGAAAAATGAAATTCAATGTGAAATTTATTTTTCTTCTGAAAAAAATTATCTGGAATAGACCTTATTTCATAACTATATCTGAGTGGCTGAACTCACTGAATTTATTTAACTTTTTTGTGAATCTATAACCTTTAATTTCTAAGACTTTACATAGAAATGAATTATTAATAGCTACCTCAATGTGTATGAATATTTTAACCAGATTTTTTAGCTCAATTTAAAATGACAACTGTATTAGACAGATGGTTACTCTAAATAGTATTTTGTATCTCCTGATACAAAATACTATTTTCCTTTAAATTTTCCTTAAATTTTCCTCTAAGAACAGTGGACTTAACTTCCTCCTTTCACTCAGTAGCATATAAACATAAATATGTTTGGTAATAGCACTTTCCTAACTCCTTAACAGATACTATTGTGAATACATCAAATATTTCAGTAGGCACCTTTCATCTGTTAGGGGACAAGCTGAACTGGCTGGGTAGTGTCATTCTGTAGATTTTCACAGGATTGTCTTTATGCATAGACGATTTGCCACTAAGCTGAAATTTTCTTTTCAACCACCTTAATGATATAAGGTTGTTATGCAATCAGTCTAAAAGTGACCAGGTTGGCCACTGTACTCATTATTTTGCCTGTCACAGAGAGGTATTCATATAGTTTATCCATTATCAATGCTATAGAACATATATAAGTGCATATTACTGAACTGGAAATTACCAAATTATTTGATGGATTTCATTTCCTAGATAAACAAATGGTTCATAAAAGCCTTTGGTTTACAACTTGGCAAGTCACCTTATTGAAAAATGTTAAATTGGAATATCAAAATATGTTCATCTAAATATGATATCCAAATCAAATGGTTGATAGCTTTATAAATTCATCACTTTTTTAAAACCAGTGTACCATTATAGTGAAATAAAGCAGGGACATTTCACATAGGTATTTGATTAAAATAGATCAGTGCCACACTCTGTTTTCTGTATTGCATGACTTGCCCTGAAATATGTACTCATGTTACAGAATGTGATGTTTTGCAATCTTCCCTTCCAATAGGCTAATGCTCATGAGGAAAGTAAAGTGCTCCATTAGTTAACAATATTTTCTCACTGAATATGGTCATCTTACTCTCTGATAACTCAAAATTTTGGCAAAACATACATAAACACTATATTAGACTAAGAATAGATTGCTTTATCCAAATACTTATCAGAAATATCATTTCACATGTACTTCTTTTGAAATACTTCCTACATTTGTATTGTTGGAAGAAGAGAACTAGATGCTAGTAGAGACTGGAGGTACCAGTATATAGTAATTCTTGCTGCAGGATCTTTCTACATTTTGTCTCCTAGACCATGCAAACATTGATTATCATGTTGACTTGAAAATATTGGACTAATCATTGTCAAAAATGTTTAAATACTCAGGACAGGCCACTTTAAAATAAGGTTTAACTAATGTTGTTTGAAATATTACACAAGATATTTTATCAAATTACTAGTGGTTCTTATGTGTGATAATTAACCTACTACAATGTAAGCAATTTTAGGTGACTATGTTGTCACTGTGAACTTATTCTACTTACTTGCTTATCTGATAAAAGAATGATTCTTGCCAGACTTGCTTGAACCTTGACAATCATTTTGGTAGACTCTGCTGAGACTCTTTTAGCTCTTTCTCTATGTCATGCAGATGGTCTGCTGTATATCTCTTGTCATCTGTCCAGAGAAATCTCATAATATTCTAGCTGTTCTTTCATCCTTTGGGACAATTCCAGTGATAAGGATAAATTTCTTTGTCCATACACCAGGTCTGTCTGGAAGAGACAAGCTCAAGAGTCAAAATACCGTAACTCTGTTCACTTCTATACCAGTTGGAGAGTGTAGCTATAATACTTCCAAACTAGGAGCTTCTGATGTTTTTGGAACACCTAAGGTCATCTGCTTATAGTATCTTTTGTTTCTTGATAGTGAGGAATAACTTGTATACATTGGTTCCCAAGCAGAAATAAAAAGCATGAGATATGAGAGCATAGCTATATAGACATATGTAGTTAGAAGAATTTCTATTCTAATACTTGTGTAATAAGAGTCACACCGGTTGTGCATAATTGTCAAAAGAGGAAATTGTCAGGTTGAATGGCAAAAGTCACATAAAACATATGGCAAAGAAAGAAGAAAGATTTTGTGTTAAAAACTCACAGAAGAAAAACAAAGTACAGTTAAATAAATATGGGCATTAAAATTCCACATTCTAGAGTACTTGTGTGGAAGGAAAGGAGTTAAGAGATATTCCATTGGAGCCTAGGACATGTTTCTGGCATGAGGTTTATTGACAGACTTAGGAGCATAAATCTGTGGGCATTAGGGAGACATCTGAATAATATCTGCTAAGACTAAGAGGGGTAATAAGTAATAGCACAAATATTTTCAAAACCTTTCTGAAACAAAATTTTGTTCATTTCTATGGAGGTCATAAGGTGAAAAGAAATGTTTTAACAGAGCATTTAAGAGTCAAGGCTTTAAGCAGATGTGTTTATAGTCAAACTCTGTGTCTTTTATCAGCTGTGTGATTTTTTGACAGGTTGACTAACCTCTCTGTGTGTTGGTTTGCTCATATCAGAATGTATAGAATATGGCTACAGTTATGTTGAATTAATTTGATAAACATAATAAAGTACTTAGAGGTGGGACCTCCCAGGTGGTGCAGTGGGTTGAGCCCAGCACTGTGAAGCATCCCCAGCACAGCAGCATGAGTTCAATCCCCAGCCAGGGAGGGGATCCACGTGGCGCAGCAGATCTCTCCTGTCTTGCCCACTGCTCCCCTCAGCAGTATATTTCAGTCCATCTGCCTGTTCTGCTCCCCACTCTGTCTTTGGTGAATCTTACCTCCCACACCTCGTCTTTACTCTAGCTCTTGTATGAATAAATACTTTAAAAATAATACATAAAGTACCTAGAGGAAATCCTGATACATAAAAATATTTAGTGTATGTTAGTTGAAAAAAATAAATCACTAGTATAGTAACTGTGACATATTTCATAAAGAAAAGGAATGATATGTCATAAGGGGAATTGACCCAGTTTTACTCTTTGGCCTTAAATTACTTGTCTCCAAGTATTTTCCTGAGCTTTACTCTCACAGTTTTGATGTGATTTTTCTATTTACATTAAAGTGCTTTTTAGTTATATTTAAGATCCTATAAGTAATAAGATGTATTTCTGTAAATTCACAAATTCACTGTATAGCAATTTTGGGGAAATACATAAGGCAGGTGTACACTACAAATGAGAAAATTGAGTCTGTCTAGAAATTTGCATTATGAACTTGAGATTTGATGTAATTCTGGCTTCAGGCCAAAGAAACATTTATGATCAGAGTAGTAATCAGCTGTTGCCTTGAGCAAAAGAAATATCATCAACTTAATTCTAATGATTCTTTAGTAGAGTTTTTCACTGGGTAAATTAAAAACAAACTTTCATTATTTTGTCTTTACAAAAAAACAATTCTGGTAGCTAATTTACTTCTGTAAAATACTAAATTGCAACTGTCTTTTGCTTTTGTACTTCCCTCTTGGTTAATACTTTAGCTCCAATGAATGGCTGCAAGCTTACATTCGAGCAACCTGGGCTTTACATTATCTTCAATGGACAGCACAAGGACTATTACCTAGAAAGCAGTTCATTATTCATCTCTTTTGAGCAGTTGCCCAAATGAAACAATTGTGTCGTCCATTATATTAGCATGCAGCATAAACAGTCTCTGCTTACTAAACAGTTCTGAACTTAGGAAAGGTTTTGACTTTCTTTTGAGTATTAACATAAAAAAACTTACCTACATCAGCAGAAAACAAGTATTTAATGAATCTGTAATAAATTCAAGGATTCTTGCCCTAAATAGTTTTTTTTTTTTTTTTAGGTTTTGACTGTCTTATTCTTGCTTCCTCCAGATTCTGCTACTTTATTTCCTCAATAAAATCATGCTGATGAGAAATAAAATTAGTAAGACAAATGTGACAGGAATTAGATGTCTTTAGTCTCAAGCATTATCACCGATAATTACAAATGGAATCTTGAATTCTGTGAGTGAGTACCAGGTTTTGACCTGTGTCTGACCCATCAACATACCAATGAGCCTTTCCTTCTAGATTTCCTGTCCCTCATATATGTGGATGTGTGAATAAACCTCAACTTTTCCTTTCCTAAAGCCTGCCAAATAATTATTTATAATAGCATTTAATCCACAAACTGAGCCTCCATAAATATACAGGACCTAAGTAATATCTATATCTTTCTACTTAAACTCATTGACAACTGTAATTTAAGTTATAACAAGGAGGATTATTGAAAATACTGAAAACTCGAGCTCTTGAATATATAGAACCCCAAATAACATACTTGCAAGTATATTTGTTTTCTGAAATCATAGGTCATTTGTTTTCTGATATGTTAAAGATGAGTAAATTTACCATCATTTTCCAACCAAATGACAATTCAACTGAAAGCTGTTTAAACATAAAAGCATAGTTGGTTATATGTTAATAACTAACACCCATCTCTGACATAGTCCCTTTATTTGTTCATTTCTTCTTACAATGTTTGCTTTCTTTTCTACGTGTAGTCCCTATAGAGTCTCCACCACCAATTCACCCATACACCATCACCATTGTCCCTTGTGCTCTTCCCATCCCTGCCTTGATCCCACTCACTCCCTTGTCCCTGCAGAATTCTGACAGTCTTTTAATGCTGTAAGGAAGTGTGGATTAACTCCTGTCTTGTAACAAACCTGAAGAAGGCTAAGGATCAATCATACAAAGTATTGTATTCCAATGTTAATACAAAAAAAAATTAAAGAAAATCTTTTCTAGTCATAGCACTTAAACTGTGATTATCCAAGACCTTTATGATTGTGACGTGTACCACCCATGATTGTTTTCCTGTACTTACAATTACAAAGTAGTGTTTTTACTTTAGAATGGACTCAAACTACTAGTTTCAGTGTGTATGTGGCATTCAGATTGGGAAATACCCCAATCTGAGTGGAAGTTATGTCGACAACTCAACAGCAGTGCATTTCTGTGGTTTTGTTCCCACTACAATTTATGAGAGCTTGGTTTTGTATCTTGGGACAGAAGTTTCTGTGTTGTTGCTCTGTTCACACAGAGCAAATATACTTTATTGAAAATTATCATTTGGTCTAAAAATACCCAATTCTGCTCTAATCTGAGAGTTTCCCAGAAGGATATTGTGCAATGGCAGGGAAATTTCTAGACAACTGATTTAGAAATTTTGCTTAAACCTGTTGTTTTAGTGGAGGAGTAATTGACATACAGCATAATATTAGTTTGAGGTACAAAACATAATAATTCAGTGTGTGTGTGTGTGTATATATATATATACACACATATATATATTTTGAAATGACTGCCACAGTAAATGTAGTTAACACAGTCATCATACAAATTTATAATTGTTTTTGTTGTATTAAAATTTTTAAGGTCTTCTCACTTCTCACTTTAAATGTTCATTACCATAATATTAATTGTAATCATCATGCTGCCTAGTACATTTTCATGGCATTTATTTTATATATGTAAGTTTGTACCTTTTAATTCCCTTTACTATCTACCCTACACCACTGACAACAACCACTCTGTTCTTTGTGTTGGCAAAATTTTTTGCCTTGACTTGTATAATTTTATATATAGATATAGATATATAGATGCGTATATATAGGATACTAACCTCAGACAAGACATATGATTACAAATATTTGGTAGGCTGCCTTTTCATTTTGTTCATGGTTTCCTTTATTGTGCAGAAACTTTTTAGCTTATTGTACTCATTTTTTTTATTTTGATTTTGTTGCTTTACTTTTGTGTCAAATCCAAAAAATCATCACCAAGACTTTGTCTGGTGATGATTTCCTTCTAGGATTTTTATGGTTTCAGGTCTTATGTTCAAGTCTTTAATCCATTTCAGTTAATTTTTGTGTATGATATAAGGTCCAGTGTTATTTTTGCATGTAGATGTCCAATTTTCCCAAAAGCATTTATTGAAGAGAGTTTTATTTCCCCCTTATGTATTCTTGACACCATTGTCATAAATTAATCACTCATACATTTGTGGACTGGCCTCTCTGTTCTGTTTCATTGAGCTATACCAGTACCATACTGTTTGTTTCTGATAACTTTGTAACATAGTTTGAAATCAGAGAATATGATGTCCTCAGCTTTTTTTTTTTAATCCTTTTCAAGATTGCTTTGACTATTTGAACCCATATAAATTTGAGGATTTCTCTTATATTTCTTTGAAAAATGTTATTGGAATTTTGATAAGGATTATATTTAATCCATAAATGATTTTGAATAGTAGGATGGCCAACTTAACAATATTGAGTCTCCCAATCTATATCTTTCTGTTTATTTCTGTCTTTTCCAATTTTTTTCATCATGGTCTAATAGTTTTCAATGTACAGATAAACTTTTTTTTTTCTTATAAAGTAATTTTAAGGGTTTTCATTCTGTTTCTCATAAAAAAGTCAAGTTGAAATATTTATAGTGTCTTCTTGCTATGTTTCTACTTGAGACTTAACAAAACTCATTGACTCATTTGTCCATTCATGAATTGAGTCGTTTTTGAGCATGTAAAACATTTGAGCCATTATACTAAGGCCTATAAAGGAAATGCATCAGATGTCTCTTTTCTCAAATATTTAGTCTACTATATAGAACAGGATAACATTGTTAGTGAATTTATCTTCACCAGATGTCAATTAAAGAATGTAGAAACAAACCAGGATAGTAATAAAGTTTTTCTTTAGGAGTTAATGAGTCAGCTGATTTTTTAAGATAACTCCACACTAGCTAGGTGGTAACTTATTAAGTAATTTAATCTACTCCCAAAGGAAATGTGCATATTTATTAAGAATCCATAGGAATATTTTTAAAACTTTTGTAGAGGACCTCCCTGGTGGCACAGAGGGTTGAGCACCGCACTGTGAAGCATCCAATGCACAGCTGCGTGAGTTCGAACCCCAGCCAGGGAAAGGACCCACATGGTGCTGCAGACCTCTCCTACCTTGCCCGCTGCTCCCCTCAGCAGTGTATTTCAGTTCTGCCTGTTCTGCTACACGGTCTGCCTCTGGTGAATCCTCTCACCTCCTGCGACTCTGGCTTGTACCCCAGCTCATGTATGTATTAAAAAAAAAAAATTTAAAAAAAACAGTTTGTAGAGTATAAAGTTAGTTTCAACTTATTAAAAATTTTTTCTTGCAAAATACTTTTTCTGAAAATGCAGTGAGTTGGAAGTAAAAAACATGAAAACCCAAATTTGAAAAGTTAAAAACATGCATTTCAATAAGTCAGTGATTAAAGTAGATATGATGAAAGTTATAAAATATAAACTGAGTGAAAATACAATTATTATATGTCATATTGTAGGATGCAGCTGAAGTAATACTGTAGAAAAATAAATCCATAACTCACATGCTACATTAGAAAGAATATTCATAATTCATTAGCTAAACAGCTGACTATATCCAAATATGATAGGAGGAATGAAGCAGTCAAGATAAAATCATAAATAAATAAAGTAGAAATGCTCCATGATAAGCATATGATATCAGCATATCATAAAATAAAAGGATTCACAAAGCTTCATGTGTTCTTTGGAAGGATAATAAAAATAGCAAGTCTCTGGTAGAATTAATAATTTAGAAAAAGAAGGTATATATACACTGGAAATGGCAATGCAACTATTGATACCACAACATTTGAGCCACTAGTAAAGAATATTTGAATAATTTTATGTCAAAAAACTTGAAAAATCTGGGTAGACTGGAACAATTCCCATATCACTACAGTCACTTTATAAATGGTCTTCTACGCTGGACTCTTAACACCTTTTTTTGTTCACTATCTACACGGCATAAAAGGGAAAGCTAAACTTGCAATTGTTCTGCTCAATATAAGCTATAAATGACTTCTCACTAATCTAAGCAGAAAGTATAAAATCCTCAGTTTCCTATGAGAGAAGACATCTTGTTCCCACCTATCCATTTTCATCCATAATTTCTGTCTGCCATACTTTTCTACCAGAGTTTCTCTTTTTTTTCTGTTTCTATTATGGGCTAGCTTCCTTTCTGCCTTGGACTCTCCACCATGTTTTTTTCTCTGTGGATGTCACTTTCACCACATTATCTCTGATAATTTTTATGTACCATCCAGATCTCAGCTAAATGTTACTTCTCCATGATAACTTCCCAGGTGCTATTGCCCCAGATTTATCAGCCCTCATACAGCCTTTCCCACTAGTCTATGCCTTTCATTGACCAGTCGGTTCTGTTCTATTTAGGTGTGATTGTATTTTATTTGTTTTCTTATACAGTGCAGGTGCATATCATTTCAGAATGACAAGAATTACATATGCTGAATTTATTACTTTAATTCCAGTACCAGCCTAGCAACTTCCCCATTATAAATTTTCATTCCACACACTCATTCATTATTACTACCTCTTCTATATTAGTTCTCCTTAGAAGTCACAGCAACTCGGCAATAAACAAAACAAAATCATTGCTTTTTTTGTAGGTTAATTTTATTTATTTGTAAGGGTGTGTGGATAGCAAACTAAGTGAGTAAAATACTATCAATAGCCATAAGTAGTGTGGGAAAATAGAGATTTGAGAGGGCCAAAATTATATGAAAGTATGACTTCATTGAAAAGTTGGTATGTGTATAGCTTGAAGGAATTTTCTGTAATACTTCCAGAAAAAAAAAGGTAATTACTCTTTCCTTAAGACTTAAAAGTTGTATTCATAACAATGATACTACAATTAGTCATTCATGTCTCTTTCCTGGTTTAAATTATGGGAGCCTTAAAGTGATAGTAACTTTTTTAAATGCCAATATGCTTATCTTGTCCAATTAGTACTTTTAAACTAAGCATATTGGAAACAGTAAAGATGTTTAAAGGTATATTGCAACATATTTAATTTTGTACAAAGCCTTTTAAAAATAGCTTTATTGAGGTATAACTGACAATCAACTGCATACATTCAAAGTACATAATTTGATGATTTTGATGTTTGTATACATCAGTTTTTGTAAAACCTTTTCACCAGCTAGTCCTTCCACTCCACGGTCAACCACTGAACAGGGGTCTGTCACTATAGTTTGGTTTTCATTTTATTAAGTTTTATATAAAAGGAGTGATACTCCAAGCCTCTTTTGTGTCTGACTTCTTTCATTCAACATACCATTTTGAGATTGTGTGTGTGTCGGTATTTCATTCCTCTTATTGTTCAGTAGCATTTCTTCATATAGCTATAGCAGAATTAATGTTTTTCCTAATGATGAGTTTACACAGGGTTTTAACCATTTGGCTGCCATTTACCATCTGTAGAAATATTAGTGGTAATAAAGTCTCCACATATTTAAGGAAACATCATATTATAAAGTTCCAAATAGAGAAACTAGGATAAGAATTTAGTATGAACCTAACTGAAGTATTCTAGATATTTTAAAATTTGCAGATATTTGTATTGTTACTTAGTTGTTTGAAAATAGTCTATATTCATTACTTTTACCTTTACACTTAAAATTATAGTAAATATAAAACTTTAATTTCTGTATTGAAAATCTTAAAAATATAGTTAAAATTCATAAATACAATATAGGAAAGAAAATAGAATATGGTCAACTTTGTCCTTGCCTGTCCTTTTAAATTCATCTATCCTTTCTCTATGATGACTCTTAGATAAAGGAAATATGAAAAAAGTGATCTATTGTGATTTTGCTCATGTACTATTTTTCTGTTATATTCTTATGTCAAGACAAACATAAATTAAGTGATCTTAAATAAGTACATTCTGTATCTTGTTTCTTTTCATTTTGAGCTTAATTGGCTTAACATTATCTATGTACGGATAAATCTCTTTCTTTAGCTATTTATGAACATCTTTTTTTTAGTAGAACAGTACAGTCCAAGAAATAAGTGGGCAAAGTGAAAAACATTTTCTCCACTGTACTTCTACTTTCAGTGTTCTTTTCTAGAAAATGTCCCTCTACCAGTGCCATTGTTTTCCAGTGCCAGTGTTTTTACACTGTTACCAGGCTTGGGAGGAGGAAGTGACTCATACAAAAGTGTTCACTAGTAGTGTTAGAATATGTGTGTGTGTGTGTTTATGTATGTATGTATGTATATATTATATAAAATGCTTTTTCTGAGGTCACTGAATAATATAATTGTTTATCTTAGACAAATCTTAATGAAAAATATTTCTCAACTATTAAAAACATTTTTTTCATAAAATTGCAAAGTATGCACTTTAGTTTTTATAGTAAATGATGTCTATTATTCCTGCAAATTAATTCATTTCATCCCAGTAAGATTTCATTGTCTGTTTTTTTTTCCTTCTTGTCTAAAAATAGTATATGCAAATGGTAATGAGTAATGTGATAGTATCATAGCATATTTTAGTCTGGTTAAAAAAATTAATCAATCTACACAGAAAAGAAGTTATTCAAATGTTCCTTTGATTGGATTAAACTGATATATTCTAATTTTTTCTTACACATTTACACTCTTATTTTATCAGAAAGAAAAGGGCTATTGTTTACATAACAACATTATCTTTTAATGTAACATTGTTAGAATTATTGACTGATACATATTCGCCATTTGAGTGAATTGAATATTAGAAGAAAAGATATTTGTTGGCAAATTTATTCACTCCTCTCCAAACAAAAGTGCTAAAATTTTAAGGTATTAAAGTTGAAGAGACCAGTCCATATAATTTTTAGTTTGCTAACTAAAGCATGATGAAGTTTTTAACTCTATTACTGTCTATAAATTTGTGCCTTTATAGATGATTCAAGTATAACATGTTGACACTAGTTTTCATTTACAAATAAGTACCATAAAAATGCTAAAAGGGCAATATATGAAAACAATTATAGTGTTGTCTATCTAGTAGATACTTAGTAAGTGTGGTTATGCAAAATAATAGCTTGCTACAATAACTACCTTTAGAATTTAAAAAAAGGGAGGAGGGGCTAGGAAAAATATTGTCAAAACCCAAATCTCTTTAACACAGAGTAAGCAGGTGTTGCTTTCTCTCCTGAGAACATTTTTCTCTTTAGAGGAATATCAAATATGGAAGCTAAGAATAATATATTTCATACCATGATAAAATTCAGTTTCTACTGTAGATGAGCTAAAATTAACCCTTACTGCTATTTAATGCTACATTGACACCCCCCCTTCCTTTTCTCCCTATTAACACTACATTGTTTAACTGACAAAAAATTTTAGCAATGTATATCAAGTAGTTTTTACAATGATGCAAAGTAAACATAACAGAATATTTTAGTAGAAACCCAGCAATGATATAAACTAAAACCTGAAGGTTTTTCATACTGAAACTTTGAAAAAGCAAACTAATCAAAAAGAAAATGAAACATTTTAATCTTTCTGTGACATTTTCATTTTTTTCTCATTGCCTAAGGAAATATGTTCTCTCATTGCCTAAGGAAATATCATTGGGGCCTCCCTGGTGGCACAGTGGGTTGAGTGTCACACTGTGAAGCATCCAAGGCACAGCAGTGTGAGTTCAATCCCCAGCAAGAGAGGGGACCCATATGGCCCAACAGACCTCTCCTGCCTCATCCACTGCTCCCCTCAGCAGTGTATTTCAGTGGATCTGCCTGTTCTTCTCACTCCTCTGTCTCTGGTGAATCCTCTCACCTTCTGTGCCTCTGGCCTGTACCCCATCTCTTGTATACATAAATAAATCTTTTAAAAAAAGAAATATCATAAACTTTTAAACATGCCTCAAAATTATAGAATAATATATACATGCAGTGTAAAAAATATTGAAGAATAGAAGACAAAAAGTGACAGTCCCCTACATTTATTTTCCAGTGTGAATTTTCTCTTTATAGGTGATTCTGATGATTTAGATCATAGTTTATCAAATCCAGACTATGATGAGGAGGTAGGCAGATGCACATCCTGTGATGGATTCCTTTGTTCCAACTTTGAAACAATTCTATTACATGATACTTAATGTCCATTTCTAAGGTTAAAGAGTTTTGTTGCTCTTCCAGAGATATAGGTTGTCTTTATCTCTGTTTTCTTTGAGTGAATGGGCATGCTCTTTTATGTGATTTGTTACTCATAGTAATTAATATATATAGTATATAAATAATTTCTAAGATAATATAGTTGGTCATAAAAACAGAGTAATATGCCAAGAGCACCAAAACATTCATTTTCAGTCTTTAAGAACAGACATTCACATACAGGCCATCGATAATAGCCTCAACCTCTAGCAAAAGTAGTTTCATGTACATGTAGTAGCCCAGACACAATTAAGAAAATTTGAATTCAAGAATGTGGTTAATCTATCCTGTTACACTTAGATATGTACCTTTGAGCAAAAACACATAATGCCTTTGTATTGATTTTTGTCTATATGATAGGGCTGTTGAACTAAAAGAGTTTAAATCTCTTTCAGGTCTAATATTCTTGCCAGAATTTTTATGAAAAAAATAACATAGAAGATGGTCTTATCTGTAAAATGATAAAATTGAATATAGGAAAATTATTTATTACAGTCTGTTACTCATATGCTTATGTAGTTATATTGTATAAGACTTTGAGCAGTTCTTGAGATAGAGATGGAGATGTTATAATCTGTGCTGGCTTGCCTACATCACAGGAACTACAAAGTATTATATCAGTGTCTGATTTTATTGTCATTACTTTTAATACTAATTCTGCCTTAAGCACTATATAGTATGACAAATCTTGAAAAAGATAATTGAAGAGTAAGTGTCAGAATAGGTGAGATAAACGGTGACCCAGATCTGAGAAGTCATAACAAGGAGACAGAAAGTGAACAAACCTAGTCTTATGGTCAGCTTTTACTGCTTATGTTCATTTTTGTTAAGACCTTCTTCCATTAAGATTTATTGCCAAGGCAGCTGATGTCATTAGTTAACAGTTAAGAAGTGCTTTTTGTATGTCAAGTAACATCCCAAGCACATTTCATTTGATCCTCACAAAAACCCAGTGAGATACTTTTGATAGCATACCACTAATAAGAAAATGTTAGATTTTAGATTTGGATTAAGTTTCAGATAATCTAAACCAGAATATGTACTCTCAACCACTCCATCACACTGCCTCTTAATTGTGCTATTCTGTTTCCTCTGCTTTATAGGCTTTTTATATACTTTCCCCTTCCAATTTCCACCTCCATGCATGAATTTTCAGTTTATATATCTCTTGTTTCCAATAAATCTTCTAAAGTTGGTAGTTTAGTTTCCTGCTGAAAAAATATAATTATTTGACTGAAAATACCTATGCCCATGTGCTGGGAATTATATTCTGGTTGCCATACTTGTATAATATGGGTTTTGAAAATAACATATATAAAACTTTTTTTAATCACTTAGACATAATTTATTCTCAATTTTTAACACTTATTATTCTGTATCAGTGATTCTTATTCTGAGGGCAATCTGATAGAATCTTTCAAGAATTTGCTGGGTTTATGAAATCTATACCAAAAAATGAAAGAAAATTGAGTAAACAGAAAATATTTATACTAAGGAAACATTGTAATGTGTGAATCCTTTCCTGGGACCACGAAGTACCTGATCCACAGTTTAAGCTTTGTAGAACCACAGCTAGTAACTTGAGTAATGCTGTAAACTTGTATTTCTTACTGAGAGACATTTAAACAATGAATAAGTGAGTGGAATAAAAGGCAATATATACTTTCAGGTTTTGAAAGGCTACCCAGAATCCATCTACCTTTAGTCTTTGACCTTTCTTTATCACCTTTCTTAGAGCAGGTCTGCTTTACTGAGTCACCAATGTTAAAAGGGTCCAACTCCAATTGTGTCTGTAAGTAAAGGTCAGAACCTGACCCTGAGTTTGCTATATTTGTCTTAGCATCTCTTGAAGGAAACAGAAGATCTACTGCAGTTAAAGAAGGGTCAAGGCAGAAAAATTAGTTAAAAGATTAAATCAGAAAGCATTCATTAATTTTACAGTAATTGCTGGGGAGACCTATGGAACTTTGAGCCATTAAAGCTGAAAGAGCTTGGAGATGCTGCTCTAAGGCCAAATCTATTCCTGGAATGAGTGGGTAAGAGAAGTAATTGTATTCACTTGATTCGAATTATATCATATTCTTGCCAAAATACTCTGACTTCTCAAACTCAGGAAAACGTAAATACCGCAGTTTCCATCAGGGGCATGCCCAAAATTCTAGCTTATATTTTAGATCAAATTAGGACTGTAAAATGACAGACTCATATGAATAAACATATTTGGTTAAATAAGTGGGCTTCTGAGTTTTATGATGTTTAGTAATATGAGCAAATATCTATGTTGTTTTATTAAGAATAAGTAATTTAAAAATTTTCCAGCTTTAAAAAATTGAACATAAATAGTTTCTGAGAGTTTTATCAAGGCATATACTTTATGAGCCATTGATGGAATAATTCACTGCTAGTATCTTGTTAAAAAAATTTTTAATTGAATAATAGTACTCCCAAGAGGGTAGACTTAACTCCATGAAGCTATATATTACTTTTCAATTTGCATGTTTGGCCATTAAAAAAAAAATCATAACAGTGAAATAACTACTTCTGACCCCCATTTTGATGACTTTCAAATAAAGTAATCAAGTAATATGAGAAAGCTCAATATTTTTGTATATTGTACATTAAATATTTGTGCAAATGGGGAAAAAATCCTTTGTTTTTGAGTAGTTACCATGTTAGTAACAAGAAGTGATGCTTCTTTTGTTAAATCTGGTCATTAATCATTCATTTGGCACTTATTTCAGTTTTGCTTTGTGTTTATAATATGCTGGTTGCTTTGGTCATTAAAAGGAGAGAAAAGTCCAGGTCCCTGACAATTAAGAGCTCAATTTCTACATTGGAAGGTATTCATTTGTACAGACAGAATGTGCTGTTGGGATTAAAAGGAAGAAGATTTTATGTCTGGTTAGAGCTTTCGGGTTGTGTCATACAAAAGCAAGTCTTGGATTTGACCATCAAAGAAGTGAATTTGATAAAGGGAACATGGGATGAGAAAGGCATTTGAGGCTAATTAAAGGAAATGCCTAAAGACAGAGAGAGACCTTTATGAGGAGATGTAGATAAAAGCACATCTGGTTTGACTGAAATATGGATTGCCTGTAGGTGAGTATTAGGATGGAAATCTAGTAATCATATAAGTGTGCTAGAAAGCTAGCAAAGGGTTGAATTTCTGACTTAGAAGATGGTAATTTATCTAATAGGCAAGTTTAAAGTCCTTTGTGTTTACAGAGGAATGGGGGAAGTATAATTAAGATAATATCTCATATTTATTGAACATTTATTATGTTCTGGGCATTCTGTTAATAATTTTCATATTTTTGAACCTGGAAAGATAGCAACAGAGTAAAGATGCCCAGCTTGTCTCCTACATATTCACACATAAATTGTAACAGAGAAAAGCCATTAACCAGTGATGAAAGATAAAGAGATAGCCATGGCATACTATCTGTAGATGCCCACCACACAACTTTAGTACTCACAGAACACTAGGAAGTTTTAATCCTGAAGCTTACTGGAGGCTACTCATTGGTGCCCTGCTGTCCTGTTTTTTTTCTATCTACTATACCAGTTTACTTCCCATTTGAATAAGTGCAAAGGCAATAATCTGATTGTTTATCCATATTATAAACCATAAGAGCTAAAAAGAAAAGAAGCAGATCATATTACAAATGATGAAGAAAAAGAAAACCAAGAGGTCTTAATCCAGCAAATTGAAGATATCCTTGAACAGAAGTTCAAGGAACAGTTACAGTAATGCTCACTGAAAAAATAAATAAATAAATGATGTAAAACAGAAACATAATAAAGGAGAAATTTACAATTAGAACAATAGACCTACAAAATACTAAGACTAAATTTTTAAAATGCAATAGTGTCTCATAAATAGACAAACACAAGTAATGGAGAGAATAAGTGAGTTTGAAAGCACGGTGTCTGAAAAACACACAATCAGAACAGCGAAGAGAAAAATGTATATGAAAATACTATAAAGCTCTTTGAGAAAAGTTAGAGAAATAATATCCATATAGCAGGAGTGTTACAAGAGAAAGAGAAAGATAGAAAATTTATTTAAAAAAATACTGAGGAACATTTCAACATGGAAAAGAAATAAGACATTCTAATCCATGATCCCAAAAAGTTCCAACCAAAATAATGACAAACTCCCAGACATATCATGATAAACTGTTAAAACCAATAACAAGTACAGAATAATATTAAATACTTTGAAGAAAAGTAACCTATAAAGGATTGCCAAATAGAGTATCTGTGGAAATACCACAAAACTAATGAAAATGAGACTATAAGTGATCAAAATCTATGGGGCACAGTAAAATTAGTCTTAAGAGGAAAGATAATAGCAATATAGGCCCACATTAAGAAGCAAGAAAAACCCCAAATAAATAATTAACATTACAGCCTAAAGTAAATTGAAAAAGAGAAATAATACAGTCCCAAAGTTAGTAGAAAGAATGAAACAATTAAAACAAAGGTCAGCAATAAATAAAATCTTTTTTTTAAAAAGTCAGAAAAATTAGTAAAGACTACACAAAAGATCAATGAAACAAAGAGTTGTTTCTTCAAAAAAATAAACATAATAGATAAGCCTCCATCTAGGCTAATAAATGAAAGGAGGGGGAAAACATTAGTGAACAGAATCAGAAATGTAAGAGGAGAAATTACCACAGGTGACATAGAAATACAAAAGTTTAGAATGAATATTTGGATAGTGTACAAACTGACAAAGGGTTAATATCTATAATCTATTAAAATCTTATACAATTCAACAATAAAAAGTTTGAACAACCCAATTAATAAAATGGCAGTAGCTCTGAACAGACTATTGACCAAAGATGATAGCCCAAAAACCAATAGACATAAAAAATCTTCATTGTGGTTTTTAATAAGGGAGATGCAGGTAAAAACCATTATGAGATATGATTGTCCCTCATATTTTATTTAATCCCAATGGAAAATTTTAAAATAGGTATATCATTAGCATTGTTTAACAGATAAGTAATCTGTGGTTTAGAGATGTTAATTAAGTTGCCAAAAGTCATAGAGATGTAATGTATATGGCAGTTCAAAGGTTCAAAGCTCAATTTCCTTGACTCAAGACTCTAAGTCTTCTTATTCTCTATACTATAATCTGATTTAGGTCATATGAGGATAAGTCTGGAAACACTGTGTAGGTTAGGTTATTGACAGAAGAAACTATAGTTGTGACAGAAGTAATGAGACATGAAAATAAAGAATTATTATTAGGCTAGCATGGAAAGACTATTAGCATTTATGCAAGAATCAAGGGATTTAAGTTGACTCAGATATACCATTTCCTGAAAGAACATCTTTATTTTTAAATGGAGTACGTTTACATGATGCCCTTAATTCTTATGAGCCACAATATCTGCATATATTATATATTATTGGTCTGTATTAATCACTGTTTTTCTCTCAAGTTGTTTTGTGCTGAAAATGTTTTTCCAGGTAAATTGTAAATTCACCAAAAGCAAGAATTGCCTCACTTTATTGAACCTATTCAATACTGCTTTAAGGGGATACTAAATATAATTGTTGCTGAGAAAGAAATCATCAGCTTATGTTGAAAATTCATTTGCTGTTTGTATTGACAGTGTTTGATTTATTTCACTATGTGAGATGGGTGTTGCTAACTTGCATTGGTTCTGTTGCCAAGGAAAGTATGTTTGCACAGTAATCGTATATTTAGCATTAGATGTGCAGGGGACTTTAGTGCTTTCTTTTGTGACTAAAAATATTTAGAAACATTCAAATTATACTGACACTGTGTGCATGTAAGGAGTCTCACATTACAGAACCCTTTATATATCACTAGGTCTGATTTATAAACCTATTCTTTGAGTGGTCTATGGCATTTCTTTTGAGAAAGACAATGAGAAATGATCTAGTATGTAATAGTGAGAATTCACAGGTATGTCTGTTTAGTTTGTAGTAAATACAGTTCTGAGGAATTTGGAAACTTTTTAGGTAGTTTTACATAATCTAGTATTTT
The DNA here is from genome assembly GCA_019455555.1 of Galemys pyrenaicus. Classification (NCBI taxonomy): domain Eukaryota; kingdom Metazoa; phylum Chordata; class Mammalia; order Eulipotyphla; family Talpidae; genus Galemys; species Galemys pyrenaicus. The sequence goes on along the minus strand of JAGFMF010011568.1, from coordinate 13,236,145 downwards.
TTTTCCCCTGAGTCCCTGATTGTTTGGAAATGAAAGAAGTAAAGCATAGTTTCTTACAAAATCCTCATTCCTCTTATTAATGGCTCAATATGCACAGGAAAATGAACTCAGAATTTTTAAAATATCTACTCAGCAAGTATCATTAGCTCTGTTCCATGTCAGAAGTTTGAATGTTTTAATATGTTTTAGTTAAGATGATAAAGTAGGATATTTCTAAGGTTATAAACTAAAACACACACATAAAATAAAATGACACATTTAAAAATACTTTTGAAAAAAAATTAAAGGTCCCAACCTAATACAGAAGTTTGTGGGTTTTTTTTAGCATACTTTAATATAAAGAAGTGAGAATCATTTTGGTCAACTTGACATATTTAAGTATGGAAGAGAAAGAGCCAACTAAATATGTATGTGTTCACAGCTGTTTTTTAAGTTCTGTAAGATTGGGAAACTATATTTGTGAACTGTCACTGGGGTGGCCACCACGTGAACTTCTTTGGTACTGGTAAGGTTTGGTTGGAGAGAATAGCTGCATGGTTTACTTGTGACATGTACAATGATTTTTTTTTAAGCTACCTCTGGACTTTTATTTTTAGACTTGATGAAATGTGTGCTCTTTACCATCTTCGTGTGCTAACACTGAACTTTCTGCCTAATGATTTTAGGTAAAGAAAAGTTGGATAATATTAAATTTTACTCTCAGTTAATTCTAGGGAAGATGCTAGATTAGAGAAGGAGAGAGACAGAGACAGAGACAGAGACCGGTAGGTAGGTAGATAGACAAGTTACTAGATACATAAAGACAGACAGATAGACTTCTACATATTCTGGAAATCTCATTCTCATATTGGTGGGGGAATAATTTGTACCTTTATTGGGTTAAGTGATAGCTCTGTACTAAAATTTTATAATATATGCAACATCATATGACTCTCAAAGTAATAATGGATAATAGGTATGCCACCTGCAAACTAGTAGATTAAATGGTGAAGCTTATTTAGCTAGCATTTGTAAGACTGCATTATAATTGTATAAAGCATGAACACATTTCTTAGAAGATAATAATATTCCTTTTTATTATCGATATTATAATTAAATCATACAGACTTTAAGTAGCTCATAGGTAATCTACTTTCCACCTGTCATAAACCAGCTTATTATATAACAAGAATCAATATATAAAGTGAAAAATTAATGATTATTTTTCTGTTGCTTTTATTTCTAACCATGGAAAAAAATAATTTGATTTAGTGACTATCTAGTGATAAATATATACGTTCAACTTGAAACTGCAGTCTCAGTTTTTAATGCCTGAACTATATTATCACATGTTCAGACAGTCTCTACCATTCATCAATGGTCTTGAGTACAAGCTCTCCAGAGTTATCTTTGAAAATACTATCTATCTCCTTACTATATTTAATTTACAGTCAGTTACTTATAAAATAGCTTATCCTTACTGTTCCCCGGGTTGGGCAACTTCGTTCTAGGGCAATGGTTCTCCACATGTGGTCTCCAGACCAGCAGCATCTGCTTCACCTTCTTAGAAATGTATATTCCAACCTCCTGGTTCAGACACTTGTGCCTGACAAGTCCTCTATACTTGTACAATGTCCCCTGATTCTAAGGCACACTAATGTTTGAGAACCCTTATCCTAGGAGTATATCAAAACAATGGTCAACATTACAACTAGGTAATTTTGTAGTGTATGATACTTAGCTTTTGTATAAATTGTCAACTTGTTGATTACATTTTGTTTCTAAATATTTACTTACTTTTATTAAGAGAATGATAACAATGAAAAAAACAAAAACACAACAAACCAAAAACAAAATGACAAAGACAAATCAAACACTTTGCATTTGGTGAGTGGGGAGGGAATGGGATGAGGGCAGAAATAGCACAAGAGACTGAGGTGATGGTGCACTAGTGAAATGGTAGTGGGAAATGGAGACCAAGATTGATGTCAAATATATGTAAATAAAGGGGGGAAAAGGGATAATTATTTTTGCCAGGATATTTTTATAGGTATGAAAAGTCACAACAGCTCATGCAAAGGGGAAGAAGTAAGGCAAAACATATATTATATATTATAACTACATCCTTAATTCATCATTTTCTCCACCCCATGTACCATTATTTATTTTCAAATCATTTCAACCTGGATTCACACATCCTGAAAATTTACTTTCATCTCCTTTTTTGTTCATATCAAATCCATGTGGAGAGGTGGCTATTATAAATACCAGCCTAAAAAACATTTTTATGACTCTGCCATTTGCCCTTATTTTTAGTTTTAAGATGGTTTCTCAGTAGTAAGTTATTCCATTTAATATCACAAATATGTAAATAAAAATTACCTGTATCATTTAGAAAGAATGATACATTGTACTTTAATAAATGTACTTCAGGTTCTTCCTTTGGTAATAATGTTTTATATGTATTTATGTGTATTATACATGTTTTTCTGTTGAAATTTACATAAGCATTTTACCATGTCATTAGAGTTTCTTAAAAAAACATTTTAATAGGCATGTAATCCATTTGAAAAGTATCAGTACTTAATAATTTTAATTGCCATATTTAGTTTTCTTGATATATCTATTAAAATAATTTTGCATGAAAAAATTTGGTACAGATATATCTTTCTGGTTTCCTCATTATTTTCTCTTTTTTTAAACAAAGGTTAATTTATTTATGATAAAAGAACTAGGGTACAGGCCAGAGGAGTGGGGAGAATGAAAGGATTCACCAGAGACAGAGTGGGGAACAGAAAAGATGGATCTACTCAAATACACTACTGAGGGGAGCAGAGAACAAGACAGAAGTTTTCCATGCCATGTGGGTCACCTCCCTGGTGGCTATAGATAGCTTCATACTACTTAACCCCTTGTGCCACCAGGGAGGTCCTCTCTCATTGTTTTCCTATAATAATTTGCTAAAAATACATCAAAGAAAATGTTGAAAAATCAAAGTTCTTAAAACATCTTACCAAACTTGTTTACAGAATAGTTTGCCAATTTATGCCATTACTAGGATATAAGTGTACTTTATTTAGTACTGCTATTTTAGCATTAAAGATGATAATGTTTTAATCATTCCTAAGTTTATAGGGAAAACAGTATTTTAATTTAATTTTCCTTTTTTTTTAGTTAGTTGCATTTGAATATTTTCATGTTCATTAGTCATTTGTATTTCTTCTAGGTATTTTCTATACATAGGCATGGCTTATTTCTAAATTATATTTGCATGGTTTTCCATTTGCCATATTTTATTTTATTTTATTTTATTTTATTATTTAATGCATACAAGAGCAGGGATACAGGCTAGAGGTGTGGGAGGTGAGAGGATTCACCAGAGACAGAGTGGGGAGCAGAACAGGCAGATCAACCGAAATACACTGCTGAGGGGAGCTGCGGGTGAGGCAGGAGAGGTCTGCCACGCCATGTGGGTCCCCTCCCTGGCCGGGGATCGCACTCATACTATTGTGCCACAGCTGCTTCACAGTGACCAGCTCAACCCATTGCGCCACCAGGGAGGCTCTGCCATAAAAGATTTTAACCCTTTGTCTTTTAAAATCATTTAGAAAATGACTATTTCTACTTAAGTTCATACAGAATTTGCAAGTGTTCTCTTCAAAGTTAAACAGTGACTTTTGTATTTCAAATATAAAGGGTCTGCTTGTTAAACAATTGTAACTTATGGAACCAAAATTAAATTTATTCATACACATCACAGTTTTTTAATACCTTTGGGAAAATGTAAAAAAAAATAAGATTTATATATTTGAAAGAATAAACATGGAGCTCGGAAAAATAATATAACTTTTCTAGAGGACAATATGGAATTGTCAGACCTTAAAATGCTAATAGACATTGAGATTTTCATATTAGAAAAATCAGAAATTACACAAAAACCTTCTTTTAAAGTGCTTTAAATTATGCCTAATTTGAAACAACCTAAATTTTCAGCAGTAGGGATGAGTTAATTGATGATAAATATACATAATGATCCTATGTAACCACTAGACTCCAGGTTTTAAAAGAATTAATGATCTAGAAATATTCATGCTATAACAAGAAATTGTATAAAAATTATTCTATATAAATATGAGTCTGCCTAATTATGTATGCATATTTATATATATTTGTGTGTGTAGAGGGATGTGTGAATCTGTGTGTGTGTGTTTTTGTGGGCTAATGCAGATTTGTGTGTACATGTGTTTAAGGTGTGTATATGAGTTTGTGGATAGGTATTTGTGTTTATGAATGTGTATATATATCAAAAAATAACGATGAAGAAATCTAAGACCAATAACCTTGAAATGATCATCATAGCAATGAATAGGCATGATTAATTTTCTTCATTTTATTGGTCCTTCAGTAAATATCCTTTCATGCAGTTATGTATTTATGTATGTATTTAATTATTTTTAGAGATTTTTACAATTAATTTATACAAATGTTTTATTATTAAATAATTCCAAAAAATAATTTCAAATTCCAAAAGGTATTGTAATAAATTCTACTTACTGTGGATAAAATGATAAAATGGATTCATTTTAAAAGCAGAAAAATAACAAACAACAATTTTTATGTTTTCTTTGTGCCATGGAAATATTTTTTTAAACTGTGAAGTTTTAATTTGAACTAAATAATTTTAGCATGAACTGTACACTTTTCTCAGTTCATTTATATTCATTTTAATCACATACATAAACTATCTTATAGTTGTTTTCTAGTAAAGCTAGTTAAATTATAAATTACATGGTTTCAGAATGTATGTTTGATTTGAATGATATCTGTTATGATTCAATGTAAAATGAAAGCTAGCATTTTAAATTTTTAAACATTTTCTTTTTCATAGTCAATTTGAAGCATTAGTCAGAATTTATTTAACACCTCACTTAGGAAAAAGCAAAAGAAAGATCAGAGGTTAATCTAATCCTTTAGGCCAGATATTCTCTCAAATTATGTTCAGAAATATTAATGGGTATTCCAGAAAAAAATGCATAAATCAAAGGTTGTGTGGGCACATACCGTTGGGAAATATTCTCTACTCTAATCCTCTTGTTGGTTTTTAGTTCATGTTACCTCTCTGCGATTCCTCCAAAGGAAGCCTACTTAGCTTTGTTTAATTGAGTATTTACCATATTAATTTGAATATGGAATTCCCTTTTTATTTGTTTTTTACAGAATATCCATTAACATGTCATGAAAATGCAGCTGTGTATCTGACAAATGATGTGTTAAATTTTTGGTAAAGCCATAGTAACAATTTTATTTCTAGTTCAGATAGCTGTTTTTTAAATGTTACATGGGTAATTCTTTCAGATCATCCTAAAAATAAGACCAAATTAAGGTAGTAAATAGCAGTTGGGATGAAGTATCAAAATTAATTTCTAAACATCTGATATACAAATAATATAGATGATAGTTTATATAAATGTTCTAAATAAAAATCCTTTTGTAGCCAATAAACATTCATATTCAGAAGTGGTATTTATTGATGGAGAAAACGTGACCCAAAAAGTCTTTATAATATATGTGTAGTTATTTTATTGGCATATTTTGAGTCCTTCCTAGGTGATTATGCCTATTCTACTCAGAGATGATTCATATGAGGGGCCAGCATGTTATATCAATTCTTTTTTTTTTTTTTGAAGATTTGTCTGAAAGTGTCTCATTTTATTTTATTTTTTATTAGATTTATTTAATTTTATTTGACATCATTTATAGTCCCCAGGGAGTTCCCACCACCATTTCACCCATGCACCATCACCTCAGTCCTTTGTGCTCTTTATGCCCTCATCCCCATCTTTGCCCTCCCCTGCCCCTTCCCATGATCCCTTTGGTTTATCTTTGACCTTTTGATCTTGTTGAGTTTTTTTTTTTGTTTGCTTGTTTGTTTGTTTTTGGTTGTAATTGCCCATTTCCATGAGCTTTCTCTTGTTTCTTTTGTTTTCTTTTTTTATTTTTTGTTGTAGTTGTTGTTCTTTCACATTTCTCCTAAAAGTGAATCCATCCAACATTTTTCTCTTGCCTTCTGACTTGTTTCACTGAGTATAATTCCTTCTAGCTCCATCCATGTTTCTATAAATAACTCTAGTTTATCATTTTTGATTGCTGAATAGTATTCCATTGTGTATATGTACCACATCTTCTTGATCCAGTCATCTACTTTTGGACATTTGTGTTGTTTCCAGGTCTTACCAGTTATAAATATTGCTGCAATAAACATGGGGGTACAGGTACTCTTTTGGATCGGTGTTTTTGTGTCCTTTGGGAAGATGCCTAGGAGTGGGATTGCTGGTTCATATGGTAGTTCTATTTTTAGCAGACTGAGGAACCTCCATATGGCCTTCCAAAGTAGTTGGATTAACTTGCATCCCCACTAGTAGTTTAGTAGGGCTCCTTTTTCTGCACATCCTCATCAGCATTTGTTGTTGATGGTTTTTTTGCTATGTGCCATTCTTACTGATGTAAGGTAATACCTCATTGTTTTAATTTTCATTTCCCTGATTATGAGGGATGTTGAGCATTTTCTCATGTGCCTATTGGCCATTGTTTGACCTATTTGGAGAAGTGTCTTTTAAGTTCTTCTGCCCATTTTTTGATTGGGTTTTTTACTTTGTTTTTCTTGAGTCTTAATGAGTTCTTTGTATATCTTTGTGATCAAACCCTTGTCTATTGTGCTGAGCACAAAAATTGTTTTCTCAGTCAGTAGGGTGTCTCTTTGTTTTATTTATTGTTTCCTTTGCTGTACAGAAGCTCTTTATCTTGATGTAGTCCCATCTGTTTATCTTCTCTCTCATTTTTATTGCTTTGGGGGATGTATCTTCAAAGGCGTTATTGAGATGTATGTCTTATAGCATTTTACCTATGTTTTCTTCTATATGTTTTATAGTTTCGGGAGCATGATATAAGTCTGGGAACATGATACCTCCTTTCTTGTCAATAGAGTTTTGGCTAATCAGGGTTTTTTGTATCTCCATATGAATTTCATCAATATTTGGTGTATTTCATTAAGGAATTTCATTGAGATTTTTATTGGAATTGCATTGAATCTGTAAATTACTTTTGGTAGGATTGCCATTTGTTAATGTTGATTCTTCCTATCTATGAACAGAGTATATTTTTCCATTTCTTCGTGTCCTCTTCTATTTCTTTTAAGTGTTTTATAATTTTCTCTATATAGGTCTTCTGTTCTTTTGTTAGGTTTATTCCCATGTATTTGATTTTTTTTACCTCAATTGTAAAAGGTATATTTTTCTTAATTTCTTCTTCTTCAGATTGGTTGTTTGTGTATAGGAAGGCTACTGACTTTTGTGCATTGATTTTGTATCCTGCTACTTTACTAAACAGGTTGATTATTTAAATTAGATTTTCTGTAGAGCTTTTAGGGTTTTCCAAGTATATTATCATATCATCTGCAAATAATGATAGTTTTACTTCTTTTTTCCCTATTTGGATTCCTTGTATATCCTTTTCCTGTCTTATTGCCCTGTCTAGGACTTCCAGGATTATATTGAATAGCGGTGGAGAGAGTGGGCATCCTTGTCTTGTTCCTGATCTTAAGGGGAATGCTCTCAGTTTTTTACCATTGAGGATGATATTAGCTGTGGGTTTGTCGTATATAGCTTATACCATGTTGAGGTATGGTCCTTCTATTCCAAGGATTTCAAGAGCCTTCATCATGAATGGATGTTGGACTTTGTCAAATGCCTTTTCTGCATCAATTGATATGATCATATGGTTTTTGTTCTTCTTTTTGTTGATATGTTGGATTATATTGATTGATTTTCCTATGTTGAACCATCCTTGGGTTCTGGGATAAGTCCCACTTGATCATGCTATATTCTCTTTTTAATGCATTGTTGGATTCTTATATCAAATTCTTGAAGTGCAGTTAAGGATAAAAGTGGACCTTAATTTCTTTATAAACTTATGTTGATGCACATAATGGAAACAGACCAATTTCCTTATTAGTAAAAGCTACCATTAGATACATAGGACCAATTCTAACATTTGAACGTTTTGAAACTGTTTTAAATATTCAAATCATAAAACTACTTCCCTCACAGTTCTCCAGAGGACCCCATAATGTAGCCTAATTCACCTTTCATATCTTTCTCATCCTCTAAAATGCAAATGAATTTCTCAATTGACCTCTCCTTCCATAATCTACATCTTTGTATCCATGTCTTTTTTCATATTTCTAGAGCTCATCTCCAGTTCTTTTAATCAAAATTTTTCATTTTTCAAAGTTATCCCCAGTTTTATCTGCCTGGTAAAAACAATTTTTTAATGTTTTGATTAAAATGATATTTTCTATGCAGATTATTTTTACTTTTACATATTTACCACCTCTTGATTGTAAATAAACTCCTTCAAAGGAAGTGCCATGTCATCAACATTTGTGTTTCTCTACAATATCTAATACTACTTTGAGTAAACAGTTATGGAAATATCTGTAGAGGTAGAAATGAGAGAATGAGTATCTGCTTGCATTTTGTGTTTACTATGTCCTAGTGATAAATAATTTGGCATGAAAAAAGCTATCAATTACATTATTAAATTAATTAAAAGATACTGAAATATTAAATGAAGCTAAAGTAATTTCTTCTAAAATAAAAAATAGACAAGTACAAAAATGGAGGATGTTGTATAAGTCACCTCTAAAGTCTTGATAGAAGAGAATACATGATCTGATTTTTATTTGTTTAAAAGCATTATATTTTTATTGATCTTTCTCTTCATATAAATGTGTAAGACTTTTCATGAGTGTGTCAAAAACAAGTAAAAGTGCTCTTTATTTTCTGTTTATTTTTTAATCAGTATTAGAACTTTTAAATGTATCCCATATTTTTTAATATTTTGCATTATGTGTATGAGCTTTCATTCATTTACACTATTATTTTGGAGTGTGATTGTTTCAGTTTGTCCTGTCTACTAAGTATATTTTATCTTAACTTGACCTTATATACTTTCTTTTTAAAAAAATGTATGCAGAGGTGCTAGGGGATGGGAATTTGAGAGGAGTCACCAGAGACAGAGTGAGAACAGAACAGGCAGATATACTGAATTACACTGCTGAGGGAAGCAGAAGGAGAGACTGCAGAGGTCTGCTTCACCGTGTGGGTCACCTCCCTCGCCTGGGATCAAACTATTGCTGCAGTGGCTGTGGATAGCTGCACAGTGTTGTGACTTTGCCCCTTATGCTACCAGGGAGGCCCCTAATATACTTTCTTTTATTTTCCTAGGGATTTTACTTTTTTCTATCTTTTTTTTAAATCTCATCACAGAAGATATTAATTATCATGATTTAGTTTTCAGTTATTTTTTCATGTTTTCTTTAAGTTCAATTTCTCTGAACTTCATTTTATATGTTTTTGTTTTTTTCCCTTAAATTCTCAGTTTGGAGATTTACCTCAATTATGATGTTGATTTTTTTTTAAAAGATTTATTTATTTATGCATACAAGAGTTGGGGTATGGCCAGAGTCCAGGGAGGTGAGAGGATTCACCAGAGACAGAGTGGGGAGCAGAACAGGAAGACTAAGTGAAAGACACTGCTGAGGGGAGCAGCGGGCAAAGCAGGAGAGGTCTGCTGCACTGTGTGAGTCCCCTCCCTGGCCACAAGCAGGGATCAAACTTGTGCTGCAGTGCTGCGATTTGACTCACAGTACGTTGCTTAACCCACTGTGCCACCAGGGAGGCCCCTATGATGTTGATGTTCCTTGTCTATCTGTACCAAGGCACTAAAAGATATACACTTGATTTTAGTTAAAAGTTCTAGAAGTGATTTAAAAAGTTTGTTGAACATCAAGACCACATTGCCAATTAGAGGACTTTACTATAGGCAAACATTGCTGCAATTTGGCTTCTCATTTTTTACCATTGATAAAGGATTTGCTTTTAGTATTTCATTTCTCTTGAGAAGTATTCCCACCAGAGGAAAATAATCCTGACTGCCAACTGAGGCCTAGGCGGGAAAAGGGACAGGGAGTCGCATCACTTACTATACAGATTGTCACTAAACCACCTCCCTTAACAATCATTCTAGTGCTTAATCCCCATACATCATCCCTAGCTTCTACTCTTCTCCATTTCCTAACTTCTAATATTTTAGTTAAATTGTCCCAGAAACTAATCCTTATCTGGTTGTTATCTGGATACATAGTTGATTAAGAATAGATTCTTGAGAATATAAATGATACTTATATAACTTTTATAAAATCATTTGTGGGGTTATTTTCTAATTTGAGTTCCAGGTGTGTGGAGCACAAATGTAAATATTGAATCTGCTTAGTTTGTCCAAAAATCTTAAATATCCCCTTTGTACATATGCCAAAAAAACTATTATTGTAAGCTATTGGACATAATTTTGATGTGGGAGTACTAAAAGCAAAATTTATCCATAGTATTGACTTCATGTAGTCTTCACCAAAGTGAATTTTCTTTCTTTTGCTGATAGGACATTTCTTTGATCCTCACAGTGCACGTAATTATGCTTTTAAGAAAGAAATAGCTTGCAACTTCTTGTGAATATGTGTATCTATACAAAAATTATCAATGACTGATTGGGTACGTACTAATTCTCAATACCTTATGAAGTGTACTTGTTGAAAAATTATTAAGCAGAGACACAATCCAAATGTGAATATTTCTTTAGATCTAATAGGTAATTTACAGGATACAAGGAAACTGGGAACCATGATAACTGACATGTAGGGGAAATCAGAATAAACTAAACATAGCTTGAGAGACTATTCATTTACTGGTATAGAGACTATTAAAAGTTGCTGTGAAGTAAATTATTAGTGCAATTGTATCATGCCCAGTAATGTGTTAGATAATTTGCTTTCAATAATCTGGGTGGAGAAGTAAATAGGGATATAGATGAAACAAAATTGAGAATGAATTGGTAATTGTTGAAGTTGGTATGGGCACATTAGGTTCATTTGCCATTCTCTCTACTTCTGTCTTGTTTGAAAATTTGCATAATAAGTAAAAAAACTGAAAGACTGTTTTGACTCTTTTCAAAAGATGAGTGTATCTGTGGCTGAAAAAAAATCAACTGAGAATTCAAAACTCTTCTAATTCAAAACAAGAAAATGCATTAAGAATTCTAGTCTACACTTTGGAATGCAAAGCACTGCATTTGAAGCTACCATGTCTGCTCTAAGATATGCATACTAATCAGAGTCAGATATTAAAATATTCATAATAACCCTGGAATAGTTTGATATTTTATTTTAATGTAGTGAATCTTATTGTATAGAATATTCCAGTAAATGACTCTGTCCCATAACTCAGTGTCTCTACTATTCAGTGTATCAGAGGGCATATATGAATCTCTAAAATGAATGAGATTCTGATCCCAAAAATATACCTAAAAAACATTCTTACTAGATCCTCTCTGGTGGCACAAGAGGTTAAGTACCACACTATGAAGCATCACAGCCACTGCAGCACGAGTTCTATTCCTGGTCGGGGAGGTGACCCATATGGCACATCAGACCTCTCTGGCCTCACCCTCTGCTCCCCTCAGCAGTATACTTCAGTCAGTATGCCTATTCTGTTCCCTGCTCTGTCTCTGATGAATCCTCTCATTGCCCACACCTCTGGCCTATACCCCAGTTCTTGTATGTATATATAAATAAAACTTAAAAAAAATAAAACATTTTTACAGACAACTAAAGTCATGGACTTTCCTTTTTCAGTGTTACATCACTTTTGGACTCATAACTCTTGTACTGCGGTTCACAATCCATGCAGTGTCCCAAGAACAGCCTACATTGTCTAACATTTCTCTACTCTGCATTTTGACTCATCTTCTAATACTTTTTCCTCTTCCATACCAGCTAAAAAGTCACAATCTTGTCTCTTGTTTTTGATAATTACTTTAACTCTCTTCTGGAAGTTCTTCCCTAAGATAACTATATACATCACTCTATCACTTTCCTCTACTCTTTACTCAAATTGTCTAAGTAGCAAGGTGGTATTTTCCTGTCCTCTCACTAATTTGCCTTTTCTGATCTTCCTTTCTTTTTCATACATATTTGCTGATTATCTTTCTCATCCTGCCAGTAAGCACTGCATAACATCCAGGATGTCAGTCTCTCTGATGGTAACCTTTAGTACCAGAGTACTTTGCCTATAGCTAGTGTTCCACAAATAATTGGTGGTTTCATTTGATGAATTATCTAGCAACTGTGGGATACATGCAAAATGTAAATTAGATAGTCTTTAGGAGTTTTTAAAATGTAGTAACCATAACTATTGTTGGTCCTTTTTGCAGTTTATTTAGTACATTGACAATATTGTATTATGATAAATGCAGTGCTCCTCCTGTATAGTCATGAGAACATTCTAGCAGTTTTATGGAAGGATACCTAATATCAAAACACCATTAATATTTTCTAGATTTGGTGAATGTTTTCCATGAATAGAATTACTGCTTTAGGTTTAAATTATGTTAATTTAAGTCAGTGAGATTTTCCTTAACTTTCTGTGCATCACTGACTGATTCATATTTGCATCAACAGTGTTTTTAGTTCATATTTACCTAATGTTCAACTAACATATAGGAGTGTAATGACTTAAGTATTAATCAATTCATATCACTAACCTAAGGGAGATATACATAACAATGTACCCTCTCCCCATTTTTATCTAAAGAGATTGTTTTTCTTATTAAAAATAGGTAAAAAGAGTATAAAATCATAAGATCTTTTGTCTGATAAAGTGGGCCATAGGGAAAAAATGAACAAATAAATAGTAAAAATAAATAAATCTTGTAGCTAATCTTCTATCGTCTCTCGATGATTTGTCATGATATTCAAAAATCAAGGTTGGGAATGGAATAGGGGCTATAGGAGATGTAGACTCCAGGTCACATAGACATATGCATTTCCTGTGATATGAAAAATATGTCTCCAATCATCTAACTGACTCAGCCAGGTGATTTCTTTGAATTTTCTCACAACATTATATAATTTGCAAAATATGTCATTTTTCTATTTTTCCTATATTTTCAATTTATTTCTATATGCTCACTATTTTATGAAAATGGTATTTAGTGGCATATGTAGTATCATAATAAACACTTTTTAACACACATAGATATTATCCAATTGTTTTCTTAAAAGAAATCAAGGTTGAATATACAGATGATCCCAATTGCATGTTTTTCTATTCATGAGCTACACCCAGTTTGGTCTATGCAGTAGTCATATATTTTAGTCAGGATCATAACAGGGAAGAGATGACATAATCTAAAGTGTTTAAACAGAGGTAATATTATCAGGGGACTATTTGCTGAAATTTTGGTCAAGTTTAAGGAATCTATAGGGCACGATGAGATGCCGTTGGCAACAATAGATATTCATTACTATCTTAAGACTAGAAAGACAAGGGGAGGTAATTCAGTTTTCAAAGTCTGTTGAGATCAGGAGTCCTGGAAGACAACAGCCCAACAAATGTGTTACCATAGAGAAATTCAGTGAGGGTAATGCAAAAGGCATGGATTTATGGTTCTCCTTTCTTCTGTCCCTTGTTCTCTAGAGTTTTCTGTTTGTTCAGTTCAACTGGAGACAAATGATGAGTGTGCCCCAGTGATGTGATCCATAGCAGTCAGCCTTCTAGGGAAAGAGTAGAAAGAGATAGAAAAACAACTACAGAAAGACAAAGAGATGCTAAACAATATAATATTTAAAAAGATGTTTTGGATTGATGTGCTATTTTATTAAGATTTCCTACCTGTCAAGTCATGAAATTTATCTCTAATTTATTATCTATGTGCTTCTTTTCATATTTTAGAATTAGAATGACAGTTAATTCATTGACTGAGTCCCAATGAATTCTTCCTACTTACTCTTTTTTCTGCATGTTTAGATTTATCACTAATTATCACACCAGCAATATATAGAGAGGTGAATCAAGAGTAGTGACAGGAGATGTTAGGACGTCATTACCATTTCTCAGTTTAAAATATTTGAGATTCAAGGAATGAGAGCTATAGATGGGTCTGAGAGGTAGTCACTATATACAGATGTGTAAACTGCTTGATTAATTGAGAGATTAATAATAATGTGTTGAAGATAAAGTCTAGATTTGAAGTTTGGTTAACTTGATAGTATCATTAACATTGTAATTAAGAAAAGACTGAGTCATATTTGCCTGCACTTGGAGATAAACAAGCATTGAGGAAAGATTCACTTTCAATCGGGGTGACTGTGAGATGCCTATTAAGATATCAAGATGCAGATATTTAAAAGAAGATGTGGTATCACTTTTGGGATTATGGAGAAAGGACTTATCTGAAGTTACAGGGGAATCATCAAAATTTAGGTATTGTTTGAAAAAGTTATTATTGTTGTTTTAATTGTTATTAGCAGCCTCCATATACTGAAAAATCATAACATGTCAGTGCTTGACAAAATCATTGTCTCGGTAACTTGTTCCCTTAGAGATGAATTGTTGCCAAATAGGAATAGGGCAGTCATATTCATTTATAATATATAATTTGGGGGCTGGGGGAAATGGAAGGAAGAGGTACAGCAAATAAAAAGAAAAACAACCTTATGTCCTTTCCAACTTGATATATATTGTTGATGTTACTATTCTAAGAAAATACTTATTTTTCTCTACTGCTCTTCTTAGGTCTGAGTTTAGAAGCTAATACATAGGATCATAGGATTCCATAGCTCATATGGAAAAAAATCACTTGGTTTAATACTAGAAAAAATATTTGAGTTCCTTCTAAAATGTGACTTTCCTACACTATTGGATAATTAATCATGTGCTTGTCTTTGGTCTGAATTTTTTAAAAAATTGGACAATTGAGTCGTATGTACCTATACAGGATGTTAGGATATATGTATCCATATTAAATAGTTTTATGCTATCATTTATTCTTTTCTCCTTAAATGCCATGTTATTTCTTTTTATCCTCTTGAATATATTTCTGTGAGCATGTTAATACTAAGTGAGGTATAATATTTTTAAATGAAATTGTGCAACTCTATTTCACACAGAAGTTTTCCTTATTCTTAGAGCTTGGCATCATATGGTTACCCCACCTCAAATTTTAATTAGTAGTACTTATCAAGTAAAAATAACATGCTAATTAAACACAAATTAGTAACATATAAGAGAAGGTGTTGAAGATCTTAACACTTTACTGTATTAGTGGTCTAATGACATTGCTACAGAAATTCAGAACTCATTATGTTTAATAAGTATAAGCACAGTCTCTTAAAACTATTTAAAGTTCATTGTTTAAGCAATTTTTGAAAAAGTTATGAAAATTTTGCTATATACATAATCGCTTTTAATCAGACTTTGCCTATAAATTGTCATATTTTACTAGATCTTTTGAAATACAGATGTGGAGTCTACAGTCTCAACCCTCTACTCACAGATTCCACTCACAAAAGTTAACATTTTTAATGATTTCTTGTGTAGACATGTGGAAGTTTTCTATGCACATGCAAGTGCAATATATGGGTATGTGTGTGAATGTGTGTTTTCACTTACCAAGTGTACTTATATTGGCCACCTCCTTTTTTTTCATGAGTATTTAATATTGAACTATAACCATTTTTAATTTATTCAGTATTCACTGAATGCCTACTTCAAGTCAGAAATTGTTCTGTAGTCACTTTAATAAGACATACATAGTCCTTTTCCTCATAGAGTCTAGAGTCCAAAATGTGAGGGACAAATAAGTTAATAAAATAAATATTTATTTTTGAAATGACCTCAGAAGAATCAAATAGACTATAAGAATTTAAAATAATAGTAAATGTCTATCTATCTAGTATGATTTAGAAAGGTTTCCCTGTCATTTGATCTGATAACCTGGAATATTGACAGGAAGAAACCAGACCCCAGAAAAGGTCAAGGTCTCTTTTTTCACACTTTAATATAATATTCAGCTGACATGTATACCTTTTATTTAGTTACTCCATTCTCTATTTAAACACATTCTTTTTTTTTATGAGAAAAATACTTGTATAAATATGTGTACATAAGCAAGTCTACTGGTGCATGTGTTTAAGAATTTCTGTAAGAACTATAACCACAAATAAATTTGTGGTGTCACAGGGTATTTACATCTACTTCAACACATTCCAAATTGTTTCCCAACATATTGCATAAACTTAAATTTCCATCAGCAGTGTAGAAAGGACTTGCTTCTCTAAAGCTTTACCAATACCTCAGAATGCTAAGTTTTCGGTTTTATTTTTCTTGAGTTTATCAGTCTCAATGAATATGACCTGAAATAGTACTGTCTGAACTTCCTTAATAGTTCACCTCTGCATCTTATTCCTTCTCTCCTTCTCTTGTGCGTCTTTTCCTTTGTTCTCTCCTTGATGCTTTGTCTCTCTCTCTCTGTCTTTCTCTTGTTCTCTCTCTCCTCTCCTTTTGACTTCTCTCCCTCTTTTTCTGTCCCACTATTGTCCTCAGATACCACAACCATTATAATCTTGTTAATCTTGTTTATTTCAATGTTTGTATTACCCAGAAGAGTATGATAACAAGATAGGTTTCCTTCTGCATTCTCATAGAGAAGTCATTTAATGGCAAGGGAAACACAGAATCAATTGATGTGTATAAGTAATGCTTGATCATGAATTTGCAGACTGGAGGAAAGGGAGAACTTTGTATAGATAAAGCAGATGTGGTCGGGGACATGTTCTCAGAAAAAAGAGTGGGAGAAGAAAAGATATACAATTAATATTGGTGATTAATATTGATGACTAGCTCCAAAATTTGAGCTAGTTTCTTAATATATTATCATGTTAACAGAACAGGGCATGACAGAAGCTAGAGAGGAATCTAGCAAGAAGAAAATAGTTATGGCATAAAGTAGATACAATTCAGAGGACCTATACTATAGGGGGAAAAGCATAAGTGTGTGGTAGCAGAGGAACTGTTGTTTATGTTGTTGTTTTATTTTGTGTTTCCTTTTTAATGGATATGGAAATCATAGATACTTTTATTAAGAAATGTAGTAGATCTGTAATCTAAAATTATCAAGTATTCTTCTAGTATTTTGGGAAAATATATGTTTTATAAATAATTGTAACTTATAAAACTATTTTTTTATAGACTGTTGTTGAATTGCATGTACTTTGCCAAGCACACCTATAAGAAATTTTTTACTGAATCTTTGATCACTACCCTAGGAGAGAGCAGCATCATTATCTTCATTTCATAGTGTCCACACTAAGCCTTATAAAGGTCATGTGTTGCTCAAGATTGAACTTTCAGCTGTCTGATCCAGACTCTGAACCTCTGTCCTCCAGGTTCATAGGCTCTGCCCATATCTACTACATAGCATTATCTTTCATAGAATGATTTGCTAAGTGCCCAGTGAGCTGCCTGCACAATAAATTCTATGTGATGTTATTGGAATATGATGATGATAATAATAATGTTTTTATAATAATATAGTAATAATGAAATATAAAAACTGTAAGGAAAATTAAGACTTGTTAGGTCAAACCACAGTGGTAGATACAAGACACTAGTGATACAGGTTTGATTATAAGCCTGAGAAACACATTCTGGAGCCCATTAATAGAACAATTTGGATAATGTCAGAAAAGTAGGTAAGATTTTAGACAGAGTTGAGTTTATGAAAGTAGATATATATGAACTTTTGGAGAGTATTAAACACAAGGATAAAGCTTTTTAAATCAGTTCAGGAAGTAAATGATAGCAATCATAGCCTTGAGCAGGAAAGTTTAAAAAAAGAAATGTTATTTTAGGGTAATTTTTTTCAGTACTAAGTAGGATAGATCAAAATAGCAAAAAAAAAAAAAAAACATGAATCCAAGCATATGAATTAATAAAGTGTTGTAATATTCAAGTACAAGTAAAGGAGAATCTGGCCTAAGGACATGACCTTACAGATGAAAGGGAATAGAGGAATCTTTTTATTAACTTAAGCAATTTAATTGTTTGATATACTCTATAAGTTGTGTTTAAGCTCCATAACCTTCATCCCAAAGCTCTTGGTTTAAGAACGAAGAGATCTAAGAACTCTATAGGGCCCATGCAAGCTTCTATCAGATAGTAAACTCCATGATTCAAAATGCTGTACTGTTTCTTTGTATCCTAGTGCTTAGCATTCTGCCCCAAAACAGTATACACTGTGGTTAAATAGGATAACAATAGTAGTAGTACTATCTGTCCCATATTTGTACCTTAAAAAATCATGTCTCTCTTTTAAAATGTATCATGAATATATCTAAATTTCATTCTTCCCAGCAATTAACAGAATTGTATTTATTTCCTAACTGCTCCACTCTGCTTATGTTCTCTCCAAATCATTATCCACACTGATATATTTCTAACAAAAATCCAAATATAACACTTAAACCCTTCTTTCCATTCCCATTGCACTTATACATATTACATCCTATAGGTTGCTGAATGATCTGCCTACATAACTCTTTCCTAAACTCCCTCTTGACTGAAGTGACTTTCTTTTAGTTCCTTGAAAACTCAAAATTCTTTTATGCTATTTGCAACTCTAGTTATTTATTACTATGAAAGTTCCATTTGCAAATGGAGGGGGTTAAAACAACACTATTTATTTGGCCCAGAAATCTGTACTTTGCGTAAGGCTTGGCAAGGACCTCTTGCCTTGGTGTCACCTACTTAGAGACTGGGAGCTTCAATTATCTGAAAACCAACTATTCACTTGACTGATAATTGATGCTGCCTATGGGACTGGGGCTTTAGATGAGATGGTCAGGCCTCACTATACAGTGGCTGGGACCCCTTGGGTGAGTCTCTCTATAGGCAGAGAGCCAGGCAAAGCTGTATCACCTTTTTTAAAGACAAACTTAAAAGTTGGGTAGCATAATTTCCATTTTACTGTTTTAATCAAAAGCAAACATGAAAATACAGTTTTTTCCCTTTTAGAAAAGTTTGTAATATCCTAAAGCATTTAATCTTTTAATTGCTTAAGTATAATCAATGTTAAACTTTTCAAACTTCATATCAAGCTATCTCCCTTAAAAAATAATATTCACAATTCCAAGAACAATAGACCCTCTGGGGCAAAAGATGCTCTCAAGATTTTGAAGCACAAAATAGTCCCTGGAGAGAGAAAGCTGATCTGTAAGAGCAACCAGCACTGAAAGTAGGAATATGTGTTTTTGTTGTCTTTAAGAATTCTTCCAGTATTCACTCTATCTCCTGGAGTTATGTGTATATAATCTCATTAAGTCTCTTCTCCTACATCAAAATTAATTTCAAAGTTCAGTGCTTCCAGAATTTCAATATACTAATGGATTGATAAAATCAAGCCCATTTTTTTATGTTTTGGTAGAAGTCAGAAAGATGTAAGTTCACCTTTGCCTTTCCTTGCTATTTTCAAGGAAAGAAATGTTTACTTTTAGAGAATTATAATTTTCAGCCTCTTAAAGCTGCTTACTCTTCCTTTATTTTTGGTAACTACTGACAAATGAATTCTGTTGGACAGAAAAATATTGCATATCACACACTTATCATTCATTTTCTTTTTGTGTTATTTTTTTGTTTGTTTCATTTTCTGCAAAATGGCTTAGCTATGCCCTGATGAGATTCAACTGTGTGAGAGAAGCCAGCTGATTTCTGACCTGGAATGACCTGTATATAGATAACCTTTCATATTACATAATAAAGGTGAGGTGCACAAGAATTCACTCTTCCTGGCTTCCTGGCTCTGTTAAGAACAGTTGTTAAGAACAAGAACTGAGATTTGTATCACTGGCAAAATATCATTTGTATAATTTAACTATGTTATCAACTGGGAGCATTAATAGTGAATTCACGACTTAACAAATCCTTCTAATTCTAGGATTCAAGCTCAGAAAATGTACCAGAAATTGCTTTATATATTGTATTATCATGTTAAGTAAGTTATCTAAAGATAAAAAAAAAAACATAAATAGAACCATGATGTAGTGATAAAAGAAGCAAAGAACTTGAATAAGATGCTACATGGAATTGGTAGCAGTGATAAAACTTGAGTTTGAGAAGTTCTCTAAAGAAGTCTAATTTAAAATAAATTTTATAAACCCCTGGTGTCTCAGGGGTTAAAAGGCACAGCACTATCAAGCTATCTCCAGCCACTGAGGCATGAATATGATACCCTGCTGGGGAGCTGGCCACAGGGTGCAGCAGACCTCTTCTCTTTTATTCTCTGCTACCCTCAGCAGTGTGATTCGGTAGATCTGCCTGTTCTGTTCCCCACTCTGTCTCTGATGAATCCTCTCACCCCCACATATATCTGGCTTGCAGCCCAGGTATTGTATGCATAAATAAATAAATATTTTTTAAAAAATAGTATTTTTTTTAAATGAGGAAAAATGCACTTTTACATTTCATAGATGGGAAAATTAATGCAATGCCCCAAAGCAGGAAAAATGTAGCTAGTTTCAGGAATAGAAAGGAAGCCCAATATTTCCCTGGATTATCAAGAACGGTTATTATGAAAAGAAGTTAGAGTTAACAAAGACTGTTATGCATGGACTCGTAGGTCATAGTGAGGAGTTTGGATTTTATATTAAGTCAGTGGGAAACTCCTGAAGTATTATAATCAAATGAATGGTATAACTTGATGTACATTTAAAATTGATAGCTCACACCACTTCATACCCACTAGAATTACTATTAAACAAAATAAAAAGCAAACAGGAAATAGGCATTGGTAAAGATGTGGAGAAATTGGACCCCTTGTACATTACTGGTGGAAATGTAAAATGATGAAAACACTATAGAAAATAGCATGTTAGTCCCTTAAAAAATTATACAATTCCCATATAAATCAACAGTTCCACTTCTAGATATATTCTCCAAAGTATTAAAAGCAGGGATTTGAGCCAATATTTGTAGTCCAATGTTTATAACAGTATTTTCAACAATATTCAAAAAATGGAAACCACAATGTTTGTTGATGGTTCAGTGGATAAACAATATAGTATAAACATCAAATGGAATAATATCCAGACTCAAAAATATTGATATTACATAAAGATGAACCTTGAAAACATCCTAAATAAAATAGTCACAAAAGGACACATATTGTATGATACCACTTAGATGAGGCATCTTGAATAGTCACATTCATAGAAACATAAAAGTAAAATAGTGACTTGCATGCTTGTTTATTGGCTGTAGAATTTCAATTTGGAATGGAGACAAATTCTGGAGATAGTGGTGATGGATTCATAATAAAGGTGAATGTATTTAGTGCCACTAAATGCATACTTAAAGATTATTACAATTGTAAATATTAGGTTATGTATGCTTTACCACAAAAAAGTGACAGTTCATGCTAATTGGAAGATTTTGTAATTTCTGGAGAGAAATAATGGTGAAATGCACAAATGAGTGACAAATTAGAGTTTCTACTTAAGGTAAAATAGAAGCTAAGATATGATTAATGAAATGGATATAAATGGTTAGGAGAAAGATGAATTAAGGATTCCAGTATTTTTGGTTTAAATACCTATGCAATAATAGAGTATGGTATTAGGGTTAGGTCAGGGTTAGATGGTTATGTTGTTATGTTATTAGCACATAAATGACATTTAAGGGATTAATCTTAGAGGAGATAATGAGGAAATTATAGATACAGGTGACTGACAAATATCAAGACTACATAAGAAAATGCTGTCAAAGAATTATTGAAGTTAGAAAAGAGGATAATTCTGGCAAAGAGGGCTTCAGTAGTGTTTAAAGCAGTGAAATAAAAATGACCATAAGTAAAATATTCTAGCATGAAAATAAGAATATTCAGGTAAGTAAATTGGACTGTACAAGGTTGTTTTGCATTGGCAATTAGAGAAGCCTTAATTATACCTAGAACATATGGAACCACAGATCGTTGTCCTTTCGCGATGCGAAATGGGATGTTTTGTTTGCATAAGAACTGAATGCTCTCAGTTATTATAGATATGTTTTCAGACACTCTGCTTTCTCATTTTGGAGTGAGTAGGTCTCCTAGGACTTCCCAGGATACAACCAGGCAGCTGGGTGTCTTTCCTGTGAGAAGGAAGCCTAGCATAATAAACTTAGCCAAGCTTGAGTGACAATCACACCTCTATTTGAATTCTGATTACTCCTCATAATCTTTCTGGGGTTTTATTCTGTCATTCATGAAACAGGGATTATAATACTTTAGTCACAGTCTTATTGTAAGTGTTAAAAATAATGCTTATAAATTACCTGTTTCATAGTGGACAGTACAATAGTGATAGCAGTTGTTGTCTTATAAAGGTCTGTTGAGGATGACATTGAAATTTCAGTGTAACCTAAGAATAAATTCTACAAGCAAAGTAACAAGGTAGTTAGTTTGAGACCAAAATAGTTTGAGATCAAATCATGAATGATTTGGAAGTCATTCTAAGGCATTTTCATTAGAGAAGTTTCAATAGTTCCTGACAGAAAAGAAGAGCTTGGGAATTGTCACAGTAAGAATATAATATATAGATATTGATAAACTGTCTTCTCTTCCCTTAGGGAGAATAAGTATGTCACACTGGAAAGAATTTTCAGATAGTACTTTATTTTAAATAAAAAGGGTAGTTTCTACCAAATCAATGATCTCTCCACTTTTAATTGCATACCTCCATCAATGAATATTTCATCATTCTGAATAAACTAAAAAGAAATAAGATGAGCTAAGGATCATATAAAATTTAAAAAACATTTTGTGCTTTATTTACTGTATATTATTTTGTTCTTGTTAGTATCAACATTAATCGTTTTCTTATCTTTAAGAGTTCAGTGACAGACTTTGCTTCACTATTTGGAAGATGTTGATTTAACACTTTAAAATACAGCAATTTTAAGATCAGTTTATTTCTAATCTTCATCTTAGAAATTGCCATGTCCAAAAATGACCCATTGCAAGAGTACATGAAAACAACTGGAAAAGTTCCATTATTAGACAGTTAGAAGTCACAAGCATTATTTTATAACCCTGGTCATCAATTATGTAAAATATTTGGTGAAATTAAAATGGCAAGTTTTCATTCTTCCTGATGTCTATCAATTATTCCCAAACCTAATTAGAAGGTATTGCATTTTATTTTTAACAAATGGTCCTCAAACCCACTGAACATATTCTTTTGGCAGGATATTTTACAGGTGGAAAATTCTGTTGCTGGAATGTTAAATTAGGAAATTCTGAGAGAGTTTTAATAGGTGAGGTATTTATATCTTTTTGACTATAAAGTCATGTGATAATGGAAACATTACTTATATAGCATGTGTTCCTTTCAAAAGCAGTTTCTTTTTCTGCATTGCTAAAACATCACTTTTATCTCTATGGGATAGATTAAATGTTCTTTTTTCATACTCCCACAATAGCAATTGAGTAGCAGAATATTTGCAGTTATTTGTCTTTACAGAAAAGGACATCATTTCTTGTCCTTTTGTAAAAAAAAATACATAACTTATTTAGTTTGACAGTTCTTTTCAGTACATTGTCAAGAGATAACCAGGAAACATCTATAAGGCACAACATATTTTCTGGTTATTCACCATCATATCACAAAATATTATAAGATTTCTACTTTTTTTAAGATGATATCATCTCAAAATCCATTTAATCTGTCACAGAAAAATAGTGGGATGTTGAAATGTGCTGGAATGAAACTAACTTTTGAAGGTGACACTGTAAACCTTCCAGCTGTGGAGTTCAAACTCCTCCTTCAGGACAGCAGATGGAACATAGCTGAAGACAGAAATCTGTCTAAGTGAAGGCGCCCAGATCAGCCTACACATTAAATAAAAACAAGTTATGTCCTCTTATCTCATAGATAGGTGTGTACAGATGTGTGGGTGTGCACGGTATATACAATGTTCTGGCATTTCGTTCCTTCATCACAATGGAACATTTGCACCCCTACTTTGAAGACCCTCATTGAGATTAAATTCATCACGATGTTGTGTTGGTGAATCAGTCCCAATATAAAGTGACTTGATTCTGTCATCTATATGATTCAGGCTCAAATACTTGCCTTTTCGAAAATCCAGAATGCCAGATGCTTTCCCCATCACTTCACTAGAACTATGTAAACAGGCATAGGCGTGAGAAGGACTTTACTATTTAGGCTTGTGAGATGATTGTAATATAAAGTAGAATCATAAAAATGAGTAATATAGTTGCTTTTTGTTAACTATTTCCATGCCTAAGAAACATGGGAATAGTAAGATCACATACAGGCACTATTATTGTTATTGTTGGGTTTTTTTTTCAGGTTTTTTGTTTTTGTTTTTGTCTTGTCACCATGTGTATGTATGTGCAGACACACTATAGATTAATCTTTAAAAATTAAAAAAAAATCAGAGGAAAAACCAGTAAAGATTGATAAGCAGAAAGCATATTGTAGTCCTCTAATTTCATAGCAGAAGGACTAACGTGACGGAATCCCAGTTAAGGGCTACCAGTTGTGTTTGCTGGCTTGCTTGTTTATTTCTTTCAACACAGCAGTGCAACCACTGTTGTCAGAAGGAGTTTACTCCCAAAGTTGCTAAAGTACAAAGTAAAATTCACTATGAGGCCAAATGGAGAATACTCTCCCTAGCTTTTATATGCTAAGGTTTTTGTTTCTATCATAAAATAGACAATTTAATGCTAAGATGAAAAATATGGTGCTCATGATCATTACAATTGCTGCTAGTGACTCAGCTGTTTTCCACTTCCTTGTCCAAATGACAATTGTCCCTTGATCCCTAACATTGCCAGGGGAGTAACATTTGGTTATTCCATTGTTTCATTTCCATTTAAGAAGCCAGTTAATAGACAGTGAGGATCTAAATGCAGTAAATTCTGTATTTTCGACTTCACCCACTGATTCATTCATGATGGGGATGGGGTAGTGATTTAGAGCTCATTTAGAACTTTGAATGAACAGAAAGGCTAATTTCTGCCTCTTTAACTTATCTTATGAATTTTAAATTTGACCAATTCTGAATGACTACTCCCACATCAGTTTAATTTTTTGGTTAATAGGTAGTTATAATTCATATTTATAGCTGCTTTCAGACTAGAAAATTTAGGTCCTAAATTCTGCCATATTTTATAATCAGTGAATATATATCTATTTCTGGGGAAAATGTGTTTAAGATTTTGCTAACTTTACTGATAATACCACAAAGTAGAGTGATCATTTTTTACTTGTTAATTTTAGTTAATAACACAATTTAACAACTATGTTTAGAAGTCTTATACTGAAAAGTGGAAAATAACTTTATAACATTGATAATTTAACTATTAAAAATGCTTTCTTTCAATTGTGTTTTATCAAGAAAGTCAGTTATATTAGAATATGTTAACTATTTCAGATTTAAATCTATGTTAGCAAATAAGTACAAATTTAACATGGTATCAATAGTTTTAAAGAATCATGACCTCCCCCCAAAATTAAAATATATAGTTATGTAAACAGAAGTAAATATATGCTAAATATACTTCTAACCTTTGAAAAAGCATCTTAAAGCTTTTTAGCTTCAACCACTGGAGGAAATTTTATTTCTAGATTTTAGTATTAGCCTGAAAGAGTAAATATATGTATTCATATATTCATACATTCATCCTGAGAACTACTGATATTCCTTCTTGTGGTGGCTGATAACCATATTTGAGGATACTATCCTGAAATTAGAGGTGGATAAACGAGTTAAATTCTCAGAATGTTTCAGTTACATGAAACATGTGTGGCATTCTTTTATGTTGAATTTAGTGAAATTTGGTTGGCCTGATACACCCTCTATATGCTCCACCTAGTAAAAGCAACATCTGTTGGCATAGAACCTAATACTTAAGTGTTCAACTTGTATTCTTGCTCTGTAGAGAATAAAATTCTTTGGTTATTCCTTGATTTGTATAATCACTAAGTGCAAGAAATTGGTTTTGTTTATGAGATAACAAGATAGATGAAAGTGTTAGTAACTCAATAAAAGGGAATGTGATTCAAGGTTAGATTATGGTATACTCCATTTAAGGTTCTAGTGTCGGTTGTTCTAGTCTATTGGTAAAAGTACTTGAAATTTGCCTCAAAGAAATTTGTCTCATAATTTTTTTCAGTTATTCCCAATGTATATGTCCCTCTAGTGAACAAAGAAAACAAAACAAAACCAACAAAACCATTCTGCCAAATATTTTTCATACTTTCCATTTTCTCACGATTTGGGCAATTTTCAAGCAGTAGTTGGAATAACCACACTGCCATGTGTGCTCACTGTCGTTTCTTTACTAATAACTCTTATCGCACCAGTTTTTTCATTCTCACCTCATTCCAAGGACAGATACTTTCTTGAGCAGGAGCGATTTCAAGTACTTAGAGCAATCAGTAAGCAAGTAATAGTAATATGACTTACTGAGCAAGTGCTATGCTGGTAGCTTTTTATGTTCTTGATCCTCACATCAACACAAATTCCATCTCATTTTCACCCAGTGCACACATGAGAAAATTATTTCCTACCTATTCATTTTGTGCATTTGAGAATATTGAAAAAATACCAAGTGACAATCGCAGAAAGCAAATTTAGTATTTCTAGTCATCTAGAAGAAGCAATATTTTTTTAAAAATGAAAATTTATCTTAAATAATGATATAAGAAAATGGATGTCTATGGTATAGTCTTCCAGGAGTAAGGGGTAACTTTAAATATTACATTGTAATATTTTTTTTCCAAATAAGATACTGTAAGTTTGTAATTTAGTAGAAAAAGAATGAGAAAGAAAACTTTTTCTCTACATCATTTCTATCGTATCCCAAATCTCCAAAGTTCCTACTGTTTACTACTGTAAAGTAATGAAGTGGCAAGGTTCCCTATCTTTCTCTGTGAAACAAAGGATTTTTATCTATAAAGATGGAATAAGTTTACTTATTCTAGAGTACCCTATACTTTTATGATGATTATGGATTAATGTTTATACCTTATCTTCACTGTTTTATATCTGATCTTCATTCATTGGTAACTTCAGAGTCAGCATTTACAAACTATGTTAGATTTTGGCCACATTAGTTTTCTACAACCAACACTGAATTTACAGTGCAGCTTCTCTTTTACAGCACCATGTTTACCAAATTTGTCTCCTCCAAAGATTATTAGCCTCTTCTTTTTCAAGGCTACTTGGTACAGATTTATTCTCTATCATGTAAAAATATTCAGACTCTCAGGATTCTGTGGCCTCAGCAGTTTAAAAGAAATATTATTAAAAAGAAAAACCTCAAGAGGGTACACCTTTGGTGATTAAAAGATTATTAAAGTATTTGTTTTTGGACCTCCCCTGGTGGCGCAGTGGGTTAAGCAACGCACTAGGAAGCAAATCGCAGCCACTGCAGCACCAGTTTGATCCTTGCTGCCGGCCAGGGAGGGGACCCACATGGCGTGGCAGACCTCTCCTGCTGTGCTCGCTGCTCCCCTCAGCAGTGTACTTCTGTTGATCTGCCTGTTTTGCTCCCTGCTCTCTGTGGTGAATCCTCTCACCCCCCCACACCTCTGGCCTGTGCCCCAGTGCTTGTATGCATAAATAAATAAATTAAAAAAAAAAAGTATTTGTTTTTATCTGCTGTTCCCATATTGAACAGTACATATATAAAGAAGTACTGTGGATGAAATTAATACTTTAACTCATTGTAGGCAAAACTACATGCTTTTTACATTGACCTAGAGTAAAGTCATCTCAAGCAGTTTTTGCTTCAATGAGAAATGTTAATTGAGGGCTTGCTGGCTTCATACTGTAATATGACACCAATATAGTCATGCTTGATTTTCTACTTTTTATGGAAAAGTGCTTTGCAAGTTTCAGTTGAGAATTATTCTTGGACAAGTTTTAATGATGTCATAGAAGATTTATTGTTTGACAAATATGAATGGCATTAAAATTTTCAAAGCAAGGTGACCCACAATCTTAATGACGTTGATTTGTTACCTTAGAAGCAAACTTTGACCATAAAACAGTAGATCCCAAACTTTCCTGATATTTTACATTTAAAATATCATTAAAAAATATCCTTAATCATTAAGAAAAAAGTTTTCATGATAAATGGCATAATATAAAAGAAACTGAAGAAAAATCACAATTTATTTCTATATTATTCTGGCTCATATGTTTAAAAAGCTAAGACATAAATCAATATGTATTTTTAGGACATGCTATTTTTTCATTATGCACTTAAAATGTATATATTTTATAATCTCCTATATTTGTTTAGAAATCATAGGGCTTATTTTAACGGTTTTCTCTTTGCTGTCTTCAAACGTGATTACCTGTAGCTTAGCACCCATGAGTAACCTAGCAACAACTCGGCTCTCTAGCAAGTAAGAAATGAATGCAAACAAAATGTTATGGAAGAAAGAATTCAATTTCAAAATATTAGTGCATGTATACTACTGAAAGTCAAGTTGAAATCTTCTCATTTGGGGAAAAAAGCATGACAATAGATATTGAATTTCCTAGTAAATAGTATATTGCCAGTGAAATCCTGTCTCCTTCATTCAGAAAAAAAAAATGGATTCTATTTCAGAATGCACCACAGTTGACTAGGTCACTGAAAATATGTCTTCACTGGCAGCCTATTCATTACAGATTAGATGAGAAGAGGTGGTGGCATGTTTTCTCTATATGGCAGATGAATTTACCAGATTGAGTTTCAACAGTAAACCTTTCTGACAGTGATACATTGCTAATCTCTTAAATAGTTTTTAGGATACATGCTTTATTTTAAATGCACGGTGTTGTGCTTATAGTACTGCACTTTGAGGAAGCAGGGTAAATTTCTTGGAAATATTATAGTATATTCCACTTGGAATTTTACATGTTGAAACTGTGATATTTAATATGATTTCTTTTGGTGAAATTTTACTTCCATGTTTGCTGTTTATATTCACTGTGAAATTAACTCATGTTTTAGATATACATTCATAGGGTGTATCAGATGTTGGAGAAAAATTGCAACTTTTTAGGATCATCATTTATAGATGAACAGACTCAGGTAGGGGGGGAAACACATTCTGGTGAATACCTTCCATTAAATAGCACAGTTTCTATTTGATGCCAGGAGCAGAAATACTTGGCCCGTCTCAATTTGATACTGCACTTAAGAAAATCTTAGAGTCCAATGGAAGAGAGATAAGGAAGAGAAGGATATGAACTGAACATGATTGTGCATTTAAAATGAATGTAATGCATTATGTAACTAGAAAACTTCTGTTCTCTGGCAAAGAATTTTTCACAAATATCCTGGGTTTGTGTTTCCTTTTGAAAATCTAATCTTAAATAACTGAATTGTTGCTATAATCACAATGGGAATGTGAACTCACGTTCAACATCTTTCTCCTTCTGTACTCTCAGCTCTTTTTTCCTGGGGAATAGAAAAATGGATACCATCATATCATAAAGAGAAAACCAGATACTTAAAAAGATAGTCTGATTTCATCTATATTTGAGTTTGGTCATGTACATGATTTGGATTGAAGTGAATCACCTTGACTAAATGAGAAAATATTCTTTATGTGAGAAACAGTCGCTACCCTTGAAGACATCTAGCTACAATTGAATAGACTGGTGGCACAGAATTTATACCCAAATATTATGGCAGAATAACATGCTTTATTTGTGAATGCATACCCAAATGTTGTGACAGAATGGCATGATCTGTGTGTATAGTGATGATATTCATCACAATTGTAGGTGTTGGTGATTGTTTAGGCAAATGGCATTTTGAATGATTTATATAACACATTAACTTCTTTTACCAACATAGATGTCTCAGTGGCGTCATACTGTTGAAAAAATACTCTCTTTCATTTTGAGAAATTGAGTTTCTAAGAACAGAGATTATCTTAATTATGATTTTATACAGTATTTACTATAGTACATTATATACTATTAACTTGCAAAAAATGATTTTTTCTTTTCAATTAGCATATGTAGTTATATTAGAAGACCTGTAATAACCATTGGAATTATATCAAACTAAACTACATATTATATATTAAAAATATCAAATATTTAAATAGTATATCTTCTAATAAAGGAAATAAAGTTTAAAGTTCTACTATAGACATAAATGAATTACCATGAAATCATAGTAGCTGATCTAAAAGGAACTACACTTGTTTTTACAGGTTTGGTTACAAAAGTACGGCTACCTTCCACCTACTGACCCCAGAATGTCGGTGCTGCGCTCTGCAGAAACCATGCAGTCCGCTCTAGCTGCCATGCAGCAGTTCTACGGCATTAACATGACAGGAAAAGTGGACCGAAACACAATTGAGTAAGTAGCAACACCCACACTCTTCTTTTTTGGTCCTTGAAGACAGACTAAGTAGTCTGAAACAGTTTCAATGAACTTCCCTAACCACTTCTCTCATGAACGTTTCTTTAGTTTCACTTATTTTAATTCCACTCTGCTGAGATTCTATAAAAAAAAACCCAAAGTCAAATTTACTCACCTAATGTTAGCAACACATTTACAAAATAGGAAAGGAAATATGAACAATGAGATTCAAAGTAGATCTTCAGTTGAAGCCACTAAATAAAAGGGCCATCAGTGCTGTGTGGGAGCTCCTCCCACTGGGGCGGAGCATAATGTGCTTTTGCTTCCCTGTTGAGTCATGTCATGTCAGAAGGTGGCAGTTGACCAAAGCAGAAATATTGGCATGGAGGAAAATGGGAGTCTATACAAATCAGGGGTTTGGGGGAAGGAGAGAGGAAGAAGGATATCAGAGACTCTGTTAACAGTTACTATCCTCCCACTATTCTCTAAATATGTTACACAGAGATGCTTCACTCTAGAGTTTCTACTTTCAGGTTTGCATTGATTGTATTCTGTTCAATCATCTGTTCAATTATTCATTTAATCAAACCTCTTTTTCGGGGCATTTTTATCTGTAAAAGAGGTCTACACAGAATCAGAAAACGTAATCTCTTCCTCAAAGGCACTTTGAGTTAACAGTGTAGTTAGACATAGTAAACATTATTTTACCACAGGTCACCTAAAGTTCTGTAACATTATGAAACAGCGTTATTGTTTCTGGACTGCAAAGGAGAAAGTGATTAATTCTTTCAATGCAGGGGAAAATTCATTTGTGTTTATTGAGGCCTTTATACTCACAAAGTAAATCTATTTCATTGTTTGATTCTCTCATCGTACATCAGCCCTCCATAATAGAGAAGACAAGGATACATTTTTCTTTCTATGATTTCAAATAAAGAAACTGAATGTCTAAGGCTAAGTGGAATCCAGAGCTGTTGCAGGCCACAGAGCTTTTGAAGTTTAGTTGGGAAACTTTTACCATATCATGCAGTGTGCTGCCAGAAACAACACATTTTTTTTTTTTATTTTTTAAACCTTAAATACCTGAGAAACCTGAGCTTATGGATCTGCACATAATTTTGACAAAGTAAACCAATTTTGAATATAATATATTTAAAAAATTATACCTTGCCTTATAATGGTCACAGCATGATGTCAGTCATACAATTTCTATTTCATCAAGACAGGAAAGCATGTAGTAAACCCTAGAAGATTAAACATCAAAGCAGTTTGCAAAAATAAGTATATACCTCTCCTAACAATTTTAAGAGATACATAAATGATAACTGATGTATATCTGGTAAAATAGAATCAAGAATTTATATAATACATTCTATAAGAATTAGAAATTTCATATCAATATTGGAAATAGAATTTTGACATTTTGGACCTGCTGCCCTCTGATTATTTCAATTTGCTTTTAATAATGTAATACCAAATGGTCATCTTAAATCATAATATACCACTTGTCCTAAATATAGTTTTAAATTAATAAACAGTAACCTTCAGCAAGTCCTGCACTTTGTTATTTCATAGAATAAAAATTCCATTTAAATTATGCTTTTTAATCTCAATATTTCACTAAGTGCGCTAGACAGTTTTTTTTTTTTGTCTTCAAATGCAAACCTATTATTATCTGATTCATTTTCTTGGAAATTATGATATAATTTTTAAAAATACAAATAAATTGAGAATTTAGGGAGCAAATTAATTTAGATCTACTTATTACTGGATACGAGAATTAAAGTGGAGTCCTAGAGAAGGTGACAATGACATCTGTATTTCCCCTGGTTTTGAGAATTTTTGCTAGTCATTGAAATCACTCAAAATGGATAAGTTTGATTTTTAACTTAGCTGGAAAAAGGTATTCATAGATAATGGAAGAGGAAAGTGTGCAGGATTTATTTGGACCCTTTATGTGGAAAGGGGTCTGAACAGATTGTTCTCTGGTAGGATCATGTAAAAAAATGCAGAGGTGTAGGGTCTTTTTCTAGCATACAGTGGCTCAGATTCTAGACAGGAGAAATGTCAGTGTGTAGGTGGTTAAGCAGCAGTTCTGTGAATTAAAGAGAAGAGGATCAACTGTATAGGCAGTCTTTCATTTAAAATAAATGTTGTTGTTTTCTTTTTCTTTAGAAGACATGGTGTTTCTTATTCATTAGAATTTTGTTCAGTTTTATTTTTTAGATTAGTAGGGCATCTTTTTCTTAAAATAGTGTTATACCGTATATAGTTAGTCATTATTTCCAGTGAATCCACCAAAGTCTCATTAAACACTCATCTTCCCTTCAGAACCTGCATGCTCTGTTCTCTAGGTCACTTTCATTGTAATTTGAACTATAAACCCTGTGGCTTCATTTGCTTCCTGACTCTTTTTTTCCCATTGATGTATGCCCAGTCTTGAGAAATTGTTGTTCAGGGTACTCAGTTCCAACAGTGTCCTGTTTTTGTAAGTATAATCCCTATAAAAATGCTACTTTAAGCAATTGACTGTTCTTTTGTAATGTAGAATGAATGTGTGGTAACAATCCATGCTGAAATTGCACTATATTATTTTACATTCAAATTATAAGGTATGAGTTTTTATTGAAACCTTATTACGTAAAATGTGGACTACAATTATAGATGTAAAATTGGTCCTCCATATTAAAATCATGTTGTAGGTTTCATTTTCAGATGCTATAAAATTTTATCTAATTTTAGACTCGTCAAGATCGATTGTTTTTAAATTGAATAATTATATCTTTCTTTGGTAGACAGACATTTGGTACATGCAATCTATAATTCTTGGATAATTAAAAGTAATGATGCCAGTTATAATAATCCCTATATTATGTTGAATAATTTAACAATTTTCAAGCAGCAAATTTAGGTATTACTTAAATGGCATATTATATTGCTTTTATGTTAATTAACTTCCATTTGGGAGTGATAGTAATGAATATTTATTCCCCCTCCCCAAAATGAGCTCATTATAATATGTTGCAAAGTTTCTTCTAAGTTATGTCTGCTTGACTATTTGTTGTAAGCAATCTCAGTTAAATTTCTTAATAAATAGAGTAATTGAAGTTATGAATAAAAAGGTTATATTTAGCAAGGAGAGAAAAAGATAGCAAAGCATTAATGAAAATGTGTTTGATGTTTTTTTATAATACTAATGGTATTTTTAAAATTTAGTTTATCTTATATGTATGCACAGCGTTATGCATTGAAGCATGTTTCCTGTAATATTTTTAAGATTTTCTTTGTTCACTCTCTCCTTTGTGTGTGTGTATGTATATGGTGTACTTATATTTATATACACATACATATATAGTAGATGATCTGAGTAATCCTACTTCATTTATTCAAACTATGGCCATAAACTTAATGAAAATGTAAGACTAAATAAGTAGCTATTTTTCAAAGAATTCCTATGAAACTGTAGTGACATTTGAACTCTTAATTTGCAAATTGAAATATTCATTTACTTATGTAAAGAATCACATAGTTTTTGCCTTAATTATCAGTATGTCCATAATTTTTATTCTTGTTGTCTAGGCCCCCAGTTGTAAGATTCTCAACATGGATATAAAAGATAGATTCAGTAGTGGTCGCAGGTCTTTTTATTTATTTTTAGATATACCAGTGGTACTCAAACACACTAGCATAGGATGGTTCACTTCTCATTTTGTCATTACAGAAGGATGCTTGATGGCTAACCAAGCAGGGGCCTTCCACACCTATTCTAAAGGTGGAAGTTTAAGAGCTGACACT
The DNA here is from genome assembly GCA_019455555.1 of Galemys pyrenaicus. Classification (NCBI taxonomy): domain Eukaryota; kingdom Metazoa; phylum Chordata; class Mammalia; order Eulipotyphla; family Talpidae; genus Galemys; species Galemys pyrenaicus. The sequence goes on along the minus strand of JAGFMF010011568.1, from coordinate 13,202,044 downwards.
AAGTTAGCTTTTGTTCACATTGCAGATCTTGGAGGATTAATAGATGTATTTTCTATGTTCAGGTTTTTAAGTGCATTAACTTTTCAGTTTCAGCCATGTGTGGCCTTGAGAGCAGCTAATGAGTTGATAGTAAAATAAACTTGGGACCACAGTGAGTTGTCACTTGTTAATATTTTAAATTAGTTTACTTTTAAAAAAGTTTGTCCATGGCAACTGAAATTGCCTCTACTAATATAAGCAAATCATAAGGTTTTGTAAGAAATAACAATAATGACATTTGAAAAATTCTAGAAGGCTCTCTTGGGGACAAGCTAGGTAATAGATATTAATTACTCTTAATTTTCATTGGGACTTGGAAAAGTTTGGAGGATAGAAATCTATTTAATATATTATTTTGATAAATATTTTTCTAAGATACTAATTTATAAAACACAAGATAGATTTTTATAAATTTCTCCTGGTAAATGTTGTTATATTTATACAGGGCACTATATGATAAAATTCCAACCATAAGGAGTGGTATGTCCACTATATCCTGTTGATGTGCTTCCTTTCTGCAGCCCTACCTCAGGGGCAACAAGGTGTGGGCTACAACTTGAAGGTACCTCTTAGGGTCAGGCAGGAGGAAAATCTGACTCTTTGTCATCAATGCCCAAGTTAATTTTTTTTTTAAGATTTATTTTTTTATGCATATAAGAGCTAGGGTACAGTCCAGAGTCACGGGAGGTGAGAGGATTCACCAAACAGAGTGGGGAGCAGAACAGGCAGATTGACTGAAACACACTGCTGAGTGGAGCAGTGGTCTAGACAGGAGAGGTCTGCTATACCATGTGGGTCCCCTCCCTGGCCAGCGGCAGTGATTGAACTCGTGCTGCAGTGGCTGCAGTTTCCCTCATAGTGCGTTGCTTAACACACGGGGCCACCAGGGAGGTCCCCAAGTTAATTTTTTAATATCTATTTTACCAAAACTAATGGACAGTTTCATATACAGTGATTCTTATCATTATGGCAAATGTATTTAGAAGCCAGTAACTATTTTATATGCATAAGACAGAAGATAGTGTATCTGTGGGTATATTTATTGTCAAAATACCAAAACATCTCTATATTGAATAATTAAATGCTTTATGTTAACATACAGATAAAAGGGACTGAATCATGTTGGTTAGCATGTTGATATCTGGATGTTACTGCTGCTTCTATTAATGCAATGATTTCCTGATAATTGTAAAATAATACTTACTGTTAAATTAATCATAATAGCAGTTGCTGCCAGACACTATATTAAGTGTTTCACATAATTTAATCCCTTCAATAATAACAATACTATCATCACCATCTTGTACATAAGGAAACTGAGAAATAAAATGAAAGAATATACTGAGTAGTGTCACATTTAGTGAGTCAGTAGACTGAGATGAGATTCCTACACTCTAGTATTCCTGCTTCCAAATTTTACAGTATAATTACTGTTAAGATTACTGATTTTAGATAGTTTTCCTTTTCTAAATTAATGTCAGTGAAGTCATTAATGAACTGTCCAATTAATTTTTAAGTGCCCTGGGCCTCCTTGTTGTCCCAGAGTTAAATGTCAGTGCTATACCACCATGACTTGAGTTCGATCCCTGGCCAGGGAGCACCACATGGTGCAGCAGATCTCTCCTGTCTTGCCCACTGCTCCCCTCAGCAGTGTATTTCAGTAAATCCACCTGCTCTGCCCCCCACTCTGTCACTCATGAGTCCTCTCACCGCCACTCCTCTGTCCTACACCCCAGTTATTCTACATAAAACAAACAAACAAATAAATAAGTAAAAATTTTTTTTAAAAAATAGTTTTAAAGTGTCCTGGGTTCTTGATTATTACAAAATGCCCTCCTTGTGGTTTATCTCCTTTTGCAGTGCCCATTCTCCATCTCATTGTTTCCTCTGGAACATCAACTTGAAATTCTTAGCAAATGTCTCAGTAAAGAAGCAGTGCAAGTATGTGAGCTGTGTGTTGACCTGGAAAATAACTATGTTTCAGAAATGATATTTTCACAAGAAAACATTGACTGAAAATAGCACACACACAAGTCAAACTCTGTTTCAGGTGATATAGTTTGTACCTTTCATGAGACAATTTTGTTTGTGTATGCAGAGTTTGTACCCTTATATGTGGGTGTATTTGAGATTTGTCAAAGTGACACTTGAATGCAGTTAGCATTTTGGTGCAAAATAACTTCATATTGATCTAATGGCAACTGGAAATGAATATTACTGCCCACTCTGCATGAATAACATTAACATACTAATTTGCATTTAATATTAGACAATAGTTTATTCATTGGTAAGTCCTGTTAAGCCTTGACTTTTCTCTATATCCATTATGAACTTTTAAAACTATATGAGAAAGAAGCTGACTGTTTATGAAACTGATGAGTATTTTAAGTATTTGGACTCATATAAAATAACTTAGATCAATTTATCTCAGATACCATGTGTCATATTTAGTGTCAGGATTTTCTTTATCAGATTTTTAGCATTTTATATATCTTTATAAATGTACCTGCTAATATCTTTATGCTAGGATATTTGAATACAAATATTGGTGGAGTGTTTTCCATTTGAACATTACTAATTGGGAGTTCTTTGCATTAAATTACTAGTTGATATTAGATTATTCATGTTCTTATGTTTTTTCTTATATTTAATTCATCTATTTAATGATTTATTTTTATATAAAATATTCACAAAATGTCTACTCAATAGCATTTGTTTTTCAAGGCACAATGAGAAAATGAGTTACAAAATCCTCAAAAGTCAGAATATTGGAGGAGATCAGTATGTCCAAAATAAAGAAGATAAAGATTAGTCTGTTAGTTTTATGTCATTTATTGGAGCTTCACTATGTGCTGACCCTGTCTTGGACTCTCTGGCCAGACTTACAGATCTGTAGAAGACAGAGACAGATAGACATACACAAATTGAAATACACAGTATAATGCTTAAATTGGCATGGTAAACTGCATCTGAGTGAGTTGTATAACACAAGATGCACAGTATTCCAGTAAGAGAAACAAATAAGGGATCAGGGAAAAGAATAAGAGCAATAGAAAACATCACAACACAACATAACAAAAATAAACATACAATGACAAATCAGACACATTTTAAAGGGGGGAGATGAATCAAAATGAGAGTGGGAATAGCACAACAAAGGACTAAGGTAATGGTGCATAGGTGAATTGGTGGTGGAAATTCCATGGGGTCTATACCTGATGTCAAATATATATATTTTTTTATTTTATATTTTATAAATCAACCTGAGTCAGATTCTTCCTGTACAACTTTTTTATTCTTAGAACATGTAGAGATCATGTGCTTTGGGAAAATTTATTGTTAGAAATAAGAAGAGATGAAGGAAATAAAAGGGTAAAAGTGAAGGATATAAGAGACATTTCGGAAGTAGAAGAGTATACGTGATGACGGGCTAGAAATAGAGAGAAGTGGGTGATGTTACCAGGATATCTGACTTGGGCATTAGATGAATTAGAACTTCTATCTATGATGAGACATCAGAGTAGCTGGTGAAAATTTGGGGCAGAAAAATTCATATTTTTTTTTTATTATACATGAAGTAAGAGATGATGACATCCAGATGGAGACTTGAGAGCACTTAACCATGATATTATTTTTTTGTTGTTGTAGGTGACTTATCTATAGACTTTGAGCTCAACAAAGGACTCTTGCCTTATTTTATCTTTTTATTTTTTCTTTTTTAGAAACAATCTTTTTTTTTTAAGATTTATTTATTTATGCATACAAGAACTGGGGTACAAGCCAGAGTCCAGGGAGGTGAGAGGATTCACCAGAGACAGAGTGGGGAGCAGAACAGGTAGACTGACTGAAGCACACTGCTGAGGGGAGCAGCGGGCAAGGCAGGAGAGGTCTGCTCTGCCCTGTGGGTCCCCTCCCTGGCGGGTGGCAGGGATCAAACTCACTCATGCTTCAGTGGCTGAGGTTTGCTTCATAGTGCCTTGCTTAACCCACTGCGCCACCAGGGAGGCCCTGTTTTATCTTTTTAAACAACTTGTAAAAATATGTCTCTTACTGTGTTAGAAAAGCTCAAAATGTAGAGTAAATGGATCAGAATAGAATGAGTGAATAAATGAACAAATACTTGTAACACAAGAAAAAAAAGAAGTGGGAAAAAGCATAAGAAATATAAAAAGAATTAGTAGGTATCTTTCAGCATAGAACTCTAATATTCATCCCTAAAAACCCTGCCCTTTAGAAAATGAAATTCTTCACTGAGAAAATTTTTGCTGGTTAAATACATATACAATTTAAAATAGAATTTATATGAAATCGATTATTTTTAATTAAACTTATTTATATTAAGCTTTTTCAATTACTGCCTTCATCCATTATCTTACTATTAAAGTATTTTTAAAACACTTAGATATGGAATATAGATAAACAAAACAGAAATAGGCAAAACAAACAAAAAGCAAACCCTGGAAACCCCACTGTAAAATTGAGGTTACCAGACGAGCTGGGGAAAGGTGAAGAATAAAAAAGGGAGGAGAAGATACCCTATTACTATATTAAGACTGTGGGTGCCTTGGTGGGAGGTATGTTGTGGTAACATACACCTGAAGAAGTGGAATTCTGTATTTGTGAATTATATACAGTGTATATATGTAACCTGACTAAAATAAATAAATTAAATATATTGAAAATATATTTATCCTGATAATAGCTACTCTGCTTTGTCAAATTTTATTCAATTATCATTTCAAAATTATTTCCTTCCAAGTTGTTTACTTATTTTCCTTAGCTGAGTGTGAATGTAACCACTTCCCATACTAAGTACTTTTATTTCTATTTAATAATTACATATTGCTTATTCTCCCAGTACTTTCACTGAGATGAGTAAGGATAAGTACCGACCTTAGTAATATTGTAATTTTTGTTGAACATGTAATTAATGAAATATTCATATATAAAAGTTACTTAATCATCATAAATCCACCACTGATGCTGAATATTTGCTAGTTAAATATATACCATGATTTTACAATATATTATAAAATACAATAATTTTTCGTTAAAAAATGCAGCATCCCAATCTATTCACTGAATATCTTTTATATGCCAGAGGTTGTACAAAGTCCTAAAGTTATATAGTTGTCCTGTACCTGGGTGTTTTACAGTCTAGTGAAATATCTCTCAAAGTCAGTGGATTAGGTATGCTATGAGATTGTTAGTTAAATATAAAAGGTCTCCAGTCTCAACTTCAGAGAGTTCAGTTCCATAGGGGTGAATAGCCTCCTATGGAGTTAACATTTGTAAGACAAGTAATCTGGTTTAGAGTCTTTAATAAAGGGAAAGGGAGATTTTCTGAAGCACTCAATACATTATAATCTGGAATGAATTTTGTTAATTCTGACAAATTCATTATTAATAGAGGCAGGATAAAAAAGGAAAATCTTATTATCATGCTTACTGGAAAAGTGTCATCTTTCATAAAAAGTAAATGTCATTATTTCATGTTGCATGAAGTTCTTGTGTTTATTAAAGCTTACTAGCTGATTTATCTATCTAACATGTAAACCATCTCATTCATTTCACAAATCGCACTTCTTTAGATAGTTTTCTCCACAGTCAAATATTTTTCTAATAAAGAGTTTAGAAATTGTTAAGTATTTGGTAAAATAGAGCAAAAAAATGATTCTTTTCTCATTCCCTCTTATGCAACACATAACATCATGGAGATTCTGATTTTGCTTTGTAATTGTGAAATTAAATGGGCAGTGAAACATTTTATCAGTCACTAAAGAAATACTCAAAGTCATGAAAATTCACCTTAAAAGAAACAAGACTATAGGAAAAACATTATAATGGTAAAATACAACTCTCTAGAAAAGAAGTTAGAAACTGTAGCTGTTTAAGTGTTAAGAATTAATAAATCAAAAGCAGCATTTTATTTTCTTAGTAAAAATATGTTAAAACTTGTATGTGTGATGCTAGCCCTTATATTCAGATAAAAATCTATTTCTTAAACATTGAATTTAGTTTTTATTAAACATTCAAACCAAATGGTTGTTACTTGGAAATTAGGGAAATGATTAAAATTAAAAGAAGAAAAAAGTAGAAAAAGACAAATTCTATTTAAATGAAAACTTTGTTTCTGTGCTAGTAAGAAGAAAATAGCATATACCCTAATGACTCATAGAATTTAAATAGCGTTTTCTTTAATTGTAAATGTTAAAGCTGGAAGAGAACTTAGTGTCAGTTTATTTTTAAATGTCATTTTATGAATGAGACTAGGGATTAATGTCTTGACTAAGATACATAATTTGTGAACAGTTGACTTCTTTTTGACATTAATGATTAGGATGGTTGGTAAATAACTGACAAATACTGCTTTTTGCAGCTGGATGAAGAAGCCTCGCTGTGGTGTACCTGACCAGACAAGAGGTAGCTCCAAATTTAATATTCGTCGAAAGCGATATGCATTAACAGGACAGAAATGGCAGCACAAGCACATCACTTACAGGTATAACAACTAATGATGAATTATTGTTTATTTGTTTTGTTTTTTTTCATTTCATCACAACTAATTTATTTTGACATTTTATGCACATTGACTACATGGTATCATATAGTGCTACAATGCCAACACAAGCATACTAAAACTATAATGAAGAGAATAAATTGTCCACTTAGGATCTCTATAGACATCCCTTACATATTTGGTCTCTTTCATAAACTAGATCTTCCAGTATCTTGAATGAATTCAGTAAGCTGAGAGACTTCAGGTGAATATTTGAACACATTATGTTCTTTAATAAGTATTGATAATCTATAAAATAATCAAATAAGAAGCATATAAGTAATTAGCACTTTAAATGTTTTTGAATATACTGCTTTTTGCACATTGCTTTTGTATCCTGCTATGTTACTAAACTAGTTTATTGTTTCAATTTGTTTTTCTGTATATATTTTAAGATTCTCTATACACATTGTCATATCATTGCATATAATGATAGTTTCACTTCTTCTTTCCCTATTTGGATTCCTTTAATGTCTTTCTCCAACTGAAGTATGCAGTAAAAGAGGAGAAGAAGGGGGAGAAAAACAGAATGGATGAACACAGGGAATATGGTGATGGTTCATGGGCGATATAGTAGCAGGAAACTATGGGAACTACAATGATGTAAGGAGTAACTGAAGTTTAAAAAATAAAATAAACAATAATTTGGTGACTCATGCCAATTTGGTGACTGAGGCCCTTATGGTAGCTATTACTATTACTGTTGTTACTATTACTACTATTAATAAAACTGTCATATGCTGAAAAATGTATTTGAATCTACTAATTTAATTTAATATCAGTCTATTTCAAAATCTTTTTCGCAACAATGCAAATGGATCATACTTTCTTGTTTTATTTCAATAAAGTTTGTTTAAGGAATGTAAGTGTCTTCCAATCTAGAGTAATCATGGAGCTAGTGGATTTGTTCACATTTATTCACTTATACTTCGAACAACCATTTACTGAGTTCCAGTTGGAATAAAAAACTGTGCTAGTCACTACTATAAGCAATAAGTAAAACATGGGAGTCCATCTTCTTGGGATTTAAGTTATGTAGAGAATTTGATTAATCTTATAAATGTGATATGAAAGAGGAGGATGCAAAATAAAAATAAGTCAGGGATATCCAGTCCACTCTGGGAAATGAGAAAAGAGCTCCCTAAAGAAATGGTGTTTCAACTAAAAACCACAGAAAGAAAAGGATCTTCTTAAACCAATGAAAGAAGAAGGTGCTTTGGAGAAGGGGAAAGAACCATCTCTATTATTATGTCAAGAACCATCTCTATTAGATTACATGACTAGAAAGAAGATAGAAATTAATAATTCTTATTCTTTTTATAAATTAACCCTTTGTGAATATTTAAAGGAAAAAGTTAAAGCAGTGTATTGATTTTCTCTATGGACATCTGAAATATGCCATCTGAACTTTTTTTGCTTATTTTGGGAACACTTTTCAACATTTTTTTGCATTTCCATGATAATCCTCCCAAATCACATATTCCTAGATTATTCTCTTATGCTACTGATATCAGTTATCTTTGTAGATAATAAAAATTATCTGTAGATAATAGAGATTATCTGTAGATAATATTATCTATAGATAATAGAAATTAAAAACACAGTTCTAGACCAAACCCTTTAAGTTTTTATTCACAATCATATTTGTTCACTAGGGTGAACAAACTTTAACAAACTTGTTTATCTTTGTGATCCATGCTTCCAAAATAATACTTTTAAATATTATGCCAACAAATTAATATGGAATATTATTTGGATTTTCCTAATAACTGAAATTTCCAGGTCTCTTGGTCAATGAGCCCTCTTTCTATAAGTGAATTTATCAGTAGTACTGCTTAGTGAGTAGAAAAATTAGATAGTATATAGGCTTTGATAAAGAATTACAGCCAAATGACAGAATAAATTTCATAAACCAACCTTCTGATTGAAGTAAAACGTGTATGAGAAATCTTAGTGTATTAAATGAAAGAAATTAAAATAATTGTATTGAGTTAAAACAAAACAAAGAAATCTATAAAAACCAACAGTTAAGTAAAATCAGGAAACTTGAAATTACGTGAGCATGCAGGTCATATTAAATATAGCATACTAAGAGAAAATATTGAAATGGGAAATATTAAAGGAGAAACATCCTATGATCACCTTAATAGATACAGAAAAATGTTCAAGGAAATCTATCATCCATTTTTGATCAATGGAAAACAAACTAAGAAAACATTTCCTTCATTAAAAAATGGCATCTATAAATTTCAAAACTAGAGTTTCATTATATATTTTACATAAAATAAATGTGAGGTGTTGGAAAATATCATTAAGGAGCAATAACAAAAGGAAATAACTGGTACATTGCACAACTACTTCCAGTTATAAAAAATTAAAGATACAAGGAATAAAACTATCATCTTTGTGATATCACAGTTTATTTTTTTCTACAAAGGAAACCTAAAATAGGCTCTAGATAAATTTTCAGAAACAATAAAAAAATGTTACCAGCTTTTTAAAAATAGCATTTTATTTTTAGAGTAATTTTACTTTGAAAAAAAAGTTGAACACATAAATATTAGTTCCCATATGCCCACCCACCTTATCTCAGCCCCCACACATAGTTTCTCCTCTGATTAAGATCTTACCTTAGTGTGGTGTATTTGTTACAATTAGTGAGCCATAATTGTTATGCCATAACTAACTAATTGTTATGCTAGAACTCAAAGTAGCACTTTGTGGTACAGCCCTCAAACTTTTATATATTTTAAGGTCTGTATAGTTTTACCTTTTCTAAAATGTCAGGTATTGATATTTAGAGTCGTATAACATATCACTTTTCCAGACTGTTTCTTTCTCACTCAGTAATACTCATGCTGTTCTTCCATATCTTTTCATGATGTGATAGGTCACTTCTGTTTATTACTGACTACTTATTCTCTGTATGGATGTACCACAATTACTTGCTGAAGACTTCTCATTTGCTTTCAGTTTTGAGCAATTTTGAAAAAGGCTGGTGTGAACATTTGTGGGCAAGTTTTTGTGTGGGCCTACATTTTCAATTCATTTAGATAAATATCTAGGAGTGTGATTGCTGATCTTTTGGTAACACTAAATTGCTGAGCTTTTTAAGAAACTACCAAACTATCTTCAAAGTGGTATTGTCATTTTGCTTTTACCTCAGTAACGAATGCACATTCTCATTGCCCCACATCCTCACAAGCATTTGGTGGTGTGACTGTTCTGGATTATAAATATTGTTATGCTATAACTAACCAAACTCCATAGTTTGTGTTCCATTCTACTAGGTGTGTCGCCGTATTCATTGTTTTTATTTGCAATTACCTAATAACATATGATGCTGAGTATCTTTTCATATGCTTATTTGCACTCTCTATATCTTTGATGTCTATTCAGATCTTTTGGCCAAAGATGAATGAAATATTGTTGGTTGTGATATTCCCTTTATCTCTTTAAATTGTGTTTTATTTGCCTTTGTACCATGTTTTTAGTTGTTCTTGAAAGTTACACATGATATATTAGGTAATAGTAATTAAAGTAACAGGTTAAGTCAGGTTCTTTATTTACCTGATTAGGAGTTTGACTGTGTTTACTGTTTCCTTAAGGGAAGGTGTTGGAGGGTTGGATTCCTCTAGTGTCCTTTGGCTCCGCTATTGTATTCGAGTATCCGCAGAAGCTTCTTCTTAATATATTTGTGTCTTGTAGCTTTCTCATTTGTAATCCCTATTACGTATGAGTTATTACAGAAGGGAAGCAATCTATAATTCTATTATAAAATTTCATTTTTTTTAAGTATGTTACACTTTCTGGTCTTGAATTTCAGAATAGTATTTTAACTCTCTTCACCCCCCAAATATCTGACAGGAAGCCTAGAGGACAAAATTGACTAATTGTCATTCAACGAGAAAACTCTAGTAAAATAATTTTTCTTTGATCCATTTGTTATGGAAAACAGAATGTTCTGTGCACATTTTGAAATTGTTGCTTTTCTCTTCTCTGAGCTGGAAGCAAGAGGGGATTTTTCCAGTATCATTACTATGAGAACCACATAGGATTCCTAGAGATAAAACTCAAGATGTGTGGAAATTCTTCCCCTGATACTGACTTCTATAGGTTTTTAGCTCTCAAACTAGTCTAAGCTCCTGTTTAAGTGTTCCTACCAGTTTCTTGGATTCAAGGACCTCTTCTCATGATAAGCTGTGATTCTTTGTATTCATCTATCACTCTAGTTTTATGGTGGCAGTCTGCCTTGTGGCTATAAATCTTTCATGGAGCCTAGAAGAATTTACTTTCAGTTTGCTTATATTGTTTTTCTTGCCATTAGTTGGAAAGTGATGATTTCAAGCTCTTTACATGTAGCAGAGGCTTGAAGAGTCTATAATGAATATAAAAAATATACATATAGAGATTATATTTTTATATATGTACCATGTAAAATAGACACATAAATATCAGGATCTGGGTAAGCCCTTTATGAAGAAAAGATCCTTTATTAAGAAATAATGAGATTGAGACTATAATATGATGTATTTTGAACTTAGTAGAAAAAGTTAAGATGGTAAAGGCTTGCATTTTTCACAAATGCAATGCAATTCTAATGCAAATACCAACAAGATACTTTTGTATTATTTAACAAACTGATTCGAAAATCTATGAGAACTAGTTATAGCTCCAAGATTAGTGAAAATGTTCCCAACTTTGAGATAAATTAGTGCAGGGACGAAACTCCAGTAGAACAGATAATAAATCAAACCAGATCTATATACATATATAAAATAAATTGATTGATGCCCAAACAAGCCTTTTAGGTCAGCGGGGAAAATGTAGGTGTTTTACTGTGATAATTGACTCTCCATATGAAAAACAAATTTAATTCTTTCTTCGTACCATGTGAAAAACTAACACTAATTTAGGATTAAAGTTTATAATCAACCTTAGAACTACAAAGCTTGCACATCTCTGTATATTGATATTTATTGTTTTCATTTCAGATAATAGTGTTTTCATTTCATTTTTCTGATATGATTTCACAAATTTTGACAGTATGCCCTATTTAATGTCTTTGTTTAAGCATCAATAAGAGTCAGAACTCTCAGTTTTGTTCAGAACTTATCATAATTCCGCTTATGCTATGTACCTACACTGACAGTTGTGTCAGCCAGTTTTAAATATTCAAATAATTAGGTGTCTTTGCATGTAAACTTCCAGGTTATTGAGACATATATGTAGTTAAAAATCCTATTTTGGATCTGCTTCTGAATCCTGGCTCTGATTCTTGCTACTCCTAAAGCTAGGATTAAGTGATTTAACCTTCTTGGTCTCAGTTTCCCAATTTGCAAAGGGAGTATCTAACAATATCTGCCCAAAAAGCTAAGGAGAGAACTCTAAAATAGCATGAAAAAATAAATTGAACACACTGCTTGAAACAGGGTGTTTAGTAAATGACAGCTATATTTTTAATCCTGTTAATTTGCCATAAATTGTTGAGAATATATTAATTTTAATAGGGTTATAGAAAGTTTGAAGTGAGAGTTAAGGATATTATTACATTTTAAGTTAATATATGTAAGGTGTCAACAAGTTGCCTGACTTTAATAGATGATGTATAAACATCTGTCACTACTTGTTACAATTAGAGAAATATATACAAAATCTGATGCACACACCCACAAAATAACTTTTGAAAAGGACAACTAAACTATGCTATTAAATAATGCAATCAGGATTTAGTTTGAGAGAGATAGAAACCAGGTTTTACTTGATTGTAAGTTCATTATGAGTTAACAATACAGTGTGGTTCAAAATGAGCAGACTAGACTGATACAAAGCAAAATGTCCAAAGCAGTGATGATGCTAATTTTTCTTTTTTCCTTTGTTTACCGAATTCTTGTCTGATGTATCCTTTTCTCTTCAGATCACGATGTATACTATGTTGTATTAATGTACAACTCTAAAAAAGAAATCAAATTGCTAAGGGATTTAAGAGCAAGATACATATAGAATAGCTCAGATTAGAATTATGAATTTTCAACCTGATGGAAAGAATGTTTCCAGTTATTCTCAAATACCATTTGTTGATAGTTTGAAAGTTGGGTTACCTAATTTTAGATCTCTTCCAATTCTTCAGATGTGGGATGGAAGTAATTCTCTTAATCCATTTAAAGGGAATGTCTAGGATCCTTGGCCTTCCACTTTGATAAAATCAGTGTTTGATGCCTAGAAATGGGAATTTCCAATGTGTTATTAGAAAAATCATTTAAGTATTTCTAGGAATGCATAGAATTTTTTTGATGCATAATTTTACTTGGTGATGGTAACTAATTACTGGTGACCATTCATCTCTTTACTAAAACTTTATGATCTGTTTCCCATTGGCTGTTTGATTTTCATATCAATAGATGCTATCAATTTGATGACTATTGAGTAGCATCATATGGCAACATTGGCAATAGACAGATGATTTAGGCAAAGCCCCTACTCTAAGGAGAACACAGTCTAGTACAGGAAAAAGAAATGTAGTTGAATAATTACAAAATAGTATTTTGTTGGTAACTTCAAGGTATTAGACCTCCCAGGAACTTCATTGCATCAGAGAATATATCTATATTATGTGTCCAAAACCTAGTAGAGTGCCTGCTGGAGGGTTATTTATAGGCCCTCAATAAGTACCTGTTGAATAAAGTAATGAATTCTTAGTAGACTTAGGCTAAAATTTTCTTAAGATAATAGTAGGAATTTAATGAAAAACATAAAATAGCAAATATCTTTATTTCCTTAATTTGTCCAATATTTAATAAAATATACTTTTCTATAAAATCTAAACTCATTTTAACTAGATGCCAAAATGCTCAGTTGTTTTTTTCTTAATTTCAAAATAAGATATAAAATGACTTTAACTTTCAAAAAGATTTACCACATTGAATAGCATTGTGTGGATAAATTTTAAGGAGAAATAATTATTAAAAAGTAAAACTGTTGAAAAAAAGTTGTTATGAATCCAATTTTCTTAAAACTGAGGATCCCAACTTTACACAGTAGTACCAGTATTGTGTAACATTTACTATGTCCCTCAAGTAAGAAAATGAAGTATACTTGATTTGAAAGTTATAAATTCTTTTGACATGGTCCTACCTATTTCACATTTCTTTTAACTTCTCAAATGAATAAATGTTTGATATTTTTACATTTCACATTAGTCTATTTTGCAGAACTAACGAGGCAAAATTATTCTTATAGCACCACCAAGAAAGAAAACACACACACATCCTCCAGGAGAATTTTGTTAGTAAAGGTCGCTTCCCCTTAAAATTTACAATTTCTCCAAATGTCAACTTCTGTCACACTCTTTAAAATTACCCAAGAAATAGTGTTGTAAATTTAATGTCTCTTTTATCATTGAAAAATTTATCTACTTCAATTGAGAGTTATAAAACAGACTACCAGTTTATCTTATCTTTGGATATACAATTCCATATATCAAATTTTTTGTTGTTTTTTGAATATGATAGGGAGTAATACTCTAACTTTGAGGGAGATTTATCACATTATAAAAATTAAGAAAGGTGAATATTCTAATAATAAGATGTAGAATTGTTATTAAATGAATTGATATTGATTCAATGAGATTTAAAATGAGAGAATATTGATTTTATAAAATTACCCTGTAAGTCAATTGACATACCTTGCCAAAAATCCCAATTATTCTGATGTGAAATGGTTTTAAAAATTCCACTTTATCAATTGTATTGTATGGGGTTATGTGAGGAGTAGTCATTAAAGACATCTATTGTTTTTTAGGTAAAATTCCAGAATTTACTAAGATGGAAGTTTAAATGAATTTGAAATACCCAAGACTTCAAAAATAAAGCTAATTACCCATTAAAATGAGAAGTTTGTTCTTTATTCTATTTATAGAAAGAAATCTCAAAGTCAAAACTTTCTTAAAATTACATTATTTCTATTATGTATTTTCAACATGACCATCATTTAATTCATTTTATAGTATCCTCTTGTTTTGCAAAGATATTATTAATAATTTTATACATCAATTAGTAGAATTACTAAGAATAACAGTCTGTTTTTACTCTTACTCTACCATTCTTTCTCTGTGCTTCATATTCTACTTATTACTAAAGAAGAAATGCATCTAAAAGCATAAAATATTCTATATTGTTTTTTGTTTGCACCTGATTCAAAGCTCTAGTTCTTTGAACCACTCTGATATGATTTTATTTATTAATGGCATCACAGATAATGTAGTTAAGCATATTTTGGAAGTTAAACAGTACACAGCTTTGAAAAACACTGTGATATATTTTCAGAAGCAAATGGTATTCAAATATTTGTTATTCATCTTTATATTATATTGCTTCATTTTTCTCAGAACTGTTGTTCTTATATACACATACTAATATGACTTCACTTATTTTCTCTTTTGTAAGATTTTCCTCTATTTAAAAACAAAATAATGCCTTATTTTTATATTGACTCTGTCACCAATTTCCATTACAATACCCTCAGAACATAGTGTCACCATTGATACAAATTCTTCATCTCTCCATGATTAGCACTCTAGTTCATGTATCAATATTCCTTTGCTTGAACATCTGATTTTTTATTGATCCCATTCTTGTCCCTTTATTCATTTCTCACCAAAAACAATGATCTTTGTAAACTGGATTAATACCATACTTCCCTATTTCTAAGTGTGCAGTGGTTTCCTTTCACAGAATATAACCTACTCCTTGTTGATTTTCTCTCATGTTATCTCATACTACTATTCTGATGTTCATTTTGCAACAATTCATATAATAGTCCCATTATTTAAATAGGCCAAGTTTGTTAGACAACTCATTGCTCCTCCTTGACTGGAAACTCAGTGCTCTGTGTATTTGGCTCCTTCTATCATTGGAATCATTATTTACCAGATAACTTTAACAATCACATGCTTGATTACTTGAGAGTAATCAAGTAACCCTAAGAATAGCCCAGGTTCATATAATTTCACTAGTGAATTCTACCACATTTTCAAAGAAAACCTATTACCTATCATTTTTAAATTCTCTAAATAAATTCAAGAGTGGGATAGCTCCTAACCACATTTTATGAAGCAAATATTTCAATGATGCACTACCCAGAAAAATATTATAGAAAATCATATCTCTGATGAACACACATGCAGATATCCTTAACAAAAGCTTAGCCAATTGAATATAACAATACACTAAAGTAATCTTTCATCATGACTAAGTGGAATTCGTTCTATGAATGCAAAAGTACTTTAACAGATACAAGTCAATCAATGTCATTCAACACATAAAAAAGATAATTACATGAGCGTTTCAATAAATGATGAAAAAACATTCAAAAATATTCAACACTCATAATGAAAATTCTTAATAAATTTAGAATAGAGCATATATCAACAAAATAAATGGTATATATGACAAATCCACAGCTTATATCATATTCAATGTTAAAGATGAAAGTGTTTTCCTTAAAAAGAAGGAAGAAGACAAAGATGTCTATTCTCATCACTACTATTTAACACCCAAAAGTTACTACAAATAAAAAATGAGTTCATTAAGCTGCATGATACAATATCAATATACAAAAAAACTGTTGCATTTTTATATGCAAACAATAACTTAGCGGAAGAAGAAATTAAGAAAACAATCCCATTTTTAATTATAGTGAAAGGGATGAAATACCTAGCAGTAAACATAACATAGGTGATGAAGGACTTTGTAAGAAAAATTACACTAAAAAAAAATAAAATAAAATATCAAGACTCAAAGAAATGAAAATATCCTGTGTTCATGGATGGGAAAAATAAACATTGTTAAAATGCTATGTTATGTAGAGCAACTTACAGATTCAAAACAATACTATCAAAATCCCAGTGACACTCTTGAAGGAAATGATCAAAAAATTCTAAAATTTGTATGGAGCTACGAAAGATCCCAGGATGCCAAAGCAATTCTGAAAGAAAACAAATAGGGATATCACAATCCCTTATTTCAAAGTATATTACAAAATGATAGTAATCAAAACGGTATGCTATTGAGACAAAAACAGAAACACAGAACAATGGAATAAAGAGCACAGAAATAAACCCACAGAAATATGGTCAGTTTATCGATGACAAAAGAACAAAGATGATACAATGGAGAAGGAAAAGCTATTCAAAAAAATGAGAAACTTGTGCAACCACATGCAAAACAAAACAAAGAACTAGATCAATATTTAACTCCACACATAAAAATTAATTGAAAATGGAGCAACGTCTTGGATATAAGACCTGAAACTATAAAATACATATCAGAAAATATGAGACAATGCACATCAACCTCAGAGTTGTACTTGGTGACTCATGCACGAAAGCACAGGAGTCAAATGCAAACATAAAGCAAATAGTATTACATCAAACTAAAAAGCTTTTGAAAGAAACCACCACAAAAACAAAAAGTCAACCTATAGACTATGAGAAGATATTTGTACATCACCCATGTGACAAGGGTTTATTTTCAAAAAATATAAAGAACTCATGTAACTCATCATCAAAAAAATAACAAGCCAATCAAAAAATGGGCAAAAAACATATACATTTCTAAAGCAGATATATAGATGAACAACAAGGACAAGAGAAAAAAATCATCATTGCTTATTATAAGGGTATGGACATCAAAACTACAATGAGATACTACTTTAGTCCTGAAAATGGCCTTTACAAAAATCTTGAAAACAAGTTTTGGTGAGGGAATGAAGAAAGAGTCTCTGTGGGTGGGAATATAAATTAGTGCAACCTCTGTGAGAAACAGTGTGGAAGCTGGCACTGGGAAACTGTGAGGAAGAGGTCCAGTCATCAGTGGTAGAGGATTATTGATGTTTTGAAGGTGGACATGCTGTGGCAACATACATTTGGACAGCTTTTTACGTATGTCCCTCAGCCAGTGTTGTAAAACAATGTTATTCAATTAAAAATATATGTTTTGTGTGTTTCTTTTTGCAGGAGAGGAAGGAAAATTAAAATATGAAGTGAAATATTGAAAGAAAAGTCTGGAAAATTAGGTTTCAGGTCCTGTTGCAGAAAGAGATGATAATAGGCTTTGAATAGTTGACGGTACACTAGAACTACTCAAAAGTAGATTTCCCACTAAGGAAATGAAGTTTTAGATTCCAGGCCCTTCAACTGTCCTGATAACGAATTTTTGTGTCCAAAATTTAGGGTTGAACAACCAATTTCAGCACTATAAATTTCCTCTAAAGTAGGTATAAATATCTCATTAGATTGGTTAAGAGTTAAGTAAGCAACTGTGAAGTACTTACCTGACTCAAAGTAGAGTCTCAATTAATGCCATTATTATTATTTTAGAAATTTTTCCCTAACATTTATATTATCTTAACATATTAAATTTGAGATAAAAATATAATCTGTTTATTATTTTCCCATCTTAAATATTTTCCATGCTGCTGAATAATCTTAAGATAACAAAAACAATTTAGAGTCCTATATATATTATGACATGTAGTAGCAACACCATAATTTAACTATTACTCTGTCACTGTAAATTGTTTAACTTCCAATTTTCTTTTATTATTGCATTGCAATAAATATTCTCCTGAATAATATTAACTCTTGTATATAGTAAGATAATTCCTTCAGGGGCCTCCGGTGGTGCAAGAGGTTAAGCACCACACTATGAAGCATCCGCAGCCACTGCCCCATGAGTTCAATCCCAGTCCAGAGAAGTGATTCACATGGTAGAGCAGAACTGTATTGCCTCACTCCCTGCTCCCCTCAGCAATGTATTTCAATCAATCTGCCTGTTCACTCTGTCTCTGGTGAATCCCCTCACCTCCTGCACCTCTGGCCTACACCCAAGTTCTTGTATGCATAGACAAATAAATCATTTAAAAAAAAAAAAAGATAGTTCTTTCATGTAGTTCATGAATTCATAAATGCAAGGTTTTTGGTTGAAGGGGTCTGCAGCATTATTTATTGCTCCCATGGAAATTACTCATTGCTTTTCACTAAGATGATATAAACTCCTACTACCTCAATATAAAATACCTATGTAACATTTGTTTCATTTTTTTTGTATTTAGGGAGAAAAAGAAAAAGAGCAGAAAAGAAATATCTGATTAGTACTAAATAAATTGAGAAAAATATTTATAATTTTATCCATCTGTTTTTAGCATCATCAAAAAAATGAAAAATATTCAAATTACTTCCTCAAATTCATAATTGCTATATCTTAGCATTAAGAGTTATTTGCTCACATTACTTATTTTAACTAGAAATAATTAAGTATATAGTAAGGAGAAACTAGAGCTTCAGACATTATAATTCATTAAACTTTCCTTTACAATTCTAAGAAATAACTTTATGCCTAGTGAATTTGTTTTTCTAGATAAGGACATAAAAGCATTGTTCAGAAGTAATATGTCTACAAACAATGGTGTACCACTAAAAGTAATTATAACAAGAAGGAAATCGAAATTTTTAGTTTAGTTCAAAACTGCTGTGCCTATTTGATCATTTCACAAAGCACCTTCCTTTTGTTGTCCAGGAGGCAAAATGATTAATTGATCTAATTACTTCACTGTTGCCCATTCTACAAAGAAGATCTCATTTATAGCTTTGTTAAATGAATACTACACTGCTGAGAATTAAATAACCCAGCATAGTGCAATCTATCTATAGAGACATAAAGAATTAATTTATTTCCCTATCTAAAATTAAGATTATTTTTCTCATATCTTACCCAACTGAAGAGGTCAACATCTGTAATATACCAGATTATATGTAACAAAGGCATACTGATTATTCTTCTTTCTAAATTTCAGTATAAAGAACGTAACTCCAAAAGTAGGAGATCCTGAAACCCGTAAAGCTATTCGCCGGGCCTTTGATGTGTGGCAGAATGTAACTCCTCTGACATTTGAAGAAGTTCCCTACAGTGAATTAGAAAATGGCAAACGTGATGTGGATATAACCATCATTTTTGCATCCGGTTTTCATGGAGACAGTTCTCCCTTTGATGGAGAGGGAGGATTTTTGGCACATGCCTATTTCCCTGGACCAGGAATTGGGGGCGATACACATTTTGACTCTGATGAGCCATGGACACTAGGAAATCCTAATCATGATGGTGAGTGCATAGTTTCTTTCATCATAAATAATTCTCTTTTTACTTTTGGCATGTTCAAGTAGTTTGCTAATTTGTGAATTTAAGGCATCAATACTAAATTGTTTTTAAAATTGTAAAATCGTATGTGATTTTTATAACATTTTTTATAACTTTTTTATAACATTTTTAGAACAAGAATTTGTATGAGAAATTAGATAATAATAGTTTTTCATGTGGTCTTTTGATTTAAGATTAGAACGTTATTGCTATGTTCTAAAAACATGCTAGTGAAATTTGATTTTAATGAAAAGTCACTTAAATTATTCCATAGTCAGTATTTGTTATGGGACATATCAGAAAAATTCTGCTACTTTTTTCTATATTTTGAGGTTTTTCCATTTGAAACTTAATCCTTGTTGACATTTGTGGTGTGGCTTCTTCTATATCTTTTCTGTGTTATTTTCTATTATCACCTCTCTAGTTTGTAAAATTTTGCCCCTTCTCTTTTCGCTTTTATCTGTTTGCAGTTTCCCAATGTGCTAGCACTACGTTGCTTATTATTTTTGCAATATATCTTTGTTTATTAATATAAACCACTTTTTGAAAATCTATTCCAACATGTTTTCTAATCCTTATAAATATTCTGAAATGCAGAAATAATGCACAAATAAAAAACTCAACATCTAAGAGAATAATCACTTTATGTGACACATGTGTTTCTTCCTAAACAACAACCCATATTTCAATTTGTATTTAAAATATATAACATGAACACTAAGATATTTAAGTTATAAATTCCTAAACAGCTATCTGCCTCACACATATATTCAAGACTTAAATATTTCTTTTTCTCACTGTTGAAGAATGTAGTTGAAAATACAAGCATGTGTTGTTTTAAAGACAACTAATCAGCTAATAAAACACTTAATTCCACTTTGATGGGTTAAGCCTAGCCATCATTTGTTAGTTCATTAGAAGGTTTAGGTATATAGATTAATGTGATAGCCTTGCATTTTCAGAACAAACTAGGTTCCAGCACATTATAGATAGAATGAATTAGGTTGAGTTAAACTTAAGATAACATCAATATTCAATATATAATATATATCAATATATAATAAATAACTGTCCATACTATCAAAAATAAAATACCTGTAATGAACAAAATGCTTTTTAATTTGTTATTAAGACATATTAACTATAATATTAAATTAGATTTCATTTTTAAGAACTTATTTTGGGGCACATGATAGATATGTTAGGAGATTTTACTAGAGTGGAACAGAAATTCAAAATCATTGGTGTTAAACGGATCTATATTCAATTCCTGGCTATCTGATCATTAGCCCAAGAAGCCTCTTACATGACACAAATTGTTTTTCACTCTATTCTGTATTGTAGGGCTGAAGGTATTGTAAATAGAAGTACTTTCTATTAAAGTGTGTTTAAGTTAGTCTATACCTGTGCATTGAATAATGAAATATCAAGAAATGATCTTTGGCCTATACCAGTTTGATAGTTAATTTAAAATAAAATGTGTTTATTTTTATCAAAATCACATAAGCATCCTAATGTAGTTCAGAATTCTTCAAATCAAACACTACTTTAAATGATGGAAGGAACGTTTCCAATCTAAATGACTGAGAAGAATGGCACTTATAATGGTAGAATTTTGCTAACATGGGCAAAACTGTACTTGCTTTATGGGAAACATTTCCTTCTAAAATTTTGAACACAGAAAATGATATTTTATCCCAATAATAGATTAAAGTGTCAAAACTACTTATTCTGTAGCTTTGAAAATCTGTTAATTTGACTTTGTGACCTCAAATTTAAAATTGTTTTGAAATCCCATGTAAAGGAGATGGTGATTAGCAAATTACCTGAATTTTCTCTTAAACTATTAAAATCCTCAAGAAAGGCACACATTTCCTTTAGATGCATCTTCTTCCATTAGCTGTTTTTTAAGGTATTGACCAATACTTTTTGAAAATAAAATATCTTAAGAAAAAATCTTTAGGGACATTTGATAACATAGGAAATGAGACTGTGATCTGAGTGTGACCATTGTCATAAATGCATTTGTATTTTGTATTTAAGAAAATTTCCCAGGCAGGTATTTGTAGACAAGTATTAGGAACAAAACATATGAGTGTATGACCAAGTCAGGGGAGTTTTGATTTAGATCAGTATTAATACATTTGAATGACTCTTAATTCACTCTGTGTAAGTATAATTTTTTTCATGTATTAAAACCACAAACAAACAATCAGGTAATATTTAGTGTTTCATTTGGCGGAAAATATTTCTTTACTCAAATAATAGTTCTCCTTTTGAGTTAGCTTGAAGGAAATAATTCAGAAAAATAATAGTGTTTCAGAATTGCAGGGATTAAGGAGATGTTAACTGTCTGTTCAAGATGTAATACCATAAAGATTTACTGCTTAATTGAAATTCAAACTTTTAACTAGCAACAGCAGGACAGCTAGGTCAGTGTCATGCTGAAGTATTGATCTTTTATCAAAAGAACAGCCTCTAGCTTTGCTTGTGGTACTGGTGAATGTGGGGAGAATTAATGCACCTGTACTTCCTAAATACTAATATAAAATTGTCTTTTTGTATTCCAAGGCACAATTCTTACATCTTCCTTGATAAACGTTTCCTCTTTTTTTTTTTTTCAGTCTAGTGCTTGAATGCCCCCAGGCTTACTTACCTGAATTTTTTTTCTTTTTTCTCAAATTCACCACTCTTAAGCACCTAGAAAACAGAGCAGCTTGATAATTTAGCAACATGCAAATGAAAGAGCCTCTTCATAAGTACCCAGCTCATTTTCCACAGCATATTGCTCAGCTAATGAAGGCAATTTGAATTCTATCTACCTCAAAAGAGATAAACAATGTCTTAAACTGCCAGTAACCCTTAATTCATTGTTATCTACTTTCCTATCAATTTGCTTATAGCAATGATACCTTATGAAAACTCAAGTTAAAGTCCATTATGTAAATTACACGATCATTGTATTAAAATAAATATTATTTTTCAAGAGTTTTTTTTAAATTTTCTTTAATGTAGTAGATAAGCAAAACGTGCATAGAGACTGTAAATATAAAATATTGCTGTGATGTAGTTTTGAAAAGTATACATTGCCTCAATGTGAGTTGGAAAATTTGGCTCTAACAAAATGTTAAGATTCATTTTGAGCATCATTATCATATTGTTTCCTTAGATTCAGTACATTTAAATGGCACTATCAACATAAACATAAACTTATCACAAAGATCCTTTCTATTTAGATAAGTATCTACCAGAATAATAGCATTTCAAACTGATAATCTCCAAGCAAAAAAGGTTATCTATTAAGATCATATGCCAAACTATGACAGAAAAATATCTAGAGACATACTTTATCTTGTACTTACAATTTTATTAACATAAAGAATGGATTGCATTGACTCTGTTGTCAGAAGACCACAGTAAGGGCTGTTGTAATAATCTGTCTAAAAACTAGGGATTGAGAAATGGTGATAAATATTTCATTAGAGACATCAAAAACCTTAAATCTGTTATATTCTTCTAATGGTTATTTGTATGTGTCAACTTGACTGGGGTAAAGGATGCCCAGATTGGTGGTAAATATTGTTTCTACATGTGTCTGTGAGGGTGTTCTGGAAAAGATTCCCATTGGAATAGATTGTGTAAAGAAATTTCCAATTGCCAATCTATTGAGGGCTTAGTAAGACAAAAGACAAAGGAACGGCAATTTATGTCTTTCTTCTTGAACCTGAACATCATTTTTCCTCCTCTCAGACAGAGCTCCTGGCCCTTTGGGCTCCAGGACTGACACCAGTATGCTCTTTCTCTAGTTCTTAAGCTGTTGGACTTGTCAAATCTTGTTTGTTTATCTATGTTTATTCTATTTGTTTTGTTTCTCTGGAGAATCCTGAGTAACACAATATTAAATATGAACTAGTCAAGTTCTACATCCAAGTTCACACAATTTTTTAATAAAGCTGGTTGAGTTAAATATCTTCATGATGTAATGCCTTAGGCAGTACACATGATTTATACCAACTAGGGAAAGTTAAATTTCTTAAAAGAGAAGTATTTATAGTATTCTAGAATAAAAAATACCTGCTAAGGGGGAAATCTAGGCCTTAGCCAGCTATCTGTTCCCATCCAATTTTCTGCTCAGTTTAGCCAGCAACTGCAATATAAAGTTTCTCAGATGGCTACAGGATTGTTATTGCACATTTTGATTTAATATTTAACCCTAATTTCAGGTAATTTTTTGTTTAAAGATTTATTTATTTGTGCATACAAGAACTTGGGTACAGATCAGAGGTGTGGGGTGGGTGGGCAGGTGAGAGGATTCACCAGAGACAATTGGGAGCAGAACAGACAGATCTACCAAGACATACTGCTGAGGAGAGCAGCAGGTGAGACAGGAGAGGTCTGCTGGGCCACGTGGGTCAGCTCCCTGGCCAGGGATCAAACTCTTGCTGCAGTGGCTGTGGACAGCTTCATGGTGCTGCGACTTAACCATCAGGGAAGCCCCTCTAGTAACTTTTTAATTGTTATATAATTTTATAATATGTTTAATTGTACAAGCAATATGGATTTTGAGTAAAATTTGTTAAATGATCAAAGTGGCAAAGAAAATCATATTGATCACTTCCAGTAAAAGATAACTAATACAAAGTATGATAGAACTAATATGCTAATATATATATACTATTAGAATTGCTAAATAAAATAGAGATATTTTGAGTAGAGCTAACTGATCTAATATACATGTACTTGTCACTATATTATATATAGTTTTAAAATAAGCCAGCCAAAGCTTTTTACCTAAGTATAACTGTGTTAATACCTAAGTTTTCACCTGGGTGAAATTGAATAAATGCAAAGTTATTGTGACCCATTTACATATATTTCTATATAGTTTACTCATTTGGATATGTTTTGTGAATGTTCATTAACTATTTCTCACCTTTGTTCCTATTAAACCATTCCAGTGAGTTATTTTTATTAATTTCTAAGAGGCATTTAAGTAAGTAAGATATTGAATATTTATCTCATTTAGTCCCACTTGATCATTTTCAGGAAGCAGGAGAGAGTAAAATTACCTTTTTTCATGAGGAAGAATGAGGAGGCTACCTCCATTTGACTTACCTATGGGGAGTATCCTTCCTTTATTAGAGTACCAGTGTGACAATTAAATCATAGATTGTTTATTTCTCCAGTATTTCATTGCATTTTTTCTGTTTCTTCAAAGCAGATAAGTTTGAAAGGCCAGTGTTAGTATTTAATTTCAATTTTATTTTGATTTTGATGATTTTTTAAATGGGTATTCTATTTGTCTTTTTTAATTTTTCCATATTGTAACATGCTGAATATATTTCTTGATTTCTTCAAATATAGAATGTGGTTCAGCAGAATTTTATCCACTTTCTTTTTTAAAGTTTTGATGTGAAATAATTGGTTTTCTGAGCTCTTGTAGGCAGCAGTTCTTTCTAATCAAAATGTTATGAAATGCACTCAGTAAGGTTATTAAGACTTTTGAAAAGTATATAAAAATATTATAAAGAACTTAGTTATATATTCAGTATCCTACAAAAAATTAATTCAGTAGAATTTTACTCATTACAACAATGGAAACCAGATTAATTTTATCTTCCCAATTTCCATAATTGAATAAATTACAATTTGAGTTAAACTAAGGCATGTATTGATGTTGTGGTGCTTTTAAAAGTATGTACAAAAATACTTTCATTTTTGCTCCTTTAAAAGAAACAAGTAGTTTAATTTCTTTCCCAATGAATTTGGATCATTTAGTGGATTACTTCTAATGACTTGGTGTGGTAGAAGTGATGCTATGAGACTTTTGAGACTAGACCATATAAAGGACATGGCTTCCTCTTATCTCTCTCTCTTATGTCTGCCTCTAGAACAAAGAGCGGTTTTGTTTACTGCTATTTTATGGGCCTGAAACTTAGAGCTCTTGTCCTTTAATACATTACAATGAATGTGCATATAAATCCATCTTCAACTGTTCATATTTCCACCATAGGACTTGGGAGAGAAAAGGAAGTAATAGAAATATATGGATGCCAATGATATTTATTTAAAATAAGTAGTAATACCCTGTGTCTAATCCAGGCATATTATGTCCTGTTCTAGTCTGAAATGGCCACTAACTTCTTACCTCTCACAATTTCAGATCTTTCATAGTACTCAATGTATATAATGAACTCCAGTAAGTCAAGAAGAAATAAGTAACTCAGTATAAAATGAGCAAAATTCTTGGGCCTCCCTGGTGGCACAAGGGTTTAAGGTGCAGCACTATGTAGCTATCTGCAGCCACTGCAGCATGAGTTTGATCCTCCAGCAGGGAGGGGACGCACATGGCACAGCAGACCTCTCCTGCTTTGCCCTCTGCTTCCATCAGCAATGTATTTCAGTCACTCGGCCTGTTCTGTTCCCAACTCTGTCTTTGGTGAATCCTCTTACACCCCTCCACAGACCTATGGCCTGTACCCCAGTTCTTGCATGCATAAATAAATTATAAAAAATATCAAAAGTCTTGAAGAAGCATATTACAAAAAAAAAAAACTAAAAGGAAAAAAAATGTAAATAGCATGTGAAAGCTGCCAGTATCATTAATCACCTGGGAACTAGAAATTAAAACCACAATGAAATACCAGTCAAGATAGTTAATAAAAAGATTGACTATACCAGTTGTTAATCTTTGCACCCAGAACACTTAAAAACTGCATTGTACTTGTTTACTTAACTATCTGGCAATTATAGATTAGGGTTTTACCCTATTGATCTCTGAAGTCGCTGTACTAGCAATATTTTTTATGTTAAGCATGTGGTTATTGAATAAATTGATACCTCTTTGATTTTAGCTATTTGTAATTTTCAGTTTATCAGCTTCTTCTGTCAGAGTAAAGCTCATTGAGAGTCAGGTCTGTGTGCCTAATTGGATAACTCAATAACTGTTTGCTTAATGAATAAATGCATGTAGTGGAATTAAGTTAGGCTGAAATAAACTTTGATTAGGAACTTGTAAGGGACTAAAAGATCAATAACAAAGCTTTAGAATAGTCAAAAGGAAGAGAATGCATAAGGAGTAAGAAGAATGATTTGCAGTAAGAAGTGAATTCGTTATGGAAGAGGAAGAGAGCTATTCATGTTTTTGATGATGGAAATGTTTACTGAGGAAAATTATATTTATGTAGATTTTCAGAAATGAATATATTAAATAATAGCAAATAAAATAAGCTGTGAATAGTACATTTTAGGACAAATTGTCAAATAAACCTACATATATCATTGGCATCAGATATATATCTAGGTATTTTATAGAGTATGGCAGAAAAAACAAGGTTAGCCAGACAATTTGGTAGAAAATAATATAGATAAAAATACTTAAGATGCATACAAAGAATGTTCATCTATTAAGCCTCTAGAGAAGCAGCAATATTGTTTCTAGGAAGGATAATACCTGACTAATTGAGATGTGTTTAGAATATAGACAATAATAAAGTAGATAGTATATAGATTAAAATTATTTAGGTTTAAAAACATCTTTGACAATGCCTCAAAACCAACAGGTGAATATTAGAGGAAGATAGTAAGTGGGTCTACTTTATCATACAAAGGTTTTGAAACAGAAAATGATATCTATGGAAAACACTAGTACTTCTTTTGGTAAAAATAGTGTTTCTTGAGAAATGTGCTCTAGGTATGTAATTTAGATAAATTTGTGTATTTTAAGGATGACTTAAACTCCTCTAGACATTAAATATAAAGGAATAAAAACCCAAATCTGTTTACTTGTATAAGTGTGAAGAAAGATACTTTTAGAAATCTGGGAACTCGTCTTTTATAGTTTAGTGACCCAAATGAAACTCTGGAGTTTTGAAAGCCACTGCATATGGTTAGGATTTTCATTAGAACTGGTAACATATTGTTGGAGATTCCTTAACAGAGTAAGAGGCATATGTTATAAAATATTTTAAAATTATTTTTCTATGTCATTTTTCCAAAGGTGTTCTACATTTCTACCCAGTAATGTCTTGTGTTTTTTTAAATTTTTGATCCTCAAAAGAGGCTGTGACTTATCTTTGATTTTCCATTCCATTTTCTATGCAACAGACAGCTGCTTAGTGCTCTGTATACTGATGATGAATTACTCTGTACACTGATGATGATTAATCCACTGTTTCCTTTTCTTTTTTTTTTTTTTTTTTTCAGTTACTTTAGTTATCACATGATGACAATCGGAAAGGTAGAAAATGTCAAAAAGTGAACATAGCTAATATGTTGCATGATGGTATGATTGTTAATAAGAACTATGATAGGCAAAAAACAGTAAGATTGTACCCACTTTTGTAATGACATTTATCACATTGTAATTCAAGTTCTAAGTTGCTATTGTTCTACTTTTTTATTTTAAATTCTAATATTGTTTGTGAAAAAATTGGCTACTAGACCTTAAGAGTCACTAATCTGAAAATACATTTGTATGAGTTCTTTGTCAAAGATAAAAAGGGGGTCTCACTGGTGGCACAGGAAAGTCTCAGTGCTATCAAGCTATCACTAGCCACTGCAGCATGAGTCGCCTCCCAGGCCAGGGAGCTGACCCAAATGGCAAGGCAGACCTCTCCGGTCTTGCCCGCTGCTCCCCTCAGCAGTGAATTTCAGTAGATCCCTGTTTTGCTCCCTACTCTGTCTCTGGTGAATCTTCTCATGCCCTGCACCTCTGACCTGTACCTCAGTTCACAAATAAATCTAAAAAACAAAACAAAACAAAGAAAGAATCTAGTTTACTGCTAAATTGGTTGGAATTTGTGACTAATCCAGTGCTAGCTCTGTTTTACCATTTATTCCCTAATTCTCAGTAGGGTGGAAAACAAGTAACTTAGGACAGTTCAGACAAATGCACTGTGTATAGATAAGGGTTAAAATGTGCATGATTCTTGGAACTATAGTTCTGAGCACAAAGATTTCATTTCAGAATTTAGCAAATTGGATCTGCTCTATAATTGTTCTATATCTAAGAGTCATTCTGAAAAGTGACAGATTTTGAATATTGTAATTTTCTGCTAGAAAATGTATTAAACAGTGGGATCATTTGATAAGACTCTTAATTCTTCTATGCTTTAGCAACATGAATTCCCAAAACAGTGAGGGAATATAATTCATTATAATTTAGATCATCATCATTTTAAAAAATAAAAAGATAAAATGTTGAACAAGAGAAAAATATTGACTATGAAGAAATATAGGCCTGAATTTGAATCCCAGTTATGCCAGTTACCATTAATATTCTTTATTATTTATTCAACAATCCTAACAGTTTCCTCATAGGGAAAATGCAAATGGATACTCTCCTTTACATAGTTATTGCAATGAGTGAAAATTCCAAGTACAATATTTGAAACCGAGAAATTGCTCCCAAATGGGAGTAATCACTATCATTATTATTGATGCTGGAGTTGTCAGACACCAGGATGGCTGCTGGTGTTCTACTTTTTGGCAATTATATCTTTGTGTAATGACTTCCCCCTGGCCACTTTGTGAAGTGAACTAAGTGACTTTTAGAAATGATGATAAATCACTTCCAAGATCAGGTAATAAATGATTTCTGGTTCCATCTCAGACAGTTCTTCTGTCTCCCCCATCAATCACTGTAGAAGAAATCAGATGTCATCTCATGCGTATACTTGAGTACACTTAGGCAACATATGACATGATCACATTGTGAGAACCTCATCTCTGTTCAACAGCTGGCAGGAGCCAAGACCTGTCTACAACCCCTTGATTGAGCTTTGAAGCAGAACCACCCTTAGGTTAAGATTTTTGACAGCCCCAGTTGACAGCTTACCTACAAATTCATGAAAGATCCTGAGCCTGGAAAACCCAGTTCAACCACCCTCAGATTTTTGACCCTTAGAAACCTTGAGATAAATGTGACTTCTGTTAAACTGCTCATTTATTGTATAGCAATCAATAACTAAATACTATCATTATTTAAGTTATTTAAAAAGAATGAATGGAAAATCATATCTCAATCACTTTTCCCAGAGCTTTTCAAGTCTTTAAACTCATGTACACACCAACTTTAATTTTCCAGTTTCATTAAGGGTATATTAATAATTTAGTGGAATATACAAAATCTCTGTCTCCCCAGAGTTAAAAATAGCTTTTAATAAATAGGATAACTAATATAACAGAGTAAAACAAGGTCAGAGGAAGTATGAGAAAATAGTCAAGGCAGTTTCAAAGGGAAATTCTATCTTTGAAGAAGATATATCCCTCATGGCAAAAAGTGATGTGATGTACTAAATAGGTTCATTCACGTACAGTTAATTTTCAGTTCTTAACATTGACTGTCTAAGATTGTGAGATCACAATACAGCAGATACTGAAGCTTCAGAAAATGAGAAGATTAAGTACCTCTGACATTCATATATAGAACATTTGCATGGATAAAGTGAGACAGGTTAAAAAATTAATACAGTTGGGGAACTGTTAAAAATTAACCTATGTATTGGCAAACAGTTGCAAAAAATTTTGATAGGAAAGTTGAACCAATTATAGAAGGAGGTTTTTTGGTTTTGTTTTTAAGATTTATTTATTTATGCATACAAGCACTGGGGTACAGACCAGAGGTGTAGGGGGTGGGTGAGAGGATTTACCACAGAGAGCGGGGAGCAGAACAGGCAGATCAACAGAAGTACACTGCTGAGGGGAGCAGCAGGCACAGCAGGAGCGGTCTGCCGCACCATGTGGGTCCCCTCCCTGCCGGCAGCAGGGATCGAACTCATGCTGTAGTGGCTGAGGTTTGCTTCACAGTGCGTTGCTTAACCCACTGCGCCACCAGGGAGGCCCTATGGAAGGAACTTTTTAATCAGTTGTTTGAATGGTAGTTAGCAAGAAAAATCATTTCAGGATTTTGAGTAATAGAATAAAGTCTAGGTAATCACATCTTTATCACTCCTCAATATGGCATTAGCTGGTAGGTGACCTATCATACAGTATAGTTACATTCCTCAGAGATTTTTGTATCTCTGTAGTGGCATATATTACTGGTTGGAGATGCAGTGGACGATAGGTTCTTACTGTATGCCATTAACACTGTTACCGTTTATCCTTTTTGTTTGTATCATAAGGTTCATTAATCTCTTTTACCTTGGTATATGTGATGAGGTTCACACAAATTTTTTTCAGTATGTGGCAATAAATTAATCAGTCACATTCAGCACAGAAAAATTACTTTGGGTTCAGACAGACTTAGAATCAAACTTTCCTGAGCTACTTAACAAATTTTAAGTTATTTAATCCAAACCTTTGTTTAATTAGTTGTTATTTGAGTGTAATTATACTTCCTCAAGTGGTAGTTGTAAGGACTAGCGTTCTGGGTCATCATAGTTATTCCATTTATGTCCATTATCATTTCTACTTTAGCATATAAGGAAACTTATTTCTAGTTAGACTTTTTTTTTGCAATTAAAAGTTCATTAGTAATAAAGGAAACCTCAAACTCATGCATTTGTATGTCTTGCTTCTTTAAAGTCAATATTTCATATATATTTTTATTTCTTCCTGGCTGTTGGAAGTAATTTCCAAGACTACATTGAAGTTACTATATGAACTTATTTTCATAGACTGTATAAAAATTCTGTAATATAGGTGCTTCATTCATTGCCTTACTTACCAAACACATGCATATATACACACAAATTTGTCAAGACTTTTTGGTTATGATTTCCTTCCAACTCATGTATCCTAGAAAGAAAACATTCTTCAGAACATTTCAAATGCCAACAGAATATTCTGCCAATTCTAAGCTAAAATACCAGCCTTTTGCTAAATAAAAACGAGACAACCTATTCTGGTACCTATGCTGAAATCATTAAAATATGAATTTTAATTACAGAATATGTTGAATAAATCACATATGAATAGCATAACTATTATTGGAAAAAGAATACCCTTTTATTTTTGTCTCATTTTTATCCTTTGTTTCACTTTTACCGTTTTGAAGGTTGGTAAGCAGCAAAGGAAATTTCCCCTCTCTCTCTACTTCTTCTTGATCAATTAAACCATTAATTTAGCATAACAAAAATTAGTAGGAGAAAATAACTTATTTAATTACACATGTGTAGAAAATTTACATAGATACAGATTCTAAAGACAATGAGGCAAAATGAGGAGTATATATCCTGAGGTAAAAAAATAGGATAGGAGCCCAGAGTTTCAAGGAAACAAGATGGACTCACATGATGAAGAGAGAATAACCTATGTTATGATGAAGATCTCTGTAATTAGATATATGCCCTGCCATATGAATAGATTTTTTCCAATAGAAAGTTTATGTCTAGTAAAAACTATAATTCTGGGTAAGACTCCCCATTTTCATTCTTTTAAGGAAGGAAGTGGCAAAAGTTTCTTGTGAGCTTTCAGGCTTTATGCTCATATCAGCTACAAATAATGAACACATCAAAGTTTTAGATTTTGGGAAAACATTATGAACATCTTGGGTGATTTAGCTGAACATTTGGAGAAGTCTATTTAAACATCTGGGGAAGTGTCTCCTTCAAGAAAGTAGAAAAGGTAGACATTTAGATGATATCACAGCCTTTTTCAAGATCCAGAAATATTTTTCAAAATTTGTTGTGTGAATACCAATCTAAGCACGAATCTTCTGGTATTATTCATATGGGACATGTTAACGTATATCGCACTTTATCTTTTCTTATGGCTAAGTAGTATTTAAGAGTGTAGATAAACCACATATATTTTTAAAGATTTATTTATTTATTTATTTGTTTGTTTGTTTGTTTATTTATTTATAGACGAACTAGCATGTACACCAGAGGTACTGGGGGTGGGAGGTAGAGGAAAGGAGGAAAAGGTTGAGAAGATTCAGCTAGAGACAGAGTGGGGAGCAGAACAGGCAGATTGACTGAAACACACTGCTGAGGGCAACAACAGGCGATGCAGGAGAGGTCTGCTGTGCCAAGTGGGTCACCTCCCTGGTCAGGGATCAAACTTGTGCTGCAGTGGCTGCAGATGCTTCATAGTGTGGTCTTCCACTTGTGCCACCAGGGAGACCGCAAAAACATCTTTATTGTTGATGTTAAAGACCATATAACCTATGTTTTCTCTTATGTGTTTTATTGTTACATGTCTTATCCACTTGAACTTTATTTTTATGCATGAGATTAATGAGTGTTCCAACTTCATTCTTTTATGTGTGACTTTACAATTTTCCTAGAAACATTTGTTAAAGAAATTGTCTTTTCCCTATTGTATAGTCATAGTCGTTTTATCATGGATTAGGTTGTGGTACATACATGGAATTATTTTTGAGATTTCAATTCCATAACATTGATCCATGGATCTATGTTTTTGTCCAATGCCATATTTCTTTAGTACTGTTATTTTATAGTAAAGTTTAAAATCAGGTAATGTAATGCCTTCATTTCTCTTCTATCTTCTCATGACTGCTTTACAATGCAAAGTTTTTTGTGGTTTCATACAAATTTTAATATTTTTGTTCAATTTCTTTGTAAAATATTGCTAATAGTTTGATCATGATTGTATTAAATTTCTATCATATTTTAGGCTGGATAGTCATAAGGTGTTCTCTTACAGGTTCTTTTTTTCCTCTTGAAGTTTTAGTATTTTGTCATTTATTTTGAACAGTAGTAATATGCCTTGGCGTGTGTCTGTCTGGTAATATTTTTTTAGAACTCTTTGGGCTTCTTGGCTCATGGTGTCTGGTCCAGTTCCCAGATTGGGATGGTTATTGGCAAATTATTTTTTAAAATATATTTTCTATGCTTTTTCTCCTGAGACTCCCATGATATGTATGTAATTTCTCTTTAGGTTTATCCAAAGGGCACTTACACTATTTTCGTTTATTATTTTTTCTTTATAACATTCTATTTGAATATTCTCTGATACTGTGATTTCAAGCTCATTAATTCTCTTCATTACTTGTGGTTTTGTGCTATTGAGGTCCTTGACTGTATTTTTTAATTTGGTTGTAATATTTCATAGCTCTTTTACTTTTTAAATGTAATTGCCTAATATTTTCTTGTTCTTAATTCTATTCTTTTTTTATATCCTCCACTTGTACTTTTTGAATTTCATGAGTGTTGTTATTACTGTTATCTCAATTTCCTCTTCAGTCATGTTCTGCAGTTCTACTGGATTGTAATTTTCTTGGTTTTTTGCTCCAGTGTTATGTTCTCTCTCTTCATTTTTAATTTTGATGGTTTTAATAAGGGTGAACTCTCAGACTGTTGCTTCTGCAGCTGTTGGAGTAATTAGAGAACTGGTCCAGGCAAGGGATAGTAGGCTAAAATATGACTAGTATAATAAGGTAACACAGTAGCACCTCCAGTGAACATCAGGGACTCAGCATCCTCTTTTGCTCTGGGTATCAGAGTTCTGTGGTGAGGATCCACAGTGATATCCTCTTCCTTGGCCTGCCTCTTGGTCTAGAGTCCTCTATCATTTCCTGTCAGCTTCTATCTCTAGATTAATTTTGAGTACTAGGTAAAGATGTAGTAGTTGATAAAGTGTAACAGACCAGAGTTGTTTACTTTTCTTTGCCAGCAGAGGCTTATCCTGGGCTGTTTGCTCTTGTTGTTAACAGGTACTGAAACTCTGGTTAATGAAAGTGTTCATTTGTTCTTGGTTGTAGCCCTAATTGGAGAAGTGGTGGAAGATGGCAGGTGTTTTGATTATTTCAGCCTCTTCTTTTATTAGCAGCTTCTTTTATTAGGAGAAACAGTTGATTGGACCTATTTATCCCTGCCAGTTTAGTCTCAGCTAGTCTATAATGAGAGCCCCACACCTGTAATCCTTGTTCTGCATCTGTGCTCCTGAAGTTCTCTGAAGTACACTGTCTTTCCTGAGGTTCAACTCTGTGCATCCCCTTAACTACTGAAGTGCTGTCTTTCAAGAGTCCCTAATATGATACGTGCAGTTGAGTTAGTAGCTAAAAGTTATTTACAATAGCCACACAACTCCTGAGTTGTCATGCCCTGTTATAACTATAAACAATTCACTAAAAATGTTTCCTATCCCTTTCTGCTGGACCATTGCTCCTACTGTTTGCTGTTGTTGTGTGTTTTTCCTTCAGAGACTTTTGGCTTAGATCTGCTGCAATCTAGTTTTAAGTAGATGGAGGAGGCAAGCCCTGTTCTCAAAGGATATATGTTTAAGTCGGCTACTTCGTTAAAATATTTTTGATTACCCAGTTCACTGAACGATCACCATTATTAGCTACACATATAATTATCAAATTTGTGATTCAACATTTTAATTTTTTTCTTCATATATAAAATACAATTTTTACTCACTTTTTTCATTTTTTGTGACTCTTAGAACACAAATATGATCTCAGAGTACTATTGTGATATGAAATTTGCAAAAATTCAAACATTCACCTTTTCTCATTGACACCAATAAAGCTACATATATGTGAATGTGTGTGTGTATGAGTGCACACATATACACAATTATATATAGTTATATATAGCTATACACATATATTTATATAATATTAAGTATAAGGCATAATATGATATATAATTTTCCACCCTTTTAAGTTCTTGACTGAGACCCCCCTGTAATAAAACCTTAACAGGAGAAAAGCAAATGTTTAATAAATGTAAACCTCCTAAACACATGGGAGATACCCAGAAAAAAGTAAGTAAATCCCAGGAAAGGTCCAAGCCATTATCTAAATGCCATCTTCAAATAAAGGCAAAAGATGTTGTGGATGGGGTAGAAGTGGGTAAAGCCAGTTATGAAAGAGTAGCAGGAAAAACACAATAAACAAAATTGTGGCAGTTATGCAGATTTAAGTCTTGTCTTTTCCATAAATAAGAGCCTCTGGAGATCTGGAATAATCCTCCTCTTCCTGGAGGCACCCTTACAAATGGAAATTTATTCTGTAAATATAATTGTCTCTTACTAAGTATTAACTTATACTTGATTTTCAGAACTTTCCTCATGTATGCAGTTCCTTAAAAATAATCAACCTAAAGTAATACAGTTTTATATATATGTCAAAGAAGTGTTAAAGAAACTGAATTCATTTGAATAAATTTGAAGGTCTATTTGCTTTATTTAACAATTCATGAATTGGACAGTATCCCATCTAGTTAGTAGTAAAACTCTGTAAAGAACTGTACAAAAAGTAAGGTCTTTATAGTCAGAGAGAGAGAGTGAAACAAAGTTAATAACAAATTAAAAGAAAGACTATTTCTGGCAAAGCCTTAGGAGAAATGGTGAGGGGACGGGGTTCCTCTCATGCAGATTACCTCACTAGTGCTGACCAGGAAATTCCAGTTTGATTGGTTTTAAATTCTACTTTGAGAGAGTCTGAAACTACACTTAAGTTAAATATTAAGTTTTGGTGGGGCTTGGCATAAGTGACTCCATTGGGGGGCCTATTGTTTCTTTTTTTAACAGGCATATTTTAGAGTGGAAAAGTTATGCTCCGTACATACATATGCTTCTTGTAAAATTATATGATATTGTTAAGCTGATAATTGTTTTTACATTTTGCATGACTTTTGAACTATTTTTATTATTGCTTATCTTTATGGGGGAAAAAAAGTAAACTGGGGAGAGTAAAAAAGGATAATTGCGTTAGAGAAAAACAAAAACAATAAAAAGTTTTCTCTCAAAAAGTAGTATAAAAATGCCTTGCTGAGCAAAAGCAGGTTCTTTTCAGGAAATGCTTCACTTAGGGAAAAATGGAAATTATCAGTTTTGAAGGAGTCTGAAAGTCACTATGGCTTCTTTACTATACTTGCTGTTGTTTGATTGTTATATTCATGTTTTATTGAAAACTTATTTCTTACAAGTATAGGAGGGAGGTTGGTCACTATGCTTAGGCCATCTCTGGTTGTTTATTTGCAGATTGCCACACACATTGATCCTTTTGGAAGTGTCTTAAGTTTTTTAAACTTAACTACATTTTCCTACAAATGCATATTGAAAACTTGTTTGGAGATTCTAGCAGGGGAACATGAATAATCCTTTAAACTCTACCAAAATGTTACCTCTCTATTGAGGAAGGTTGTCCTCTTCAAACAACCTATTGCTTTGGGAGGGAGTCACATGGAGTGGTGGAGGAAGTGGTTAACAGTTCATCTAGCCAGATTATCCTCACAATCCACATTTTTAATTGCTGCATTTCAAAAGGATGGTCCTCAGATTTGAGAAAGACATTCCTGGCTTTTAAAACAGGTTACAGGGTGGTAAAAGATTTACATCTTAGAGAGGCAGAGAAAGAAATTACAAATAAAGCTATCTAAAACAAATGCACTAATACAGGGAAATTGGAGTCCTATAAACAAGAAGAAATACCTCTAAAATTTAGGCAAATTGAAGGGAAAAGTAATGCCATCTTAGTCATAAGTAAAATATATGCCACAAAATATATTTCAAATTCAATTACTATGTAGTTCACTCTTCATGCCTCAATCTGATTTTTGTTTTATTATTACAATTTGTAGTTCCTCCTTTATATAAAAAAATATTTCTTATGCTGAACTGAAATTTAGCCTGAAAAAGTAGGAATTTTATGAACAAGAGATATTAATTAACTTGGGAATTACTATTCTCCCTCTGCAAGCATGAACTGGATTCAAGTTATATGAAGGATTTGCTAGATAGGCTGATAGGAAACAGGCATTTCCCCATTGCATGCACATAAAGAATGACCTTGAGCTTGCAGCTGTGTATGCGATTTACAGAGACCATGCCTTTTCCAGTTCTGCCTCTTTGCATTACTGTAACCCCAATATACTTACTCAAAAAAAAGTTAGCCCATCTTGTTGTGAGCCAGTCCTAGTGTATTAGCAGCACTGTGTCATGGTATTATAGAAAACAACTCAATACAGCCCTGTAGTAGGATAAACTCATGTTAGTGAAGAAATGCTTGAAAGATATAGCCAAATAATAAACTATAACTTAGATATGCTGGGAAAATGTGTTCCAGGTCTTGAAATGGACAACTTTTTAAACCATAATAATTAATATACTTTGAGAATTAAAATAAAATGTGTTAAACTTTTTAAATTTAGCAATTGTCATAATAAATAAAAATTTGTTTTACATTGATTTTGATGTTTCTGAGGTTATGGCCATTGTCAGTCAGGAAGGAAAGGAAATTTCCACTTAGCCCTATGGTCATTTTTTTTTTAATATTTATTTATGTACACAAGAGCTGGGGTATAGGCCAGAGGTGGGGGAGATAAAGTGGTGAGGGTGAGAGGACTCACCAGAAATAGAGTGTGTGAGCAGAACAGGCGGATAAACTGAAATGCATTGCTGACAGGAGCAGCAGGTAAAATAGTAGAGGTCTGCTCAGCCACAGCACACTGGCCTGGGCCCAACACCCTGGCCAGGGCTGGGGATAGTTTCATAGTGCTGAGACTTAACCCCTTGTGCCACCAGGGAGGCCCCTAAGGACTCTTCTTTGACATGTCAAATAATCAAATTATTATTTGATTACTAGGTTTTAAAAAATCATGTACATATAAGGAGTCTGTGTGGACATGTGAGTTGCACAGACAATGTGGCAGAATGAGGTTATATATGCTGAACTAAGGAATGCAATAGGGGGCCTCCTTCGTGGTGCAATAGGTTAAGCATCACACTATGAAGCAGACCACAGCCACCACAGCACGAGTTGGATCCCTGCTACTGGCTGGGGAAGGGTCGGTGCAGCAGACCTCTTCTACCTCACCCGCTGCACCCCTCAGCAGTGTATTTCAGTCATTCTGCCTGTTCTGTTCCCTACTCTGTCTCCAGTAGATCCTCACACCCTCACACCTCTGGCCTATACCCCAGTTCTTGTGTGTATAAATAATTAAATCTTTTTTTTTAAAAAATGGAATGAGATAGGTGCCTCAGGCTTCAAGGAGGAAAGAGGGAGACTCCCATTACAGGTTGTGGGTGATATAAGCTAGAGTAGGTGCTCTGTAATTAAATGTTCACCCTGCCATATAGGTAGACTTTTCATATAGAAAGTTTATTTTTTTGGAAATGACCCAGTTTTCATTCTTTAAGGTAGTTGAGAGTGTAAGAAGTTTCCCATGAGCCTACACCTCCTCAGTTGATCTCTGTTGGAAATAATCTACACATCAAAGTATCTTGCTTGGCAAGGCCCATTTTGCATATCCTGAGGATGCATATCTTTTACCAACTCTAATTATGGGAGCATAACTCAAAAAAATAAATAAATAAATCATTCCATCATTTGAGTATTTTGCTTTCTAGTTTCAGGGACTCCTGGTTTTTCTTCCCATTGTCATTGCCATTTTTGGGTGCTCATCAATAGCTTTGACTATTGTAGCAGTCTTTTGACTGCTATTTCAATGCCTGGTTACTCTAAGCAATCTATTGTTTTGCTGTCAGAAGTGTATAGTATCCTATTGCTTCTAGCTTAATGATCAAACTCTTAAATTTTATATCCAAAAATGATCATAATGTATTTCCTTGTCCTTACTGGTTTATGGTACAAGGGTACCATGGCCATGCTTAATCACTTGATGAACTAGCTTTGTGAAAGTCATAACTAAATCTTAAATTCCTATTCTCATACTTAATAGATTTGACCTTGAATAAGTCAATGTACCAAAGCTTCAGTTTCTTCTCATGTAAATTGGGGAATTTAGTTTCTAATACAAATGTTTATAAAATATATTGACTATAGGAATAGGACTAGTAAGAATAGTAGTCCCTATTGTCACCTAGCATGTTTTAAGCACCGGTAATGTTTTAGATATCATTCACAATATTTTATATACATCATGCTATTTATCCTACCACCAACCTTCTAAGTAGATGTGAGACCCACTTCACACACACACAAAACTGAATCACAAACAGTTTAATAATTTACTTAGTAATTTTATACAGTCAGTAGCTGAGTTATAATTTTAAAGTTGGTTAGTCTTAGAGGTCTTCAGTGAAGTAAATCTAACTTCAAAATTATATGTAATATTTTGCTAATGCATTCATCTTTTTTTTTTTTGGAGAAATTCCACAGTTTCTCGATTCTCTGAGAGATTTGTTATTCCTAAAGAGCAAAGAATCACTGAATTTTCAGTTCCTTGATTAACAACAAAAGACTTGGTTAATTTATCTTTAGAGACCCTGGCACTTTGTATTATCTGGCACATAGTAAAAAAATCAATTACATGTTAAGATTGTTTATCAATAGTTCAGTGATTCTATAAAAAAATCCTTGCATTTAATGATAATTAGTAGTTTATTTTTCTTTTTTAAGGTGTCACATTGTTGCTTCTGGTCTGAAAAGTATGCACAGAATATCCAGACTGCTATACTAAGCACACTTAGAACTTTGGATGAAACAGTACATATTGTTTGCCTACAGTATAATAGCAAATAATTTAAATCAGTTGCTAAAAAGTGTTTTTTTTTCTTTAAATGCATTGTATGATTACTTTTATGTAAGCAGTCACTAAAATCGATCTCTTTTGTAGTAGCTACAGAGAAAGGGAAGTAGGCTTCCGGAATCATCCTGACAATCAAACTGAGCTGTGCAGGAGAAAGGTACAGCAAAGATAATCCACATGTGAATAAATGACATGGGACATAATTGAGTATGTCCTTAGAGTAACAACTATATTCAACAGGAAAGGGGAAAGAATTCCTTGTTAATATCATAGTGTTATCATCTACATCTGATGTTGATGTCTTTTCAGCAAAATTTTTCTGAGTTTATCAAGTTATGTCTAATTTGCTAAAAACAAACAAAACAAAAAACAGACTTTATATTCAAACTAAAGCCAAAATGAATAAAAAAAAAACTTTGGACTTGATTAAATCCAATATTTTATTAGGATTTCTTCTTTACCTGGTTAACATAGACCTACATTGTTTTGATTATTTTGTTGTGTTCTTGAATGCTTATTTAACTAAAAATTATAAATGGTTGTTAGTTTTATATCTTTAAGACTACTTTTATGACTTTTAAAATCATAATATCCTACTAGATGGATATTTGTTTTCCTTATTTTAAGTATCCAGTATTTAAATGTATATAATTAGTGTATACCAGTGGCATACTGCAAATATAATTAATCCAAACAAACAACTCTGTACATTTTCAGCAAACCTACCTCAACTGCTAAAAACTTGTTTTGAAATGAATTCTTTCATTTGAAAGAATGAAAGTCATGTCCAATATCGTTTTCCTTTCTGTAGAAGTACTATTTCCTTTTCTTTGAAAATATGCTCTTGCTACAGGGTTTTTAGGCTTAATTAAAAATAAGAAGACATGAAAATGATTAAAACTTTTTGAGCAGCTAGAATTGTGCTGAGGATATCCATTTTACAATACTAAGTCTGGCATTAATTCAACAGAGAAAAGGAATACTAACTATTGTTATATACTCCTAGAAAGAGCTCTTAAGCAACACCTGCTCTTTGAATAGGTGACTTGACAGAGTGGTGCTTATCTCCTGGGATGCACAGTCTAGAGCTTTTAGAAGATATTTAGGTTTGAGAGGAAAGTAGAGAAATCTATTTTTGGAGCACACTGAGATTTTGGCTCTTGGCCTAGGTTTTATCAGTTTCTGGTACTTACTGAGTAACTTTGGGCAAATCACACAATCTATAAAATTTTCTTACCTGTAAATGGTGATAATAAAACTTAATTAATATGGTATGATGTAGCTATACTTGTACATGTGAATTACTTGGTTCTCTAAGCAGTAAATAGGAATATTATCTGATATGTTGTCCTTCTACTTTCATAACACTTTACAAACCTATTTGTGTTCTTTAATTCTTCCAGACTTGAACATCAGAATATACCATATTAAATAATACCATAATAAACCACTCCAGAGATTTGAGCATATGTGAAAGTAAATTAGGTTCTCTATTAAATAAAACTCAAAATTTATCTGACACATATAAATTCTACTCATAGTTGTTGTTACAACTAGTAAATAATGACAATACACTTTTTCCCCCACAAACTATGCCTGACTCAACTGGGTGAAAATGTCTAGAGGAAACTTAGGGAACAGCTAAGCCTATGTGAATGGGCGTGGGAACAGAAATGGTAGAGACATAAAAGGGCACCATGCTCTTTGAATTGAAGGCTAGATGAAAGTGTAGAAGTGGCAGAAAAAAATATATGTGAAAATACATCAGCTTCTGTCAGCTTCTACCATGCAGAATATTGCTGTGATCTCACTCTTTACTGGAGCCAAAGTGTCAGGTGGAACTCAACTCTGACTGGCATTGGCTGCCTGATTGAGCATTCTCATACCTTCTGAAAGCTCTCTTGATCAAAAGCATAAGGAAGTGTAGGTCACAAAGTTCCAGTGGCATAATTCTGGGTCATAATAGATGCTTAATGAATAGTATTTCTCTCCTGTTATTTTGTCATACCTGGATACCAGACTTTTCTGACCCTGGTAGGAGGCACAGTTTTGATGTCCTTCAAGAGCGTGGCCTTCTCATCAGTGAAGTACAGAGGTTAGTGCAACCAAGGTATCAGGTATTCACAATTGAAAGAATTTATGTGGCTGGGAAATGGCTGCTATTCTCCTATCTAAAATTTCAGTCAGACTTCCATTCAGCCTTAAGCTTACTATCAAAGCTTTCAATTTAGGTAGAGAAAGTTGGACTGGGCAGTATTTAAAACCCCTTTTTTTTAATCTCAAGATCATTTTAAACATTCAGATACTTTGGATTCTCTTCTTTTTCTGCTCTTATTTTTTGCTGTTCAATTTTTCATTC
This sequence comes from Galemys pyrenaicus, assembly GCA_019455555.1. Taxonomy (NCBI): domain Eukaryota; kingdom Metazoa; phylum Chordata; class Mammalia; order Eulipotyphla; family Talpidae; genus Galemys; species Galemys pyrenaicus. Next base: position 13,159,483 of record JAGFMF010011568.1, on the reverse strand, counting down.
CTCTTTTGTAATTCCAACCACAAGGAATGGAGTTTAAGAATTAAAGTATCCTGTCTTATCTCTTGCTGTGTGAAAGTCACTTCACATTTAGTAGTTTAAAATAACAAACATTTATTATATCACACACTTCTGAATGTCCGGATTCCACAAATAGCTCAGCTAATATACAGTGAAATTGTGACTGAAGGTCCAGTTCACTTAAGAAGTTGAGGAATCTACATCTAAGCTCACTCACATGACTGTTGAGAGGAAGTCTCAGTTTTTCATATGGGCCTCTTCATAGGTCTTTTTCTACATTATGGTGACTGGCTTCTCCAGAAAAGAATGAGAATGAAAAAAAGTGTGCATGTGAGAAAGAGAGATTGTGAATGGGAAAGAGAGCCAAGATGAAAGTCCATGTATTTTATAAACTAATCTTGGAAATTCAGTACCATCTCTTCTACTATACTGTGCCTCAATGACCTGATTTAAGGTGGAAATCACTGCCCCAAATTAGAGGTTACTTTCTCCTCAGCACTTTAGTTATTAACTGGTGAAAAAATTTATGAATAGTCTGAGAGGATAGAGAAATTGAGATTTTTAGAAGACCTATCTATAATATTAAACATGGGAATAGTTCTACCAATCAAAGATTCAACGATGATTTATGATTTGTTTGTTTTTTAAAGATTTATTTATTTATGCATACAAGAACTGTGATAGAGGCCAGAGGTGTGTGGGCTGAGAGGATTCACCAGAGACAGAGTGGAGAACAGAACAGGTAAATTGACTGAAATACACTGCTGAGGGAAGCAGCAGGAGGCAGGAGAGGTCTGCTGCACCACATAAGTCACCTCCCTGGCAAGGGTCAAACCCATCCATGCTCCAGTGGCTGTTGATGCTTCACAGTGTGGAGCTTAAATCCTTTTGCCACCCGTGAGGCCCCTGAATTTTATTTCTAAGTCTTGGCTTAAGTATTTTAAATGTTGAAATGTATAAAATTATGAGTCTACTTAAATTTTCTCTGCTAGTTATTTAACTTACAGGTAAATATTAATAATTTATATTCATTAAAATCTGTCAAGACAGTTACTGTATATGATACAATCAAATTATATACCAAAGGCCAAAGATACAAGGAAACAAAAGAACTACATTTACCTGGGGTACTGGGGAAGGCTTCACAGAGGAGCTGTTTTGAGTTTTGTTTTACAGGATTAAAAGAATTTGCATGGTGCTCGCTTCGGCAGCACATATACTAAAAGAATTTGCATGGCATGCCTTTTTAGAAAAAAAAAAAATGTTGAGTTTAAAAGAGATCATTTAGGGCCTCCCTGGTGGCACAGTGGGTTAAGCAACACACTATGAAGCAAACTGAGCAGCCACTGCAACATGAGTTCCATCCCTGCTGCCAGCTAGGGAGGGGACCCACATGGCGCGGCAGACCTCTCCTGCCTCGCCCACTGCTCCCCTTAGCAGTGTACTTCTGTTGATCTGCCTGTTCTGCTCCCTGCTCTCTGTGGTGAATCTTCTCACCCCCCACACCCCTGGCCTGTACCCCAGTGCTTGTATGCATAAATAAATAAATCTTTAAAAATAAAATAAAAGAGATCATTTAGAATGATGCCATCTTTATAAATATGTGATCTATTTAAACACACATCACATGGAAATTTCAAAATATAATTAAAAGAATGAGAAATTCAAAACTCAGATTTGTGATTACCTCTATAGGAAGCCCAGAAGCTGGCAGTATGAGTTAAGAGAGAAACCAGAGTTGATTCACTGGTGCTCGTGAATAGGTTTATAAGATTATAAATGTTGGAATTATTTACAACAATTTTTGTGCATGAAATATCATATAGTAATTTTTAGTATTCAGGAGATGTTGTCAGCGGAGGAAACAGCATGAAAATGCATGCATGGCTGAGAGAAAGAGCTGGGATAAAATATAAAGACATAATTACAATAGGAAATTATAACTAATGCATTGTCTTTTATAATATACAGTTCAGTGTTCTGAAATTGTATTTGAGTATACAAAGGAAAGAAGATTAGAGATACAATTGAAAGCTATAAGCTCAAAACTCAAAATCTTGCAAAAGGAGCAAGTATCATTTCTGTATTAGAAATCAGGAGGCTGGCTTCTCCTTTGTTGCCTGCATGGTGATAGCATCAAGGCATATTACAATTGAGAACCTCAAATAATGTGAATTAATGATAAGTTACAGGAGCAGTTATTATTTTCATCATTAGGAAAGAGGTCTGGTGCATTTTAATTGTCTAAAACTCATCATGTGCCAACAACTTTTGTTCCTAGTGGAATTCAAATCACAGGGTGGTACTTTATTTAACAACTTACCCTTTTACACTATTGTGAATCTACAAGTAAGGTTTAATTATATTATTGCCAATCATCTGAAGAATGGTAATTACTTGGAGCTCTTGGCCAATATTTCTGATTGTGCTATGGGAACTCAGTAGTTCATAGGTTCATATCCAGATCCTATTAATTTTCTTCTAAAGCTTTATTCTATTCCTTAGACAAGGACTAAGTCCACCCTTGGAAAAGGAGCTTAGGAAAAACTTAACTGATCTGAAAAGAACATATATATGAAATGAAATGACTGCTCTTATTACCTTCTTATTTATATTTTTTACATTTTTATTTGCTTTACTAGCCAAAAAATGAAAAAAAAATTATTTGTTACTTAACTAAAAATGTATTCTCCTTGAGAGATTTGAAGTGCTTTTAAAAATAAGGTCCAAAATGTTGATAGGTGTCTAAAATCAATATTTATTTGCCCATGTAAGAAAATGCATTTCTAAAGTTTATTTAGGAACAAAGTTTAGGTACTTTATATATATAAATATATATATAAAAGGACATAATACATAGAAGAAAAATTATTATACTTGTATTTTTTTCCCTTTCAAAGATGATAACGAAGCGTTAATTTTTGTAAAATCACATTGGAACTTTCTGACCAAGGTGTATCTGTTTTGCCAAGAGGTCAAGGGCATCTAAAGGTATTTTCTGAATTGGTACTATCTTCTTGCTGATCCCTATTGTCAATAAGACTGTGTATGGCCAACCTGAATACCAACTCTTGAGTTTGCTCTGGTTTTCTATTGCCTTGGTTTTTGCTGGTCTTTTGGCTGTTGACAGATTTTTGCTTTGTTGTTAAATATTCTCTGGTGAAAAAGTTCTTTGATATTAATCCCACAGATAGCACATTCCAGCCAAAGTGTGCCCGCATTTTCACACGGGGGTATCAGGCATGCTCGGAAGATAAACATACATCTATCCTTCTATCACTTTGCATATTTTTTATAGTTGCAATAAGTTTCATTGATATCATTTCAGCTTAACAAAGTTGTCTCTGATTTGATATTACAAAAGTGTTCATTTATACTTGGTGTTAGATGTTCTATATTTAAAAATATGCTTTAGCTTTGCTTTCTCTGCACCTTCTCTTCCCTACAACACAATTCTTGGTTGTCTTCTATTTTACATATTTGGAAACATTCTTAAAAGTTCCACAATTTCTTTATAAAAAAAAAACTCCTTTCCTTCTTTTTTTTTTTTTTAATCTCAGTCTGTGACTGAAACACGGAGTCCCTAGATGACTCCCTAATAGCCATATTTGCTTTTTTTTCCCTCAAAATATCATCATTAAAGGAAAAAATGTTTTTTTCCTGTAATTCTGCTGTCTTTTGATTTTCCACTGTCTGACCTCTGACCATCCCACTCTAACTTCTTTCTCCTATTATAATTCATTCTCCATAAGAGTAAATAAAATAAAATGTATTTTGCATTCCACAGCAATCTCCTCTTAGACCAGGTATTCTGTTCACTATCTATGGAGACAAGTATTTGCTGAGATTTATTGAGCAATGATTGACTGTTTTGAGTACTTTAGTTCTATTCTTTTTTCATTCCAGTCCTTTACATGAAAGGAAGAAAATTATGTGGGGAAATAAGAAAGAAGAGATAAGTAAAAGGATTGCAATTATAAGCTGAATAAAGTCAGAGGTCTAATGTGTAACATGGTGACTACAGTTGATAATACTGCATTGTATAATGATAATTTGATAAAAGAATAGAAATTAAATGTTCTCACAAATAAAGTTGAATATGTGAGATGATGGATGTGTTAATTAACATGAGGGGAGGGAATCCTTTCAAATTGTGTATATGTAAGAAAGAACTGGAATCTACACTTTATCATACAATTTTGTCAATTGTACCTCAGTGAAGTTGGGTAGATAAAGTAAAACAATTCTAAATTATATGCAGGTAGAAATTGTTTTATTCTTTGCTACTCAATTCTAAATTAGTTATCCAATTACTGATATGTTCATTATACTCCTTCAAAGATTAGTCATCCTTTATGTGTCATACAATCTCTTTGAACTGGGGACTCTCTGATAAATTATGTACAATTGCAGTCTTTAAATAACTCAAAATATATTGGGAAAGTACACAATGGTATTGTTAGGGGGAAAGACCCTCCTGAATGGATTATACAAATAGGTTATGGACTTCGACCCCCATTCCAGACCTACAAGATCCAAGAACTACAAATCCCATAAGGTCATTATCGAAGAGCGGATCACTGGGACCTGAGGGTGGAGTTGAGCAGCCAGGCTGAATATAAAAGCAGACACGTGGGCCTTGGGGGGTCCTTTTTTCTTGGGAGTCAGCTCTCAGCGCACCGTTGGGTTCCAGCTCCAAGGAACTGGTAGGATATTTACAGGTCTGTATCCCTCTCTTCCCCTTGTGTTATTCACTATGCTATTTCTCCTTCCCTTGTAAATAAAACCCTTTATTAACCTTTGTTGTGTGTGCCTGCAGTTGGGGCATTATAAGTGTCGTTCGAGCGTGCGGGTGAGGACCCAGTCAGGCAAACCCATTTTATATTAGGGTTGCCCTGTAACAGTTTGGCGCCCAACGTGGTTTACCATGTTACACCCGTGGCATTAAAATACTAAGTGATATAAAAAATAAAATACTAAATCCAATTACTTTGGGAAAATAATAAAATGCCACTAAGTATATTTTAGGAAGCTATATAAAGGAATGCCAGGTGTTAGCAGCATCCTCTTGGGGAAAAGACTTCATAAAGAAGACAATGTTTAGGCAATAACATCAGGTCTAACAAGGTATGTACCCAACACACTAGAAAAGATAAGTAAGGCAGTTCTGGAAGAAAGACAGCTAGTGTGTAGATTTTAATCATTTGTTTCTGTGACAGAAAAAGTCAAACAAAGAAAAGAAATGGGAGATAAATAATATTATAGAAAGGAAAGACAAGAACTTGAAGGGACTTGGTTATCTTGCTGAAGAATGTGCAGGCAGTGAAAAAAAACAAGAAATATTTAAACAAAGTTTACAGTTATAACTAGTAGTCATTTCTATTTCTGTACATTTGTTCTGTACGTACCCTCAATAATTTTCCTCATATCTTCTTATGTCATGTTCATTTAAATATATTCCTAAAAGGGGTCTCCCTAGTGGTGCAAGGGATTAAGTCAGCACTATGAAGCCATCTAAAGCCATTGCAACAAGAGTTTGATCCCTGGTCAGGGAGCTAACCCATGTGGTACAGCAGACCTCTCCTGTCTCGCCTGCTGCTCGCCTCAGCAGTGTATTTCAGTAGAACTGACTATTCTGTTCCCCACTCTGTCTCTGGTGAATCCTCTCACCTTCTGCACTCTGGTCTGCACCCCAGCTCTTGTATGCATAAATAAATAAATCTCTAAAAAATATAATAAAAATGAAAGTACTCCTAACAACAACCTCTTAGATTTTATATTTATTTCTCTAATTCCATTTTTCTGAATACCAAAACTAATGAAATCAAGTGTCTGCACACATACAGCTCAGTAAGACTAAAGAAGCTACACCACATAGTGAGACTAATCTCACTTTAAACTCAAGATCATGAATACTGCCTCAAAATTATTCTGTATTCCCATTATCCATTTTAAACACTTCAAATATTTCATATATTCTTCTCCTTTTCCTTTATGTTATTTTCTCAGTTGATGAAGCTTACTATTTCTCTAAGCTATCAGAAAAGATTTTTCTTGATTCTACCACTACTTGTACTACCTACCAGAACTTTTCTATTCTTCACTCAACTCTGTAACTATTGTCAAACTATTCATTCTCTTAACCAAGGCCAACTTAATCCTATCTGTGGTCACATATCCCAAATGTATACTTTAAATCTGCATTTGCCTCTGAATTCTACATGCATATTCCAACTGGGCTTGAATCCCCAATTAAATATTTAAAAGGCATCTGTAATCAAAAAAATGAACTCCTGGTAATGCTACCCACCTTTTTCCCTTATACTCCACTAAAGCAACAGAACATAGTTCCTCCTATGTTTTTCTACATCTTGGTGAGTAGCAACTTGATTTTTTTAGTTGTTGGGGCCAGAAAGTAATGTGCTGTCTTTGAATTTTTTCTTTTCTCACACCTTGCATCCTAGGTTATCCTTTAAGAAACTATAATTTTTAGTTGAGTATATCAAGAATTTTATTGCTTTTCTATACCTCTATTACTCTCACATTCATTCAAATCACCAACATTTATCATTAAGTAACATCCTATATATTATACTTTTCTCTCTCTCTCTCTCTTTTATATATACATAAATATCTTCCCTATTGGAATATGAATGTTTTGAAGCAGGATTTTTTTGTATATTTTGTTCATTACTGTATCTTCAAAGCCTGTATCAGTGCCTAACACATCCTAGGCAAGCAGTAAATTATTTTGGTGCTCTAACTTCAGAGACTGAATCTTACTGCTTCCCTTGCCCACTGCACTTGATTCTCAAGAACAATTATCAGAGTGATTATGTTGAACTGTAAGTCAGTTATATGCCTTCTCTACTCAAAAGCTTTCAGTGCTTCCCCACTACAGTCAGAGTAAAGGCCAGAAATTATTTCTATTATCTAAAAAATTCTTTACATGGTCTGGATTCCTTTTTTTCATTGACCTCATCCTTTCTCAATTATTTCTCCCTACCAGTTATCACTATGTAAAATCATATGTATAAAACTTCTGTATATTGTTTATTACCAGTCTTCCGCATTAGAATATAAACGATGAGGGCAGGAAATTTTTGTATGATTTGTTCATTGCTATATCATAGTGCCTAACATGTCATAGGCATGCAATAAAAGGTAATGGGATGAATGGATAATTTAATGAATGAAATTGTTTGGACATGGCTATATTATATAATCTGTGCATCCTAATACTCTTATAGCTGTGTGATTTATTACACTAAGTAAGAATGATCTCTGGAATCAGGGTGAGAGAAGTTTGAATTACAATTCTTTCTTATTATGTGACCTTACAAACTGTACTTAAATTTTCCAAGGTTTATTTCTCATTTTTTTAAATGGACATAATAATAGTAACTTACAGAGTTGTTGTGAGAATTAGATGAGAAAAATTCAGGTAAAATGTTCAAAATGCCTAGAGAAGAATTAGTAAACTTCTAAAAGTATTTTTTGCTATTAAAACTAATACAGGCTATATTGATTGTCATGTCTTGCTTTTCACTTTAAAGTAATCATGAAAGAGGAGAAGAGAAGTTCTTTGAGATTGGAAATGTTAACTTCTTTTCTTTTTAAATCACTCTAATTTATGTCACATTGTTATTTAACCAGTTGTTCTTTGAGTGTCAGGCGGACCTCTGTGAAGTGTTGAATGTTTCTTTCAGTATGTTAATGTCAAATGGGGACAGCCCCCTGGTCTCACCCATTACTCTTTGACAGACCACTCCAGAGTAAGAAAAGTGTTGATTAGGTACCTGGCATTTGCCTGAAAGAAATAGCCCTCTGCAGGGAATTATCACAGTGTATTATAATAAAAATGACTGAAAAGGAGTTTTCCTAAAAATAAAACTCAGGGAGTTCATCAGAATCATTTGCATTTGTAAAAAGGCATCATGTAAAACTTTATCCTTTATGTCAAATCATATTAAACATTTCACATAGGAAGCATAACAGGCTTAACTGTTTGATGTTCACATGATTCAGCTAATTTTTTTTAGAATTAATAAATATATGTGTGGGACTGGGCCTTTTCCTCATGAGTTTTGTTATGATGATCTAAGAATGGATGACCTCAGCAGGGGTTTGATTTCAGAAAGCAAACCAAGTGTTTGTGAAAGAGTGCCTTAAATCAACTTCACTGTATAAGTTTACCACAGGAGAGAGGTTTGCTTTTTAAGTGAGATACAGCAGCTCTAAGATAAAAACATTTTGTTTAAATTTCCTATGAACTGATTAGAATATATTCTAAGGACTAGGAATAGAATCCTAGTCAGTGTGACTGCTGGTCACAGCTTTAATCTTACATTACTGTATTCTTATCTTGTAGGCTAGTAAGCAAGAAAAGCCTTAGTCTTGGAGTTATAATAATCTCAATTCTAACCAGTTTTATAAAGATAAAGATTGCTATTCTTGTTAAGAATAGCCCCCCTATGCCTTAATATACTTATTTGTAAAAAGTAGGGATTTTATTTGCCCTACTAGGTTATTTTGACAGTTAAGTTCAATGAAAAAGTTATAAAAGTGAGGTGTTGTATATCACATGCTTTATAATTAGAAGGGTATTTGAATAGTAGTAGCAATTTCCGACACAGCTGCTTGTACTTCAACTTGAATTCTTTGTTCTTTCAGTTACTGATACCCATAACTCTCTCCCCACTAACTGCCCACTTTTAAAACAGTACTGGATTTTGTTAGTAGGAAATCCAGTGAAAAAAATTATACTGATAGTTGAAATAAAAATTCATCCTATTTTTCTTGGGTAAATATCAATAACACCAAATTTTCCTTTTAATTCTGTACTTGAATACTAATTATGATAATATACTTTTCTCTTATTTGCACAGGAAATGATTTATTTCTCGTAGCAGTTCATGAGCTGGGACATGCTCTGGGATTGGAGCATTCCAATGACCCCACAGCCATCATGGCTCCATTTTACCAGTACATGGAAACTGACAACTTCAAACTACCTAATGATGATTTGCAGGGCATCCAGAAGATTTATGGTATGTCACCACTATCTGTGTTTGGTTAACCCTACAGTAAAGTCCAGAATCCCTGCAGTGTTTTCTTCTTTGAAAAATGTTCTAACTATATAAAAGAAAAAAATATTGGGGAGGGGGGGTAGAATCTGGCCTATTAGTCTTCTATCAATCAAGTTTTCTTGGCAACATCTCTAGATATCTCAATATATAGAATATGGGGAAATCTATATACTGATAAAGTGTTTTTATTGAGTTTATTTAGAATAAAGAGCTGATAAGTTTTAGTATTTAAAATTCATATGCAATATGTAATAAATTTTAATCAACAAAATTATTGGAAAATATAAACCTTTTATACAAGATATTGAGATGTTGGAATAAACTGACTCTTATGTGATATTTCATGTTAGATAGTTTCTAGAAAAATCATTTTTAAAGTTGGAGAAAATAATCTATGTGATGAATAAAAAAAAATCTCAAAAGTATGTAATTATTGACTGAAAGTAAAAGTTAATAAGTACAAAATTAGGAGTTAAAAGATTACTAAGTTTACTAATATTAATATAAATTTCTAGTTCAGTGAAATCATGTATATTTATGGTATTCCGTAGATACAAATTAAGACAAAAAGGGAAAGAATATTGTTATACATGTTTGCTTAATTCCTAAATCCTTCAAAAGAACCATTGACCTTTATAGAGACATTTATTTTACACATAATTATTAAGAACTTAACATTTATAATTTACATATAAAGAATATACGCTACTAAATTAATGAAATGAAGCTTCATTTTATAATACAAAGACAAATGTGTGCTATTGTATGTTAATATCTCCTATCCAGTACATGTCGTTTTCATTTTTAAGTAACATAGTTTAAGTTCACTACTTAGTTTCGTATTCATTAGTTTTTCAATTTTAGTATCTTTATAGTAAGCATTCTTTCATGGTTAAAATAGATTTGGGGGAAAAAAAAGGTCAACTGTCATGCTGCTCTTTATTTTGAGGATACTGAGAAAAGAGAAATGTCTCAGACTCAAAACTAAATCGTTCATATGCTGAATGGGCTATCATATGCCTGTGTGTCATCACAAATTCCTCCTCAGTAGCTAACTGAAAGAAAGCTCTTTCTCATGACCTCATGAATTGGTAGTCTAGACTGAAGGTCTGCAAAAGGAATATTCTTTCATTATCTAAATATTAAATGCCAGGAACCTTCTTTTTTTAAACATAAATCCCTTGAGAAATGATGCTTTACATCTGTACCAAATTACATGTGTAAACTTTGACTTGATTTAAAAACCTCCATTTAGAAATACTTCTTAACATTAATATTTTACTAGTGGTGTTTTAATCAATAGGTGTTTTAGATTCAGTATTTAAATAAAACTCTCTTCTAGCAATTTGTCAAAACATTTCATTAAAAGAAAATAGTGAATGTCAGGAAAAGCCTATAAAATATAGCTGCAGACACTTGTGTATGTTTTAGAAATATTTGCATAGATTCATTGTCTATCAAAATCTAGGATTAACTTTGGAGTTTACATGCACAGTTCTAATATTTATTTTCATTTATTTATTATTTATATACCATCTACTTCCATAAAATATTTGAAAGCAGCTTTTCCAATAGGGGTTGTGGCAAACCTATAAAAAATACCATTAAAAATTAACAAAGAAAACCTAGTTACTTGAATCCAGAATTTAGCAGGATGAGGACAGTTTCTGATAGACTTGGCAATGGTTTGTTGGTTAACATGGTTTGTTTTTTCAGAAAATATATGATCCCAAAGAACTCTTAGCTCACTTAATCTGTGCCCTCCACTGTTACGTGGTTGTCCTCTGTAGCATATTTCCCAGCACTAGTCCAATTTTAAGTGAGCCAAGTGCTGTTCTCATATTTTCAAAAGGTCCACCTGACAAGATTCCTCCACCTACAAGACCTTTACCGACAGTGCCCCCACACCGCTCCATTCCTCCGGCTGACCCAAGGAAGAACGACAGGCCCAAACCTCCCCGGCCACCGACTGGCAGACCTTCATATCCTGGAGCCAAACCCAACATCTGTGATGGGAATTTTAACACTCTAGCTATTCTTCGCCGTGAGATGTTTGTTTTCAAGGTAGGAGGCTGTGATTTTTTTTAAAAAAGGTAGATCAAGTGTCTACAGTGTCACTTTAGAAAACAAGTTCTCATTCATTCTAGCACTACCTTCCCAGACCTCTCACAGTTAGAAGGTTCAAAAAAAGCATCTTAAAAAATAAACGCACAAATGGGCTTAAATGTCTAGCAAAGATTGCTGTAACATTCTATTTGGGGAATGCATTTATGTCAGCAGAAGCTAAAATGCCTAGAAATGTGAGGATAAGAAAATGCTGCATGTTATGAACAGATAAAAAAGCACAATTTAAATCATGAATGGGAACTAATAGAGATGATTTTCTTGGGAGCTTAGCCACTTCCAGGCGCACTGCAAATATTCTATCTTTGGTTTGCATATCTTTATGATCCCTACAATTTCAGTTGACAATTAAAGCATTGTTTTTTTAGGAGGAATATTGATCATTTTGTTTGGGGTCTACTTGTCACCATCTGAGTTTAATCTCCTATATGAGACCATCATCATTTCAATTTCAAATATAGATGTTTTCATTAGTCAGGCTTTTATATCTACTAATTTATATTATTTTTATAAAGATTATAGGCTAAAATTAATTTTACATTTTGTTAAATGTGCTTTTGTAATACTATGGAGTTCTGAGATGATAACACCAATAGTATACCAATGCTAATTACAGTATATTGAAAAGTGAATGTAGTATAATATTGAAAAATGATTTTCTTCCTCATAGTTATGTGATCTTAAAGATTAATGGCATTAGAGTATTGTAAATGCCACATTTACCAGTACCATCCACTTAAAAATAAAATAATATACTCTTATTTTTGTGGGTACTGATCAATAAATAATGAAATATTGTCCTACTTATATAGAATTTCCTATCTACCGGAGGCTATACTTTAAAAATACAGATTACATATTATTTTTTCTAGACAAAGTACTCTATTTGATATATTGAAAGTAAGATTTCAATTTGATCTAATATACACAAGAGCATAATACTTTCCAAGAAAAATCAATGCTTTTATTCAAGCACATGAATATATTTTGACTTATATAAATATTGTGATTTGCTTCATTATCATCCATTCAATTTAATTAGATTAATAAATTGGGACTTAAGCGGTCAAAAAAAGCTTATCTGATACATATATATACACATATAACTATATATATGAAATGATAAATATATTACTACTCACTGTATGTTCACTGTGGTTAAGATTGAAATGAAAACAAAATATAATCATTTGTTTATTCTGCAAGATACCAGATGACAAATGGAGGTTTTTCTTTTACCATTTTGGCTGAATTTCAGTATCCCAGTTTTATATCTCAGTATTATTGGGATATCACTAAAAATGACAGCCTGTCTGAGAATATGATAATTTGACGTGAAGTTGTTCAGGATATTCTTTTTATTCTTTCTGTCTATCTAACCAGAGTACTTATCTATAGGAGACCTATGATAATTTTCTTCCTAGTGATAATTTCCATCAACTTTTTGCTCTTCACATTGTGGGAGTTTAGTGAATTCTATTTACTGATAAAATGCAGTCCTGTGATCACTGTTTCCTAGAATGAAGAATAGATTTTTTAAAAAGTACATAGGCAAATTTAAGATAAGATAGATATTTTCAATATAAAATATTTATAAATAAGAAAGATTAATAAATCCTGCTTTTCTAACCTCTCATGTTACCTTGGATCCTCAAAGTTCTCTAGGGCAGAGCTCCTAAATTCTGAATTTAAATTATTTTGTTCACTTGTCCCTCCTAAGAACGACTTCTGTTGAAGACAGCTTCTGACAGGTACCTCATTCATCTAAATCTCTATTTACCCAGTAGAGTTTGAGCCATGTAGCTTCATAATTTTTATGCTCATCTCTCCTCTATAATGTTATGTAAGCCCAGGATAATTTTCAAGGTACCAGGAATGTGTGAATAGAAGATGGCAACTCTGTCTTTAAAGAGCTCATCCTCCAGAAGACAAGTGGAACCTAAGTTCTTTTAACAAACAGAAGCAAAAGCTACAAAGTGGACCAGAAAATACTGTAGTGTAACTGAATGTGTCATGAAAACTTCATTGAGAATGAGCTTATGCTGGGAGGGGAATTTGCTAGGTACATTAACAAAATTATTATTTGGTGTACTAAAAATACATTGAGGGATAGAAAATGGACCTGTTAACTTTAGTTAGTTTTAATATCTGGCACTTTCTGTGAGTCTTTGCTTATCCAAACTTCTCTCCTCAACATTCCATATGTCTATTCAACCCAAATCTCTTTCTAGTCATTCTTATTTCAGTTTCTATATCCAATTAGCATGTTTTTAAAATATTTATTTACTTATGCATACAGGAACTAGGGTACACATCAGAGATGTGGGAATATTCACCAGAGACAGAATGGGGAACAGAACAGGCAGATCTACTGAAATACACTGCTGAGGGGAGCAGTCAGTGAGGCAGGAGAGGTCCTATGCGCCATGTAGGTTGCCTCCTTGGCCAGCCAGGTATCGAACTCATGCTGTAGTGACTGCAGATGCTTCATAGTGTGGTGCTTAACCCCTTGCACCATCAGGGAGATCCCTAACTGGCATGTTTTAAATTTCTTTTATTTAACTATTTCTCAGTATAATATGTTCCTCAGTTAGTTTATATACACCTTTAGAGCAAGGATTTGTTCATGTGAATTCATAGTGCTTGAACTAGTAAGGATATCAGTATAATAGTTATTTCAGTAAACTATATCTAGTGTCATATTCATACAGGTATTATCAAACAATATAAAATAACTAAAATAGCAATGTATCATTCTGATGATTTGTTATTTCCTGTCCAAAGAGTTCCATAAGTATTATTTACTTAAATTCTGTATGTTTGAATTTTTAATAAGAAAATCTAGATATAATTTAAAAGTAGTATCATTAGGACATTTTTATTATTATAAATTTGTGTCTTTATTTTAAATGAGTTCCAGCTGGGTTGCATAATAGTATATACTGGTATTACTTAGACCCACTAGATACAAAGAGACGATATATAAGTAATAATAACAGTTCCTGAAAAAAAGAGAATATAGGAGGACCAGCGTTTTCACAGGGAGAAGTAATTTTACATATGTCATACTGCGAGAAATCATTCTAGGACTGGGAAGCAAAACACCCTTGCATCATTGCAGTGGGGAACTTTTTGATACAAAGGCTTGTTAGTAGCCAAATGGAACTTTTTTTCCATGAAAAAAGTCCAGGTGCTAGATTGTGTTTTTTTTTTCCTATTCCTCACATCAGGAGACTGTAGTCATTACTACATTCTTTCACATGTCACAAAATACTGTATGCTGAAAAATAATTTGCTTTCCTTCACAACATAAGTAAAAATAGTCAGTGTTTTTATGTAGCAGTTCAAAAGAATGTTGAGAGTATTAATTTGAAAAATCAGATCTTGCTATAGTCCGTTTAGTCACAATGAAATATCACGTGATACATGTAGCTTAGACTTTTCAGGGAACATTCTTTAAAAATCGTCTTCTCTAAACTTAGAACAAAATTGTTTTTGTTATTGATTTTTATTTCCCAGTTCCTTGGCATTTTGTTTTGATTTTCATTTCCCTGCTTTAGGTGGCTTATATTCCCCTGAAATTATGAAACTGCATGGAAGGCTTAACTTTCTCATGCAGAACAGAATATTATTTTGATATAACAAGGCTCACATCTACCTAAAGTAAACATTTTATTATTCACCCCTACAACCCCTCCCCAAATCAGACCAACGTAAAAATTATTTGGTTACTTTTCTTTATCACATTATTACCTGTTCATTTATCACAAAACTGTTTTGTGATCATCTTCAATTATGACTACCTATTTAATTTTTATGAAAATTCTTAATTCTTATGAAAATCATAGTTCCCACTATTTCCGTAGAAACAGATTTCTCCTTATTCTTCCCTTGGTAACACGGGCTTTGTATCCATTGAAAGTATATCTCATTAACTGAACATACTTCTAAGTATAGGTTATAGCCCAATTTCATATGACGAGAGTATTTTTTGTTTAGTAAAAGTAGAAATTTTACACAAGGGCAGGTGAAAGAATAGAGATGTTTACTGAAAGAGATAGTTTGCAGGTGTAAGATTTTGCCCTCAATTATATTTCTATAATACTGATTGGTGACTAAGCTCAAATCATTTGGTCAAAATTTGAACTTTTTGTCTCCTGTAAGTTACCTTATTTTCGCTTAATATTTAATGTTATTTTATTGTTATTCTATACTAAACATATACACATAGGCCAAGATTTATCCCTTTCATTCATTTTATTTTATTTTTAAAATTTTCTTTCTTTGTGCATATTTGCTTTTAACTCTAATATCCATGTAATCTGGAGTCACTCCTTTCTCACAATACATTATCAACTTATCACATCACACACACACAGCAGATATGTTTTTCCTTGAAATGATTCAATTTTATCAAAAGAAGAGAAGTATATAATATCAATCAGAAATTCCTTTAAGTTGAACTCAGCAAAGCAGAAAGAACATGACTTTTTTACATATGAGATATATTGGACTGAGCAGAAGGTAATAAAGCAATAGAAGCAGCTGTGGGTCCAGCTGGTGAATTCTTAATAAACATTGTGGTTCCAGATAAGGAACCAAAAAGAAGGTTAAAATCACCAGGGTTATTGTTATTGGTCAGCTTTGAAAGTTCCCAGATATAGACCTATAAACTCAGAAGTGAAATGAGGAACCGTATATCAAACTTAACATACTTAAAACTAAGCTACTAATCATTTTTCACAAATTTACTTCATCTGTGTCTTTCTATCCAAAGGATGGACAATGTCATTTTCCTATTTATCTAGTAAATAATCCCAAAAAGTCAAGTTTGTTGACTCTACCTTCCAAATACGTTAGCAATCTAATCACTTTCATTCCAGTGATACAAATACTGTCTAAGGTGCCATCACATTTTGCTTCCACATTGCAATATCCCTAAAATTGTTTTTTTTTTTTTTTTGCTTCTCTCTTTGTCATATACCTCCAATGTTTTGCATACAGGATGATCCTATGAAACCATGTATAAGATCATAGCACTGCTTTGCAGAAAAGAGTATTCAATATCTGACTCAGTAAAAATCCAAAGTTTTTATCAGACAATCCCACTTCTGGGCACATACCCAAAGGAAATAAAACCATTATCTCAAAGAGATATCTGTACTCTCGTGTTCAAAACAAAATCATTCATAGTAACCAAGATATGAAAACAACATGAAGAAAAAGTGATATATACATAGACGATTATGAATGTTATTCTATCTATATCATGGAATAATATAAATATTTTACATAAAATGAAATATTATTCAGTCTTTTAAAAAAAGGAAATTCTGTCATTTGTGACAATGTTGATGAACCTGGAGAACATTATGATGAGTTAAATAAGTCAGACACAAGAAGACAATGGTTGCATGATCACATATGTGGACTCTAAAAAAGTCAAATGCGTAGTGGTTACCAGAGAAGTGTAGGCAATGGGGAGATGTTGGACTAAGGATAAAATTTTCAGTTATAAGATGAATACATCATGGAGATCTAATATCTAGCATGGTGACCTTAGATAACATACAACATATTTGAAATTTGCTAAGAGAGTAGAACTCAAATATTCTCACTATATATACAAAAATGTAAGAGGTGATGGCTGTGTTTATTAGCCTGAATAATCTTTTCACAATGTATACTTACATCAAATTATAGTGTTGTATTAATCATATACAAATTTTGTCAATTATACCACAATATAACTGGAGAGGAAAAAAAGGCAATGTTCTTTCAATTGCTTGCAAGGGTGTATAATCAACCTATATCACTTGGTTTCTCTGACTTCACTGCTCTCTCACTGCTCACTTTTATTCACACAATTCCAGCTCTATATCTGCCTGCTGCTCCTGGAACTTGCCAAGTACTCTTGACTTTGTAGGTCTTTACTTTACAAATTTTCACTTATCTTTGAGATATCTACAGTTGAACCTAAAGCAGTTGGTGGCTTTCTCTAATCTCTCTTCCAGTCTAGACTGTTTGGTGTTTAATGGGGCTGATATGTGAAAAGGAACAATAATGGTAGTTCAGAAAAGTTCATGGTACGCTATATACTTTATACCAGTTTTGTGAATCTAGAAGATGATTTTTTTCCTACAGTAGGAAGAATTCTCTCTCAGTACTCCACCTGATGCTGTCACTCATTCCATAGTTTTGTGTCCCTGTTGACACCAGTATAAGATAATGCTTGAACTCCTAGACAGTGGAGGTAAGCTTGGAATCAGATATCCCTTGCATCAGCACCAGGCAAGGACTGTAGCTACTCCTCTATTTACTGCTGGATTGCACAGTGCCCTAAGCATACAGGGCATATATTTGTCAAATATTTCTGATTTTACCTTCCTCATCTGTATGATAGTTAGTAAATTCCATCATAGATATGTAGAATAAGCTCAGAAAATGATAGCTATTATTAACAAGTCAAATTTAGCATTATTAATTACTCATAGATCTTAGTTCAAAATCCTTTGTTATTTGAAATTGTTTTTAGCAAAATTAAGTTGACAGAAAATGGCTCTAATTCTTATGATACAAGGGAAAGAAATGTAATGGTTTGTTGTCATTCATATCACCTTAATAAAATGATTAAAAACAAAAATAAAAAGAGAAATTAGCACAGGGCAATCTAAAATTACTCCATATCATAGTTAAATCCTGTACCGCTAGGAAGTATTTCCTGATATTAGTAATTGTGTGTTGTAATTGAGGCTAGCTGCACAAAAGACCAAGGGAGTAATTCAGAAATTAATTACAATATCCTTGTAGAATAAAATCAGTCTTTCAAATATTTTAGAAAATATTTTAGAAAGCAACAGGAATTATGGGCAAACTCCAATATTAATTGGTTTAAAATATTTGTGTTCAATTAAGTTTTAAAATTTACCCCTTAAAACTTTTAAATTCTTTTGCTGTCATTTCCAGGCTCCTAAGTCATTGGTGCAAACATACAAGAATTCAGTAGAGAGAATTCTCAGTAACCAGAATTAACAATAACCAGAAATTCTAATTTCCTTTATAGTTACTTTAATTTAGGATGACTTTAAACATTATAAGCATATATTTGGGTATATTTTTGGATTCATAAAACCATTTTTTAAAGTTTTTATTGCATTAACATTGGTTTACAACACTACATGTGATTTAGGGGAAGAGGCTCACACCACTTCCACTACCAAAGCACCCACAGTTCTTTTACCCTGTGCCACTGGCCTCCTTCCACCTTTTGTTCCCTCCCGTACTCTCCCTCCTCCTTTTTTAGTAGCCTCAATTCTGCAGTCATGCTTCTAGGATTTCTTTTGTTTTAGTCAGTCCAGTTTTTTGTTTTCATATATTCCACTTATAAATGAAATCATTTCATATTTGTCTTTCTCCTTCTGACTTATTTCACTTAGCACAATCCCCTCCAGTTCTACTCATGCCATCTCAAATGGCAAGAATTCCACTTTATTTATATATATAAAATATATAATATTTATATATTCACATGTAATTATATATTTGTACATAATTTTATATTTTATATATTTTATATGTATTTATTTTATATACAACATTTTATATATATATATGTAGTACCCCATTGTGTGTATATACCACACCTTAATCCACTTTCCACTATTCTGTTTCTGAACATTTAGGATGTTTCTATAACTTGGCTATAATACTGCAATAAACATGAGCATAAATGTCTCTTCACTTTAGTGTTTTTACACTTTTCAGGCATATACCTAGGAGTGTAATTGCTGGATCATATGGTTTTAGTAATATAAAGCAGGACTTTTAATATGTTTATAGCACAGATTTTAGAGCTTATAATGTATTTTATCTTGATAAAAACACATATAACTTAATAAATAATATAAATAAAATAATTCTATACAGTCATGCAAATGTTTTATGAAGTATAGTGTGAACTAGTTTTAAATATCCCATAGTAATATTAATATTCCTATTTTAATATCATTGATAATACAATTCTTTTCATTGTCAAAATGTGTTTTTCCTGTACCACATGTTCAAAATCTGTGCTTTTATGTGGGGTCTTTATAGAAGGTGCTCATATTCATGGTTCAGAGCATTTTTATATTAATTTGACACTAAAAAGCAAAAAAAATTTAACAATATTTTATTGTATTTTAGAAATAGTTATTATTTTGGAAGTTTCAAAAATAACATTTTCCTCATCTTTTTCTTCATATTTGGCATTTATGGCTGCTACTTTTGACCCCTTCTATTTCTGAAAGCAAAATGAGACTTAATTGTTTTCATTCCCTTTTTTAACTTTTAGATAATAGTACTGTTGTTATCATTGTGGCTTGAGAATTATGTAATGCTATTTAAACATGAAGATAAGTCTGCAGACCTCCTTACCAATACCTATTTAATTTTTTTTCAAGATGGTCATATATGTATAATAATTAAATTAAATGGAGGCTAAAGCTGTAACTATTTGCTTAGTATTTTATGACTACGTACTGGAACATAATTTCCTTGGTATAAATAAGCAACTCATAGCATCAATTTTAACTAATAGTACTTTACCCTTTGATAGCCTTCAATTAATATTTATTAAAGGAACAATGTTTTTACTTCTAACAATGCCATCTTTGCATGTAACCTGCATCAGGGATGTTCTTGAATCTTGTTCATTCTTCTACTACCCATGCTTAGAATAGTACATGCTAGTACCATTCCATAAATTCTTCCTGACATAATAGGTTGAATGCAGGATCCTTAAACAAAGACAGCAATAATACATACAACATTAATGATGGGAATTTAAAAGATTTAAACAGAGATTTACCATGTATCTGGATGGAAATACTTGGTATTGAAAAAAACATTATACACTTGCATTATGCTGAAAAGTACAAAATATTCCAATCATTACTTTAAGGTTATTGGTATGGGAGAGACCCTATGTTTCAAGATTCTATCTTACATGTTAAAAGGATAGTAATTGACATAATGTCTTAAGCCAATCTTTAAATCCCAATTCATCAATCACCATTCTGCTGCATATAATGATTGATTTTATAGTTCTCAGTAAATCAGGATGGGTGCTTCACATGCACTTATTAGTTTCATATTCTATTAAAGAAAGGAAAGGTAAATTAAAAAGGTGTAGCTACCATCCCAGGGGGGAGAAAAATACTTATTTAACATTCTTCCCGTGGTTATGTGGCTACTCTTAAATTCAAAGTTTCCTGGGTAAAAAGGTATTTTAAATTGTGCAAATTACTTTTCAAACAACATCAAGAATTTATTAGCAGGAAAACAGGGTCTAGATATTGGATAGGTAGCTAGTCATTTTTGCAATGCTTTCTAGATAATATTTTTACAAAAGTCACTATTTTTTAAATATCACTTTTGCTATTTCTAATATATTCTTTGATATTTACTTTAATATAGTCTTGGCTAATATTCTATTTAAATGTTTATACTTCATCTAGAATTTACTTTGGGGTAAGGTGTGAAATGCAATTTTTTCTCCAAATTATTAACCTAGCTTATTTCAATTCCTTTTATTGAAAAAGTGCCACATTCCACGTATTTTGAAATAATACAGATAACACTTACTGAGTACCTAACATGTACCAGACATTTTCTATGTGCTTTGAATGGATTATCATATTCTCACATCAAATGAGAAAGGAAAGAATAAAAAGATTTGTTATTTTCCATATGCGATCTCCAACTCTGGGCAGCTTGCCTCTGAATTTTTTGTGTTTAAGGTTTTTTTTCTGAGTATATTTTCTTCTTACTCCACAAGTATAATTATATTTTTTTGTTGCATTCATGTGAACTTGATCCTAACTGATATAAAAATAGAGAGGAAGAAAAGATCTCAACATAATAGCAATACAAAATATAATATTGGGATAAGCTTTTAAAAAGAAATATAAAAACTTCTATGAATAAAAAGAAAACTTTATGGCAGGGCCCAACTAAATTTGAATAAATAGAAAGCTATGTGCTATTCTTTATTAACAGATTCAGTCTTATAAAAATATCAGTTCTCTATGTTTACCCTTAAAATCAATTTTATTCCAATACTTAGGAAAATTTGGGTCATGAACTAATTACTATCTATTAAGAACTTCAAATGCAAGTTTAAGGGTAAAAGTAAAGCTGTAATAGAAAGAATGGCTTTTTTTAATTAAACAACTCAGTATTATAAAAATTTACTTCTCTGTAAATTATTATACAAATTAAAAATAATTTCAATTAAAATTTTAAGAAAATATTTGAATTAATGGAGACATTGTTGCACAAGAAGACTTGATAAAATTAAATGACTATGTTAACAATAAATCAATAAAAAGCTCCTTAGTTTTTACATAGGTAACATAAAAATGTTGTGGAAAAATATAAATCTATAATATTTCAGACTATTCTATTTTAAGATTTGTTATTAAGCACACTTATTTAAAACAAGTTAATATTTAAAAATGACTAGACAGAACAGAATGGAATAGAGTTGGGAAAAAGTTAACACAGGAAGACAGCTAAATAAATCCAAAGCTGAATCAATTATTAAAATATAGAAATTTTATATATATTTATTTTATAGCTAATACATAGAGAGAAATATAAAAAACATATAAGTTCAGGAAGAAAAATAAAACACACATATATCTTAATGACATATATCTTTAATAAGTATGGCTTATTTTAAGACTGTATCTGAGTTATTGTCCTTCTGTCCAGTATACTATTTATGGCTCTGATTGGTACCCTATGACTGATCTCCAGATTTTAAACCCTTCACTTTAAAAGCAAAAATAGTGTAAGAATTTGAAAAAGAAATATTTCCCTTTACTTTTTCCCAGGAATGAAATAAAGTGACAGAGAGATGTAGAGTTTTCCACAATCTTAAATAATTAATACGTATTAATTGAAAAAATTATTTCAAGTATCAATTGTAACATTAATTAATGTTTGTTTTATAATAAATCAGGAACTACATTATTTCTACATTAATAACCCCATGCTTAGTAATTCAACTTGAAAGTAGTGATATACATATAAAATGAACAGTGGTCTTCATTACAGCTTTCTCAGGAGTAAGAAAAAAATTTATAAAAGTTTTATAAAACAAATTTTATAGTAGTATAGCAAAATGTCACATGAACTCAGCAGATTGAATGAAATCATTTGAATGGTTCATTATGGAAATGTATGAAACAAGGAGATATGATTATAGTTCATACATGTTAAGATAGTAAAATATAATATTTTATGTATCACAGATTCCATTATTTGAAATATGTATATTGAAAATCCATAGAAATTATAGAAAAATAAGTTAGAAAAATCAGAGTGATAGAATTGTAAGTAGATTTTTAAAAACGGTACCATTGCAATACTGTTTTGTATACATTTAATAGCTAAAAATATAGTGACACAAAAAAAGTAAGCTTGATAACTGTTGAAAGTTGTTAATCTATTATTTGATGGCGAAACCACTGTTTTCCAAAAATATAGGTAGGCAAAAGCAATTGAGATATTCATAACAACTTTCTTTTACACTATGACTAAAAATGGCTCTTTTCAAAATTATAGTGACAAGTTTCAATAATATAATTTAACCTAACTAGCGAAGATGTGCAATTAGATGATGGTCTTTGCCTATTATGCACTAATGACATAGGGATAGCCTCCAGTGAATCTAACTAAATATTTTATCTATAGTTTTACATGTCTCACATAGTGAGAATTATTCACTTTTCTATAGAAATATTTTAAAATCACCCAAAGTAGCAAGTTATCTGACAATTAATCCGGATAGTATTGTTAATTTAAGCAATTATGAAGACTGTCATATAGCAAAATTTGTCAGCTTAACAAGCACTGATAGATTGTGAATTTTGTAAGGTACTTTGGACAGAGACTGGCACATAACAAGTGCTCTAGTAATTACAGCAACTGCTATCATTGCTTCAAAAGTTTATGATGATGTTGCTGTTATTACTCTTACAGTTGGTGTGAAAAAGCACAATGACCTCAAAGAGATGTCAAAGGAATCTATAGCAATGTCTTGCCCTTCAGATAATAGTAGCTGCTGTTCTCTTTCATTCATTCTCTTTTATTCTTTAATTCAATAAAGTTTTTATTATCAGTAATAGCTAGACATTGGGACTAAAATGATAACCAGATAAATGCCTGTTCTTTCCCTCAAGGAGATAATAGTCTAGTAGAGGAGATATTAGTAACTAGGTCACAGCACTACATTGTGATGTTCTGTGAATAGTCTGTAATAGACAAATGCATATGGTACAATGGAAGCACATAGGAGGGCCACATAAACTGGGAAATATGTCTGGTGGGGAATCTGCATCTAAGTGCAATTTAGTCAAGCTTGAAGGTAAGAGGTGTGGTATAGTTGGAAGCTATTGAAGTTTCCTATAAAAAACAACAACAACAAAAACCCAGAGAAATTGAGAAACATGTCTGGAGAGACACATGTGGGACTTCTTCATAAAGGATCTTACATGCCTTGTCAAGAACTTGCCTTTTCTATTCTGCTCGATAGGTTAGTTAACAGGCCAACACATTGACAATGAGTACTAGGTAGAAACAGAGTGAACTGAGAAATATTGACTACATATTTATTCCTGGGACAGAGCCTCATGCCTAAAAGGTGGGATCAAAGGCAACTAGTAAAGAAAGGATTTGAAGATCACATTGAAACTACAACATGGGCCTCCCTGGTGGTGCAGTGGGTTAAGCAACACACTATGAGGCAAACTGCAGTCAGTGCAGCACTAGTTCAATCTCTGCTGCCAGCCAGAGAGGTGACTCACATGGCATAGCAGACCTCTCCTCCTCGCCCGCTGCTCCCCTCAGCAGTGTGTTTCGGTCTGTCTGCCTGTTCTGCTCTTTACTCTGTCTCTGGTGAATCCTCTCACTGCCCTGGACTCTGGCCTGTACCCCAGCTCTTGTATGTGTAAATAAATTTTTTAAAAAAGAATTTAGCATTCAGAATAAATAGCAAAACACTGAATCACAGAGGGCCAGGAATGAATTTTTAAAAAATGGAACTGCCATTATGTACATCACAAAAATCTGACATTGGGAAAGGAATCAGGGAGCTAGATAACAAGATGTCCTATCTGGAATTGCATGAGAAGTACCAGGTCTTTCATGTGTCAGAATATTGAATTTCTGTAAAAGAAGTCACAATGCTTCCTTTTCTCTTCACAAAAATCAGTTACTGAAAGCTATTCAAAAGAACCATGAATTATATTCTTAATCTATCCTATCGAAGCACAGGAAGATTTTTATGAGAATTCAGTGTGACTATCATTAAACCATTGCTTTTTGTATCTCATATTAAAACAGTTGCCTAGTCTTTGCATTCATCTGGCTGCATTGCTTTACTTATAAAGTGCAGTTATTTGTAGCAGTTGCTGGTCAGAACGTTAAGCTAACAAAGACTGTTTATATCCTTGAGCTGAAGCTCAAAGGAGCTGATGTAAGTGCTGGCCATTCATGGGCCACTGGCACATAAACCTCCTTGTTCATAATCCTGAAGTCCCTTGGAATTGAGACAACATTTTCCAAGTTGTTCACTGCATTTTCAGTTACTATCAGGAAAAGAAATATTGACTTTTTTCATGTATTATAAATTTTTAAAAATATCTTGATTGTGTCTATAACTTAAGTTTCCCTATTGCTCACATAAAGAATTGGAGGGTCAAAAGTTGTAATTTAAAAAAGTAAATAAATATGTGATTAGAATTCTGAAGACTGATGAAAAATTATACAGTTTACTAGGTATACGTGTTGGGACAACTGTCCTACTCTTTGCTGGGCTATATGGTATGTATGTGTTTGTGTAGTTTTTATGCATACCATATATAGTATATATGATATATATATACTATATATACTATACATTATACACATATGTATATTGTGTATATATTGTATAGTGTGTATGTATACATATATACACATACATATATATGAAGTTTTTTCCTGCTTACATAAATACATGATGTGGGAAATAGTTATGGAAAATAATACTCATTATTTATATTGAGTCCCTCTTATATTTAACAAAATAGGTTATGTTAAAAATGAAAACACCCTCACTTTGGACTCCTCTATGACCTGAACTCACCATTGAACCTGAGATTCTTGTTTTATAAGGTGGAAATCTTTGTAACTGCCTCAGTGCAGCCTTTGAAGAGCTTTCAGTCCAGTGTTGGAA
Organism: Galemys pyrenaicus; assembly: GCA_019455555.1. Lineage (NCBI taxonomy): Eukaryota > Metazoa > Chordata > Mammalia > Eulipotyphla > Talpidae > Galemys > Galemys pyrenaicus. Next base: position 13,133,989 of record JAGFMF010011568.1, on the reverse strand, counting down.
ACAGAAACTCATCACTTAATCAAAAGGGAAGTAAAATTAAACCTGTACTAAGTGCAAGGAAAAGAAGTATGATATAATAAAAATAGATTAGGCAGTTGTTGTTATTGTTTTTTAAATTAATAAGATCAGGGAAGTCTTCTGTGAGGAAGATATATCTGAACTAAGAATGAGCTGCCCCTTGTTCTTTGAAAAAAAAAATATATATATATTCTGTTGAAAAAATCTAGACTAAAAGTTAAAAGACATGCCTTAAAGTGATAAGATGTTGTTAACATGGTAAGAATTTCAGGTTTTATACTATAAGTTTCTCAAATATCAAATGAGGCATATACTAATAGCTAGGTATCCATTCACAAGGAGGAAAGTTATATGAAATGCATTAGAACATTCAAAAGGGTCACACCAATGTAGCACATATCATTGGCATAGATTTTAGGTTGAAAAATTTTAAGTATATGATACCTATATATCAGTTTTAAATTTCATTGTCAATATGCATTATATTGGATACTTCAAGTGTTTTAAAAACCACAGAGAGTACATTTACCAAATTAATACTTACCAGAAGTCACATTAAACCTGAAAAACATGAGAAATATAATAAAATTTGGGAAATGAAATTTTAATCAAATATTTCCCATCTTCCTCATTCTCTTTGAATTTCATTTCTCTTTTCCTTAGGAAATAAATTGATTCTTATTTATTTTCAGAATATTTTCATAAAGATTGACCATGCTGTAAGTTAGATTTTTCTGAAAATAATTCAGTATGGCTATCTCCCTTATTTCAAAATTTCTTTCAAAAAAAATATTATAACAAGGATATATATTTTGCTAAAGAGTGGTTATTAATAATTCACTATAACAAATCCACATGTATATTATTCATAGAATGAGAGCAAAATAATGATCATATAATTCCATCAATATATAAAAATTTTACATGTTTAGACTTTCAAATTTATAGACATGGCCACATATTTTTGTTTCCACTTTTATATTTGTATGTTAATTTTCATAATATTTTACTTGAATTTGCTTTTACATATGTCGTACTAGACCTGTGTCATGTTGATACTGGGCATTAAATTTGCTTTCTGTTTTGTTTTCCTTTTTCTTAAAAGTCTGTGAATGTTAAATATTCCCAAGTAAGTGTTTTCTTGACTTTGGCTGAATGCTTGAAAATCTATAATTACATTCTTGACTCTTGAAATGAATAAGTGCAGTTTTGAAGAATTGGTCTAAAACTAAAGTATGTCTGGCTTGATCCTTTGCTTTGTAGAGGGTATCTATGTTATATCTGTCTTTCTTAAATATGGAGTAGTACACATCAGAAAAATCAGTCATGTGATTAAAGGTGGAGTCTTTGGGGTTATCTTTTGAACTAGATACAGAATGTAACAGCTTGTAAAATGAAGCTGTAATAAAATTCTGGACACTGAAATTCAGATACACTTATCTGTTTGCACTATCCCAGAGGTATTGTCACACATTGACACCAGGAAGGAATTTATCCTATAGACAATGGAAACTTTTCAGATGCTGCTATAGAATCTCTTGCTTTTGCTGATATTTATCTGTATTATTTACCCACAATAAGCATAAGTATAATATATAAGCATAACTATTATACTTAGGAGTTCAATGTGAGTTCATTGAGTCCTTTGATTCTGAGCATGGTTGGGGGAATCTCTCAAATTGTATTAGATGTCAAAAGCTGGGGTCATCTTGTGTGGATTCTTTCCTTTAACTCTTTCATTGGACCTTACCTTCTTTCAATTGATGTCAGAAGTCTTAAGCATATTTAGCAAGCTGGAAAATGATGCTCATACCTTCACAGTTTGACTAACTTCAGATTTTGACAAGATTCAAATTCCTCAAATTTCTAAAGAATATGGGAATTGTGCATTCTTTCATTTAAACAAATTTTCTTTAAACAAATATGTAATGTATATTTACTGTTAGATTTGCATCCTTGAATATGAAATAGTGTTGTAATTCTTTAAATAATTTTAGATGTCTTATAATTCATTCTCCCTTTCAGATAGGAAGAATTCTGTGCTTCTATATCCCATGCCCTAGTCTTTCTCTGTTCCTTTAGAAGGAATAGAATGTTCATAATACAAACATACATAAAAAAGGTCCTTGGCAACTTACGTACTGAGTATCAATATGAATTAATATAGAACACATTCTAATCTAATTTACTTTTTAACATTTTTTCCCTTTCAAATAGTCTAAATTTAAAATGAAATCTTAAAACATGTTCTGTGCTTCAGTATATCAATACTCATATCAGGAAAAGTTAGATCACCAAAAGAGTATGACATTTGTCCTATACTGTAAAACTCTACAAAATGAGGAGGCCCATTTTGTATATGTGCAGATATAGAACAAGAACCTACATTAGGGGGACTGATTTGACTCCCTAATATCTTCTCTCACACTGACATTGTCACTAAGAAGGCCATGCTTAATTTTCTAAAATTGATGGAAGATTACTATACATAATAAATATGATCACTTTAAGTATTTTCAGTGTTAAAATTCATAATGGCAGGATTTTTTTCATATTTTCAATGATGAACAAATTTGGCTAGGAATTAAAAAAAATTAAAACACATATATTCATATAGTTCCTTATTCAGACAGTACTTGCTAGAAGATATGACTTTCACATGAAGGTTGAATATTTCATGAATTCTGTCAGACTCTATATTGCATACTTGGAAGATCTCAAATCAATCTTCTTGACAAGGACTGTCTCTGAACATAACTCTCAACCTGGCAGTAAATTATATACGTAAGACCTCAGACAAAACTTAAATTCTTTGTATTTTTATTCATTTTTTTTGAAACCTCAAAAAAACAAAAAGAAAAGAAATGGATATGATGTTTTGAAAAATCAAAAAAGAAATGAAATTCTAGATTTTGTTTAAAATGTCATTGACATTGTCATTTGAATCTAGAGTAAGGACACTGAGGTGCTGATTTCATTTTAATACTGTGAGGCTAATTATGATGATTTAAAAGTTTTTTTTATTAATAATTCAATGCACTAAACATTTCTCCCCTAGTACACCCATAGGATATAGGGAAGCAACCCATAATCAAGCCCATTAATATTTCTTCCATAAAACTTGTAAGTAGTCCCAATAGTCAGGGTAAAAAGTCTAAAAATCCTCATGCTAGTTCCAATTAGGCTCTCTGCCAAGTAAGTTTGTACAAAAGTCAAGAAACAACTTACCCTTATTCAAAATGTCTGAATTTTACAGTAGTAGATAAGAGACTATTGAGTGTGCCATAAATATTGTACAACAATGTTAACATACCACATTTTATTTTTTTTAGCAATATTCAGGAGTAGTTTCAAAACTTTGCGAGGTACAAATAGTATAAACTTTTTGTGTTTAAAGTATAACAAGTTCTAGTTGTTGTTTTTTTTTTTAGCCAGTCTCTTATTTGCCACTCTATTTCCAAGTCCTCTCATAGCAACTTAGCTAGTAGAAGGGAAATTTAGGAATGTAGTAAATGGATGAATTCTAGATAAGCAGTGATTTGGAAAGTCTTTTGAATGTTCAGATAATCAGTTGACAATGTTATTCAAGAATAAACTTTCAGGGGTTCTATTACATTTTCATAGAATCAGTGGATAATCAGATTAATGGATATGGGTTACTACTGTTTTAAAGTATATTTTTATGAGAATAGAAAATCAACATACAAATAATACTCATTCAACTGTTGTTTTTTTTATCTTTTGAGTATTTGTAAACATGATAGCTGATCTTGTGAAATTTTAAATTTTATCATGATCAAAAGGGTTAAATCTTCCTATGTTCCCTACAACATATGTCTAAAATGAAAGAGAAATTTAAATATCCTTCCTTCCTGTTATAGATGTGTAAATAAGAACACAGACATAAATGATTCGCCCTGACACACCGAAAACCAAAGTCAGAGGCTAGCATCAAAACCAGCAGCTCAGGCTTTCAGTCAGTACTGCCTGCCATGCTATTTTGGCTTATGTTGCTAGTGGCTAAAAGAAATTAAAAGGAAAAGTCCTGTGGACATTGCATTCCTTCTGTAATTGTAATAATTAAAATAAACTTTAAAAAATCTAAAGCAATTTTCAAGGCAAAATTAATAGAGTTTTTTTTAATGCCTTTCAGCAAATTGTTGCCTTCTTTTCTGCCATACCACTAACCATTGCCAGTAGTAAAATATTAATGTACTGTAAAATCTGTGGAGCTCTGCCTTTTATTTTTGTACCTAATCAACTCTGTCTATAATTTTGTAACCATGTGGCCCACCCTGAATTACATTTGCAAGCTATATGCATTAATAATATGGAAACTACCAGGAATGAAATAAGCCTTTGAAAGTGGTTAGGAAGGCCAAAGAAAGAAAACTGAAATCCTTTTGACAAGCAGTTTCTGAAGTTGCTGACATTCCTTTAAAAGCCTTTTTCATGTTGGCGCACAGAGAGGCTTTGCATAACACACCAAGTAAAACCTATTAACTACTGCTGCAGTACAAGGTACTAACAGTTTTTCATGAGAGCTGGAAAGAAAATGTACAAACTTTCCTACTGCTGACATTTCAGTTTAAAATTGTGCTTTGAAGTAAGTGTTGAGCAAGGAAAACAAAGACATAACTTCTGTGGTGATGTGTTGCTGGTCAATATCTATCTCTTTGATTTCCTTGAGAATTATGTATGGAAATGCTATAAACATTTTGTAAGATATTTTATAAATAACAAAAATAAGTGACCTTTTTAACCCTGAATCTGTGCTACATAAACTAAATAGCCAGAACATAAGAAGAAGAAATATACTATTTCTCTGGTTATCTCATGCTTTATAATTTCAGCAAATTAACCACTTTGGAAATAAAGCAGTAATCTATTTTATTTGGCATTACAAATAACGTTAATTTTAAAAGGAATGAACATTAATTACAGGCTTTTTCACTCTAATAATATAAATAATGCAGATAAATGATAACAAATTTCTTTATAAATTAATCTATACATTAATAATAGTAAAAAAATAATTTAATGATCATCCTCTGGTGCTGTGTTTATCTCCCATGTATCTGTTATTTTGAAAGGATTCTTTTGGTTTATCTAAAGGAAATCACCATAGAATAGTTATTTTATAGCTAGAGTGTGTTTGGAGAAAAGAAATGAACATAATTATCTTACATTTAAAATATGGTATCATGCCGGCCCAAGAACCCACAATATATGGTTATGTTATACATGAAATAAAGAGTTCTTTCTGTTATTTCCCGTAACAAACTCCACCTTGGTCTAAGCCCAAGACAGACCTGCTTTATGCTAAATAAATGTTATGGTACTTCACATTAAAGTGAGAATTCATTGGGGGTTTTGGATAAACCTGATATAGCATGTCAAGATTGTTTGCTTAAAGGTCTTTAATTATGTAATTCAGACATGAAATATTTATAACATGATGGAAATTACTAGCACATAAATGAAAATAAAAGGGAAAAAACCATTTAGGGTTCTGTTTTGTATTCAGCTGTAACCCTGACAGTCCCGAAAAAAGGTCTAACATTTGTGATCTGTCTAGATAAGGCCTAAAAGATGCCTCTTTTACTATTTTTGGGGGGGAAGGGTGTATTTTAAATATTAATAGTTATTTTTGTTGCTAGTTTCCTTACTTTAAAAATTATATTAAATTTCACTTAAAGAAATGCAAATCATCAACAAAAATATGGACAGAGAAGAAAATAAAGGACAGTGTAAATCAGAATTGCCCTGTGCTTTTAGATGTTAAAGAAGCAAGACCAGGAGGGAGGATGAGGATGAAGACTTCTGTTAGACAACATGAAAATCACAGTGACTCAGTGTCTACTCCTTGATTTTATAGGACAGGCTGCCTCAGTTGTTCAGGCTCTAAGAGACACTTTTGACTAATGTTTAAAAGGATTGGTGCTTCAGTTAGAATGACAATTTAGCAATTTACAGCAGGAATTATAATTATCTCAATGAAAGAGATGAATTATTTATTCTTAAGAAAGTTCTGCATTATAAGTCATGTTATAATCAGAAGATTTCTGAAGCAGCTGGAGAATCTTAATGGTGTCCTGGGAGACATCATTTTTTGATAATATGATATATCCAGTGTTACAACTAATACACAGTTGAAATTCTACATGGCAACATGTTAATTATTCAGCACACACTCTCTATTGGGTTGAAGTTCTCCTGGCTACAATCTGACTATTTGTACCCCCTTTACTAGACAATGTAGTCTACATTGTTGGTTTTCAACATTTCCACTTATGTAGGATTTCTTTGGAATATTTAGAGCCTGAGGTTTACATACCTTTGACATTCTTCAAGAAATTCACATGCATCCTTAATCTCCCCAGGAGATACCAACATCTTTTGAGTGGGTTACTACTACAGATGGCCAGTCTTATCTATTATAGGCTAACTTCTTATTTAACTTTCATAAAAGCAAATTAAATGTAGAATATGTAACTTTTCAGATATAAAATTTGGAGGATATCAATGGCAAAGATCAATTTGGGAGAGAAAAGTAAATGAATTTTTTATTTGAAAAAAACTTTTATATTTCAAAACAGAATATTTCTACTATGAATAACTTTAATTTCCATTTCTTGTCCACTGATTTATTCATGTATAGATATCTATAAGTTGTCAAGCCTTTGCCTGGCAGTCTTCTAAGATCTGGGGATATTGTAGTGAACACCTCAAAATCCTGTATAGTGAGCTTTAATGGAGTAGAAGAGGAGACAGTCAAAAAAAATCAAATAAGTTTAAAGCATCAAAAAATATGATGGTTAAAATTTAACAGTATAATATGATAGAAGCTAAGGATTGATAGTTGGGGAAGGGACTACTTAGTTTAGGTGGTCAAGATTGGTCTTTCTGAAGAAGAGACATGAAAAGAGAAAAGAACATTGCACTAGACCTATAGCAAAATAATGTGAAGTATTTGCTCAGATTTTTAAAAAATATTTGCTTTATTCATTTATGCATACATGAACTAAGGTGTAGGCCAGAGGTCCCCAGGGGTGAGAGGATTCACCAGAGACAGAGTGGGGAGCAGAACAGGCAGATCTACACTGCTGAGGGGAATAGCAGATGAGACTGGAGAAATCTGCTGTGCCATGTGGGTCAGCTTCCTGGCTGGGGCTCCAATTCATGCCAAGGTGGCTGGGATAACTTGAAAGTGTTAATACTTAACCCCTACCACCAGGGAGGCCCTATTTTTGTTCAGATTTTTTAAACTTGTGAAGTTGAGTCTTGGTGCCTCCACCTGTGCTAACACAATTAGCATTTAACTGAAGCAGCCCTGTAGTGGTATTGTAGAAACATTCCAAGCTCCTGATTGATAGTGTTTCTCTAAAGACTGACTCTAGAAAACACTAGTACTTTAGGATTATCTTAGTCAACATTTATTTGAACACCAGTACAATAGTCTTAAAACAACTCAGGATGGGAAAACTTAACATCCATCAAGGTCTAAAAGCACTGTTCGATAAAACCTGCAATAATGAAAATCTATGAATATGTGCTGCCCATTATGGTAACTACTAGTCACATGTGGCTATTGAACTAATGCAACCAAGGGACTTCTATTGTTTTGTTTTTTTTTTAAAGTTTATTTACTTAATTTAAATGTAAACAGCCATATGTGGCTAATGGCTATAATATTGACAGAGTAGGTCCAGAGAATAAATTGTAAATGACTTACCAGTTATCTTAGACTATATAAATTAATCATTTCTTTAAAATTCTAAAGCCCTGCCTTTGGAGTTTTAATAAGAAATAAAACTGAAAATTTTATGTCTCAATTTGGAATACATGGTTTAAAAGGCTATCTTAAACACAGTAAATTTATAAAGAATTGGTCATGTTACTGCCATTGTATCTTCTTACTTGTTTTTCCTTTGGTGATGACTGAAATGTAGTTTTCTCCCCCTTTTTGGAGGTAATAGCACAGCACTCTACATAGGGATGATGAACTAGAACAATGTACAAAAAAATTATTAAATGGAAGAGCATTTGTCTCAGTTTACTTGATGTATTTTGTGTGCACAGTCATAATTTCCACCGTTTCTGACTAGTAAGAAATTGTAGTGACACATTCTAAATAAGGAAAAGAATCTGTAAGGATCTTTTGGGGGAGAGTAGGTATTACTGATGTTATATAAAAAAAAAATCATTAAACAAGAATGAATGATAGCATAGAAATATTACAAAGCAATAAGTGATATATATTCTTTATCAGTCATTGATATTTAAAATAATCTGAGTTTATGATACAAATGACTTAATTGTGAAGATTGTTGCTAATCTGAAAAAAAGAACATGTAGAAATCAGCTATACGATTACATAATGTTCACTGAATTCAATTATTGTAGGTGGAAAGTGCATTTTGGAATATTAATAGGAAAGTAGAAGAAAAACTCCCATTTCCAAGATATTCTGGAATCAACATTGATTGTTTTTGTAAGCCTAGCTTGGCATATTGAATTCAAATATACATGCTAGAGGATGATATTTGGTAGTGGTGTTAAGTTTTTTATAATGAATATGAGACATATTCAAGTCATTAAAGCTATGTCAATATCAACCAAGGAAATCTTTTTTTTTTAAAAGATCTTATTTATTTATGCATACAAGAGCTGGGGTACAGGCCAGAGTCCAGGGAGGTGAGAGGATGCACCAGACAGAGCCGATAATAGAACAGGCAGACTGACTGAAACAGACTGCTGAGGGGAGCAGCAGGTGAGGCAGGAGAAGTCTGCTGCGCCATGTGGGTCCCCTCCCTGGCCAGCAGCAGGGATTGAACTTGTGCTGCAGTGACTGTGATTTGCTTCATAGTGCATTGCTTAACCCACTGTGCCACCAGGGAGGCCCCACAAGGAAATCTTTATCTATATATCCATCCATTTTGCAGTGTTCTGTTTAAGGCTTGGAATTGAATAGACCAATGCATATATTGTAAATCCCATAAGAATTACCTTGTAGTCCCGATTCTATTTATAATCAGTAATAGATAATTATGTATTAAATTGTCAGATGACAAATTATGCTAATCAGTTGAACACTGCAGGATGAATGGAACCATATAAATCAACAATTCTCTCACTTCATTCGTTTAAGATAAGTCACCAACCCCCAAAAATCTAAGCTATAAATATCTAACATAAGAAAAAAATGTATCAATACAAAATGGGCTTTATAAAGCTTTTTTTGAAATTTTGAACCGGGATGGAAAGAAATGTAAAATTCAAAATGTACCATGTAATCTACCCCAAGATCGCGATAACAGCTTTCATGTCAAAATGTCAAAAATGTTAAGGACACCTGAACTAGGGCAGCCTCCCATAAGTCTCTCACTCATATATCTCTCCTCCAATTGTTGCTCTTTCCTCCTTCATTCCATCTCCTTCCCTTCCCAGCAGGCCCCCATTCAAAAAGCCTGGTCCATTGGCATTATGGGATTTATAGTCCAAGCAGCTGTTTGCAATTGGAGGTGGAAAAATGATGCCCGTTCCTGGGGCCACTGTGCTGCTCCCCTCTTCCTTTCATGAACATGTATTCTGTAACATAATTATAATTGCCCCCCCACCAACACAGACTTGCATATGTGCACAAATTCATTTTGGTCTTTATTATCTGCAATGTTTTGTTTACTTGAACTTCTCAAATTGGGTTGCTTGTGCTTCATTGCTTAGTACTTACTAGTTTACTAAACTGAAATGCCTTCTTCTTTCCATTCACCACAAGAATGTACTTCCTTTCTGCAAGCCCAAGTTCTTTCTTTTCTAACACCTGAATAAATATCTGCCCCATGACCATAGCACAGTACTACTTGTGTCAGACCCTTCTAGTTCAACATTTATTTTTACTTCATTTGCTTCATTTAGTTCTTCATGTTTATGCCTGTTATTTATATCTTCTATTTTATTGATTATGTTATTGGATGCTTCCCCCCCCATTTCATATAACATTTGTGTAGTTGCTTGTCGAATAGACTTTTTCCTCTTAGTTATCACTTGATCTTCCTAGATTACCCACCCCAACAAATGTCAATATCTCATTTTCACATTTCTATCCCCCTCTTTCCCAAGAGATAGTTTTCTTGTCCATCAACACCCTCAACCTGATGGAACATAGATTCTTTAGTATTCTGCTTTGACAATATGTGTACGAACTTCCTTTTCTATAATATCGCTAAAATTTCTCCTAAGAAAATCTAATCAATACTTTACCTGGAAGGGGAGACACCATGATCACAGAGGTAGTTTTCTCAAGGTAAGATTTATCCATTGCACTCCAATTGTGATCCCTGGGATTTCCCAAATGTGGGAAAGTCAACTGCATAATTTGTAATAGAGGAGCACTGCTTTCACCCTCTCCCCTCAGAAGTTAAGTCCAATCAACACCATCCTTCCTCACATTCAGGCTCTGGAATTCCTACTATATGAATTTTCCAACAAAGAAAATAAATATTTTATTTCTTTAATGCAAAAATATTACTGTTAAGCCTTTATACTTTAATAAAGGGTCAAACCCAACATATATATTTTATTTAATAATCTTTTATTAGATTCCTTTTGGTTCAGAATAATTTTCAGAAATTTCTTGCTCACAATATTTCTTCAAGGCTCTAGTTGGCTGAATGATTAGGAAACTTATTTACTTATATTTATTTTGGACAACCTACTTTTTTCTGTTCTTCAACAGTAAGTAAAAACTGCTAACTTATTTCATCTAAGAATGAAATTTGTATTTATTTCACTTGATAGAAGTGAACCGGTAATACAAGTGCTTTCCATCTGCTAATAATTGTGATAATCTGACTTCCCTCTGGACTGCCTTAGGTTTTCATCACTAGTTTACTGCACATCAGGTTGTTTGTTGAGGACTTACTTTGAGTTTAAGGAGGGGCAGTTACCTTTTGAACTCCCTATTTAAGTAAATAAACCACAGCAAAGCAGTGGCAACAAAGGAATGTTTTCAAGAGCATATTAGCATAAAGCAATTAGGCAATGCTAATGAGGATTAGTCTCTCCTGTTATGGCAACAACTGTTCCTGAACTCTGAAACAAAGTCACTTAGGAATCTTTAAGCAGGGGTTTTTTTGCTTTGTAATTTCTTGGGAATTCTCCATCCAATCTACCCTTATCTCTTAGGAACAAACCTCTAATTCAACACAGGCCTTTAATTTGTTGACAAGTAACTTTGTATTCCTTTGAAAGCAAATAAAAAAAAAAAGGAAAGAAAAAAATTCCCTCTGGCACATTCCCTCCTGGGCATTCCCCAGCCTTTCTCCCTCCTTCTTTGGTCTCTGTATTTGCTCAGATTTTTTAAAAGATGGAATCTATATAACTCTTTATTTCTGCTCAATATATTATTCTGAAAGCTGGTTACCTGGTCTACTTTACATATCTTTTCATCCCAAGATGTTCCTATTGTGTGTTATGGTGAGACCTGGAAGTAAAGACTGTGACTGATGGAAAAAAGGAAGCCAAAAAATATACTATGTAGCTCAAGCTCAGCCCTTTGATTCCTCCTATGCCATATCATAAAACATCTCTCTTCCCCATCCTCCACAGCATGACTATACCAAATTACATTGGCTGGTTTTATGCTACAGGATGCTATGGGAATAAACAGAAGGTTCAGCTAAAGGCCAAGAATCCTTGGAGAATAGAGGCGTAGTTTCCCTAGAGGTGGAGAAGCTTGAATTGAGACTTTTAAAAAAGGAGAGAGAAAGCAAAGAATGATAATGATGCTCATGGGAAAGGGAATACATGTAGAAACAGGCAGTTGAATGAATAATTTCCATGGAGTTGTCTAAGTACCTTGGCAAATTTGGGGTGTTGTAGGGGCAGTAGAGAGGCCCTGGGGAAACTTTCTGTGAGGACACTTAACTAAATATTGACCATCCAGTCAACCTTCATCAGGTTAGGAAAAAGATTCACATGTATTTCTCTTTCACTGTCTCTGTTTTTTTCTACTTTTGAACATTTACTCAAATGCATAGTGTTGGGCTTTATTGGAGGACTAGGGAGTATAGCAAAGTGTTTGAATGAGATAGATGATGTACATGGTCTGATGAAAGACAGGTGAGCAAATAAACAAAATGATCTCAAGACTAGACATCATGAAGAAAATAAAGCATGATGAGTTTATAGAAAAGGATTGAGAAGGCAATTTTTGATTGCATGGTTAAAAATCTCAATTAAATACACTGCCCTACATACCTTCAATAAAAATAGCCCTATCTTTTATTCAGGAAGAACATAGTTTTTATTGTAAATGAGACATCTTCTGGGGAGTCAAAGGTGAAACAATAGCAATTCTTGATAGGTGTGCTAATGACACAGCTGTTTTCCAGCTCATTATATTCACTAAATGGTAAGTTCCCATTTTATAGAGACAGCAATGATAGCATTTCATACAGCCTTTTGAAATTAGTTGTTTGCCTTGCCTCTGCTGCCTTCTAGATTGAATGTATACTCAAAGAGTTTGATATTTTTGGAATCCGGAACTGCTAGTGCTGTGGGAGGAATGAAACCTTTTATATTTTTTTCAATTCTTAATTGTATAAAATGTGAATTGAAATTTAGATCACCCTGTCAATATTCAAGATCCTTAGATTCCAAGGAGGTGGGGGGTGGGGAGCGGAATATCATAGTTTTTTTGTGCATCATATCTGCAGTTTGAAACTCTTTAACCTGAAATGCATTGTATTAAAGCTTTTTTTTTTTTTTTTTAATAAATTGTTCTTGGGCCTCCCTAGTGGCCTAGGGGGTTAAGTCTCTGTGCTATCACTCCCTTGGCTTGAGTTCAATCCCTGGCAAGGGAGCCAACACACATATGGCACAGCAAACCTCTCCTGTCTGGCTGGCTGCTTCTCTCAGCAATGTATTTCAGTCAATCTGCCTGTTCTGTTTCCCACTCTGTCTCTGGTGAATCCTCTCACCCCCCTATACCCCAGTCCTATACCCCAGTCCTTCTACACAAAAATAAATAAAAATCTTTTTAAAAAAATGTTCTTTTCTTCATCACCACTGTTGCAAAACAGTTTCTGAGCAAGAATAGATACAAGGACAGGAGAAGAGAAATAAGAACCTGAAAAGAAAATGTCAAAATACAATATCTTGCTCCTCAGCTCTTTCTAAACTGTGGATTAACCACATTGTTGGTATATCCATATGTTAAACTTCATTGTTCACATATTTAAATGAAATAAAAATTAAATATGTAATTACATTATGCATTAACAAGTGTGACTTCTTTAAGTTTCATAAATTAATATTCTGTAAGTCAGGACTTTAATAAATATTAATTAATAAAAATTGACCCATGCCTGATACCTCTTAACTCTTTGGTGACCAATTTTCAATATAAGTTCATCTAAGATCAAAGATTTATTTTGTAACTTTCAGAGACCATATAAGTAGTCATATAAATTTAGCACAAGTAATAAGTAAAATATACTGAAAATACCAACTACTCTCTTTTCCTTTGAAGTAAAATATTCTATTTAGAAAAAATCAATAAAATTTATTTGTTATAAAATTATATTTCTAAATCAACTGCTATTTATGATATTCTTTCTGGAAAATAGTTTAAAACATTAAGGGAAATTCCATAATTGTGAAATGTGAAGTGATTTAGAAGAATCACTTGTTACTTTCTTCCTTATTACAGTGAGTCTGTGTTTTGAGCTTTTTTCAAAAAATTCAGACAGTATCCAAAGTGCTTGGACCTATTTAGACAGACCCCTACATCATGTCTCCCAGATTACATGAGGCTAATCTTTGATTGATGAGTTCTGAAAACTGTGCCTGCAAAGTTATGGCAGACATTCATGAATGCCTTCCTGAGAATGTGTTTCATGGTTACTTTGAGCAGGTTTTCTTCTAATCTTTAGGTACCAAAAGCTAGTTTGTGTCTGCTCTTGTGATGACATAATGAATGTTTCCCAGAATACAATTATCCTTGCCAGATACATCTTTTGCTATTAAATATCCATTAATAGTTTTTGTTTCTCTCTAAGTTATAATTTTGCTTTTCATTTCTAATGCTGAAAAGGAAATGCATTTAACCAAATGCAAGTGGCCTTACTCTCTTTCTTTAGTACTATAATACCTTTTATAATTCTTTATACAGACTATGAATAAATGTAGTATGAAATCAGCTAATGAATTCATAGTATATTTGCATAGTATTATACAATATTTTTTATTTCTAGTCCACATATACTACTGTTGATTAGAACATGTATTTCACTTAACTAAATAAGATGGAATAATTTTTGTTACTTTTCAGTACATAAAGATGTTGGTTTCAGTATTATCAATGGATATATCATTGATATTATCAATAGTTAAAATGGTTATTTATTATTATTAAAATTGCTAAACACGATATAACCAGAATAGCAATAGCAAATATTTACAAATAATATAATAACTTTTTAACATGATGCATTACCTATGTATTTTCTAGGTTTTTTTTATGACTATATACATTCTAAACCTTTAATTATGAAAATTTTCAAAAATACAGAAAAGTTGGAAGAATAAATATGTGTACACCTAACATTTGATTTAATAGCTCTTAGTGTTTTGTATATTTTGGGGAGAGGGATGTGTGCGCAAGTACAACACTTACGTTCAAGTGTTTAGTGAAACATTTGAAAGAAAGTTACAGATATCATGAAGTTTCACCTGTGAAATACAGGATCCAGTGACTGTCCATGCATTACAAAATTTTGGCAGTTATGTCTATTTAGATCTTTTAACTACCTGTTCTTCCCAGCTTTTTTTTATAACTTATTTTTTTTCTTGCTGAAACAAGGCCAATTGTCTTAGAGACTATGCCATGTTCTATGATGTATATTATGCTTCTTTTAAGTGTCATTTACTTACTGTTTTCTTCCTATAAGCTGGAAGAACCTAAAGAAAGATTAGGTTAGATTCTAGTTTAAAGGTTTGACCTCAATGTGTTTGTTCTTCATGGAGAATTATGTGACCTTTAAATCATTATTCTGTCACATCATATTAGAAATTGTGTAATATTAAGTTGCCACTATGATTGATGTGACCTTGGCAATTGGATAAGGTGGAAATTGCTATATCTCTGAATTGTAAGGGTACATGTTCTCTTCTTAAATTAGCTTAAGTACACACATGTACACAAAGTCAGTCACTGGATTCTATCAATCTCAGTGTCTTTGTTTTCATGTACTCTTGTTATATAAGAATTATCTCTGTGGAAATTTGGTGAAAAGTATAAGGAATTTTTGTATTATTTCTTATAATTGCAATGTAAAGCCACATTTATGCTAATATAAAAAGGTATTTTTTTATGTGAAGATAATTTATGGACTAGTTTTTAGTAATATTCATGACTTAAAATGAGTAAATTTAACCTAACAAACCTGGTAGTTGGTATTCTTCATTGTAAAGTTTTATTCTAATAGGTTTGGTACTTATTTATGTGATTGAGTTATAGAATCTAACAGATGGCATTGTCAAACATTACTTAAATATTAATTTTATACAAATGTCATTTGCTTTTACTTTGTGTTTTTGAATTATGGGTAGGCAGTAAATCTGTCTAATACTGAAAGTGTTAGCTATTTAATAACAGTTGCACCAAAGCATATTTTTCCTTTCCTTAGCTCCAAACATGGCCACTACTTACCTTGTCCATGTGTTGCTGACTCCCAAGCTCTAGTCACCTGTGAAACCACATGATGAGTCTGGCTATTGGCAGAGGGCGAGGGTGATGACATTGAGCCTGGTGTCTGAGACATCTCATTCTGCCTGAGGACTACTAGATGAAAATACAGGCCTGTGGTAGAGCAAAGGGGTACCTTCTCTTCTGCCTTTTACACATTCATATGAATTTCCTTTTCCCCTTATTGTGTATATGGTTGTCCCATTTTTGCCTCTCTTATTACATTGTTATTACATCTCTGCATTTCTTAAGAACCAGGTTAACTTTGAGCACCAAATTTCCTTGACCTACTTCAACCATATCGTATGTGCTCAAAAAAATACCTTTCCTAATAAGCAAATCTGTATTTCAAGACTATTTTAAAAAAAATTTCCATAGCTAATGAGTTCCCTTTATTTGAATTTCACAATAATAGTCTGAAGGCCTACCTGGTTGCAGGAGTTAAAGTCTCAGCACTGTCAAGCTATCACAGCCACTGCAACATAAGTTCAATCCCCAGGCCAAGGCGCTAATGCACATGGCACAGCAGACCTCTCCTGTCTCCCCCGCTGCTTCCCTCAACAGTGTATTTCAGTAGATCTGCCTGTTCTGCTCTCCATTCTCTCTCTGATGACTCTTCTTAACCCCTGCACTTCTGGCTTACACCCCAGTTATTGTATACATTAATAAATAAGAATAAATATTTGAAATAAGTAGTTTTATGCCCATATTAATCAGTTATCTTTGAACATCTCAGATATATGTTATTCATCCGCATGATGGCTTGGTGAAAAAAAAATGATTTGTCCATTTAATATGTGTAAGACTTTTAAAATATGGCAGGCAAAGTTCTCAAGGTGGTAATTCAGTTGTAAATAAACACATAGATCCCTCTGGGGCACATCCAACAGTGGAATGTGGGACAACTTAAGTCTCAAAAACAATAATATAGAGACAGATTGTGTACAAGTGGTAATGTAAAATTACAGACTATTATGAAATAATGGTGACAGGGTTGCCTAACTTCAGTTGGAAGGCAAGTAAGGCCCCTTTGTGGAAAGGATATTTCAGCTGAGGACTAATAGATGATTCACAGTTCATCAAGTGAAGAGTGTGAAGAAGGGGAAAAAGCATTCAAAGTAGAGTAAACCATGTGAGAGAAGGCTTGAGGAAGAAAACAACTGACTCAATCAAGAAACTGAAAAGAAGTGACTGTATCTGGAGCATCTTCAGCTTAAAAGAGACCTCAAGGGGTTGTGCAGGAGTTGGCAACAGGGTTCAAGGTTGAATTTCATTTTAGGTTCAAGTAGAAAGAGAATCAATGACTGAGTTGGCATTGCTCTCATCATAGGGAGTTAGTTACATTGACACCCAGAATAGGCTGCTGATAGTAATGGCAGCAAGAAGTGAATAGATTTGCAGTGCTGTTTCAAAGTGGGGCAGTCAAGGTGGGCAGCAGGAGAGGGCTCAGAGAACTGTTGTTGCCTTCTAGAAATGTTCAGTGAAATACATACAATATTTTAGATTTACCTCAAATTGGAGGTTAAATAAACAAATCTATCAAAAAAGAAGTGAAAGTATAAGTACTACTGCTAACTAATTGTTTTTTTAAAAGAGGTATGAAAATAGCTTACTATTTGATCATCTCCTGTTCAGACAGCAAGAAAACACTTTATGGTTCTGAGCAAATATGCATGTTGTAAGCTACAATTTGAATCAAAAGGAAAGCTAACTGAATTTGTCTTGAACATTCCTGCTTCATGGCTTACTCTATGATACTCTATGGACTTGTTATCTCTGTGAAGAAAATGTTCTGTCTGGGTCCCATGCTACAGGGAAAGAAAAAATCTACATGCAAACTTCAAACTTCTTGTAGCTAAAGTGAAATATTGGTATTTAAGTAGGAATTCCTATTTGTTAAAATTTAAGCACATTTTTTCAAGTTTATATTGCAAATGTGCTAGCTGTGATTAATTTTTGTGTATCCTACATTTTGCATCTCATTCCAT
The DNA here is from genome assembly GCA_019455555.1 of Galemys pyrenaicus. Taxonomy (NCBI): domain Eukaryota; kingdom Metazoa; phylum Chordata; class Mammalia; order Eulipotyphla; family Talpidae; genus Galemys; species Galemys pyrenaicus. The sequence goes on along the minus strand of JAGFMF010011568.1, from coordinate 13,116,232 downwards.
ATGGGCTATACCCAAAGAGTCTAGAAGCAAGGTTCAAACAGATTTAGGACTCTGGGGAAGTCCTCTTTTTTCTCTTTACATATAAAATAAAAAATTTCTATGTTGTTTAGAACGGTAAAAAAAACTTTTTTCCATGGTTCGAATTTATCCCAGCCTTCTAGAAAATGGAATATATACCAAGTACCTGCTTATTCCAATAGAACTTATGTATTCTTGTGGCTCCCATATAGTTTTTGGCTTCTAGGGGGAAAAAAAAATCATACTTTGACTTTGCCTTTCTTCATGACTTTTCTTTCAAGGAAAATTTTCTGAGCTTCAACTATGTGCAAGGCATTTTTTGGGGGAGGGGGCAGAATATGGAACAAGTGAAGGCTTTGCCGTCATAGAATTTATAGTGGGGAGAGAATGAGCAACAAATGAATAAAACATATATCGTGTAAAACAGTGATAAATGCAACAAAGGAAAGAAAGCAGGGGAAAGGGAAATGAAAGCAGCTGTGTGTGGGTAGAGTGTGGGCTTGTTTTAGATCGAGTGGTCAAAAAAAGGTTTCTCTTAGAAGGAAAATTTGCACAGAGACCTAAATATCATTCTAAATATCCTCTTTCTCCAAATTCTTCACAGGCCATTTCGAAATGGCAATCTACAGTGACTGAAGTGTGCACTTAACATCCTCTGTCACTGAATACTTGCTAACTATTCTGTGTTGAGTTCTTCTGAGAAGTTGTGGAATAAGTTGAACAGAGGCACATTCTGATGATCTAATTTACGATTCACTAGCAAGTCAGTGAGAACTAGTCCTAAATCACCCAAGATTCCATATTATCTTCTGAATTTTTAAAATTAACTACTTTTATCTTGATACATAACTTTCATTTCTTCCCTTTTTAGAGGCAAGTTCACACTTGACTGTCCCAAAGTATCACTAGCTTATCTCATTATGTGGGAAGGTATAGCCATATAAATACTTCCTTGAGGAAAACTAGAAAATAGTCAAGACTGTTTTACCTGAGACAGCTTTCAGTTTCATTGTTCCATAAACAATCATGGTTGGTTATGTAGCAGACTTGAGTGAGCATTTAGCTGTTTCTATTTTCTTTTTTTTTTAGGATATATATTTTAATAATTTGAAAATATTTTATGTGGAGTTTTGCATAACTTTCACACCTGTTGTAGCTAGACAGAAATTCTGTTTTTCCTTTAACATCACCAGCTTGCATACTATTAGTAGTAAAACCCTGATCTTCATGCCCATATATATATTTTCCTGACTCAATGTTTTCATGAAATAACTTTGTATTTTAAAATCAGTTTAATGCATCTACTGGATAGATACATTAGATCAAAAAATTTATTAATTCAGTCTACCTAGTACTATGAAAATTATTAACAAATCATTAATAACATAAGAAGATATTGTTGGAAAAGAGACTCATGCCTAGAGCCAAATTGTTGAAACCTGAAGGAAAAAAAGAACAAAATTGTAAACAGAAGTATAAAGAGGAAAAGTAAGATAACTAGCTTCAATATAGTGTTAACAATGGTAACAATCAACATTTTTTTAATGCCACTATATTCCAGGTCTTTTTATTGATATATTTACTTAGCTATTAATGAAGATATGTCCTCCTTTGCATATTAATAATAAAGTTTAGTAGTGAAGACAGCCCATGGCAAATAGAAAAAAGTACAATGACTTAAAGTAAATAAGAAAATCTTATTATGTTTAGAGTGGGGAAGTAGAAGTAGTTTATTTTATCATATTTTCCTAAGAATCCTCTGGATTGTGTGTGTGTGTGTTGGAGGGGGAGGAGGCAATGCTGAGAGAGAGTGAGTTGACAAGTCCTAGAAAATTTAGGCATGTTAATCTATTTTCAGCCAAAACTTGGGAAAGCCTTATAATAAATCACTTATTAATATCTAAGTTGGAGGAGGAGAGCAAAGAAGAATTGAAACCGAATAATTTTTATGATACATAATTAGCTAACTGGAACAAAATGTAACTTCTAAGTGAATTTCTTTGTAAAAACTGAAATTTAAAATAAATGAAATAATTAACTATTTGGGACAATAGGAATAACATGGACATATTGGATTTATGGCATCCCTATTTTCACAACATTTTAGATGTGGAGATTTTGCATATGTCTAAAAATACTGGGATGCATATGCAGCCATATGTTGCTCTCATATGCAGAAAAGTTATTTAATCCACAAATCTGGCTGGGATTTATCTGTGCTACCTCTGAATTTCTACCTAGAAAGTCTTGGAGAAAATGTAAAATGCTAAGATTAAGTGTTTTATAATAGCTTTAAACCGCATTGTATGGATTAGAAATAGCATCGTTTACTACAAAACTTTTGTCATCATATGGGCAAGATGTTTGCTGTTTCTTTTACTCTTGATGTAATATAATGTTAAGAACACCAGTTTAGCTTTGAAAGTGTTAAATCACTGTACAGGTGAAATGCCATGGAGGCTGCACATTTGATGAGAGATACTTTGCTTGGTTTGCAGGACCAGTGGTTTTGGAGAGTGAGAAACAACAGGGTGATGGATGGATACCCCATGCAAATTACTTACTTCTGGCGGGGCTTACCTCCTAGTATTGATGCAGTTTATGAGAACAGTGACGGGAATTTTGTCTTCTTTAAAGGTAAGGAGTATTCCCCCTGTCTTTCTCTGTTGTATTTTAGTCATATTTTTTAAGAACCTGAAAAAAAAGAAATAAATAAAACTTGTTGAGTGAGGTTAGGTAGCTAACTTATTTTAGGATATAAATCACAAATGTTGAGTAACCATATAAATGAAGTAAAATAAAAAATAATCTTCATTTTCTAGGTTTTCCCAGATGCTATTTTCATGTATAAGTCATATTCAGGAGGTTTTGTGATCTCTTAGGCTTATTAGTTGGTTTAACAATGTCAAATAAAGTAAAATAAACCCATGAATGAATGAATTAAAAGTTTTTTATTTCACTAGCTCAGAGTTGATGTAGAATATTTGCAGCTGTTGTTTTGATGCAATGAAATATATTTCACTTTCTGTTTTCATACATGAGACCTTAAACTGAACTTGGTTTTTAGTCAGTTTATGTTAAGTAGTTTCCAGTAAGCTAAGAAGTTGATCATAGTGGCAAGAAAAACTTATCAGTAGAAAGAAAAAAAAAAAAACTCACCCAATTATTTTCACACAATAATGTATAGTTTGTTAATTCTCTGATAGATAAATTTTAATTGTAAAAATACTAACTGCCTACCCTGCAAAAATGACTATTTGATAAAGTGAACTTGTGGTATTTAGTACCCCATCCTTAAAACTTGCTAATTTTAAAAATAAAAAAATTTAAGTCTGTGGGGGGAACAGACTGAGCTGGAGTATTAAAGAACTGTGAGAAGTATGTATGTGAGCCAAAACTGAGAACTCAAATGCCAAATGAATATGATGCAACCCATTGCCTATTATCCTTCCTGGCTGAAAATAACCTTAAGAAGGGACAAAGGCTGATGGAAGGACAGGGGGTTGTTGGAAAAGAAAAAAAAAAAAAAAACTAGTTCTTCTCAGGATCAAACTAGAAGAATTCTTAGTAATGAGTGTAACAAAAACATAGGTTTTGGAAAACACATGTAATATTTTAAGTGAACTTCAGGCTACCTATAGGAAAAGGAAATGTATACCTGAAATTTATTTGAGCTTTGAGAAGAGAGAGGGTTTCCAACAGTAACTATAAGAACATGAAAATTCTGCAGTCATACTGCCACATTTTATCACCTATTGCAGGGACTAGGCAAGTTACTCAATTATCTTTGTTTCAGTTTCTCCATCTAGGAAATTGGGTTAGCATTATTCCCACGTCAGGATTATTTTGAAGACTGAATTAATTACCTCATAAGGAGGGTTTAGCAATTATAAAGCCTTCCATACTGTCAGCTTTCTGCTGCTAGTATACTTACTAATATTTTATTGCCCCTGCTATCTATAATAAGCACATATATGAATTGGACATGTACTTTACCCTTGTTGCTGAGAAAAGGATAACAACTAGAATGTTCTGAATCCTAGGGGCATGATATTTGGAGGAAGTTATCCTTCCCAATACTATTCTAAGGTCCCATTAATAGTAGCAAGGGAAAGATAAGCCCTAAGGTAGCCTTCTGTTTGAGGAATATCCCCAGCTCTGTCTCATCACAGGATCTGTAATGCTCTCAGATGTGCCTAAGGAGAAATGGCCAAAGACCCAAATTCATTGTTCTAGAAGTTCCATACTGCCTCAAGGCCTTATTTTAATTCACTTTGCCTCTTCTCACTAACTGATGGAAAAACTCTCTCCATTTCATCTCTCAACAATCTGAAAAGGCAACTTCTCCCTACCCTTCCTACATAGGTAGTAACTTCCATCTTACACATAGATCTTGTAAAAAAAAAAAAAAACACTGTAATTTCTTAGCATTAATGCATAAGTTTCACAAGAAGGGATGGATCTTGTTTATTTTCCTGCACAGCACTGTATATTTAGTTCTTAGAACTGTACTAGGTACATAGTATAAGCTCAACAAACATGCAGGTAATACAGTTATTGATTTGATTCAGTGTGGTGTTCCTTTTTTAAAAAAATTTATTTATTTATGCATACAAGAACAGGTCAGAGATGTGGGAGTGGGGTGGCAGGATTTACCAGAGGCAGAGTAGAGAACAGAACAGACAGATTAACTAAAATACACTGCTGAGGGGAGCAGCAGATGAGACAGGAGAGGTCTTCTGTACCATGTGGGTTACCTCCTGGACCGGGGATCCATAGTGCTGAGACTGAACCCCTTCACCCCCAGGAGGCCCCCAGGTATTCCTTCTGATACTTACACAGGGGACAATTTTACCTCTTATCACATTTGCTCAAATTCTAAAGTGTTGTACTTATCAGTGGTCTCTTCTGATACATTGCCAGTATCAGGAAAGTCTACTTTTAAGATTTTAGTCATTCCAAGGACTCCGCTCTGGTGCTTTCTCCCTCCAGTTTACCTCCACACTATCTTCAGATAAATCTTCTGGAAACCCCACCCTTTCTTCTTCACTGCCTTACCAGTGACAGGAGAATTAAGAGTCCCAAAACTGGTGCTTTGGGTAAAACAACAATAATTTCTCCACCCTCATCATAATAATAAAAATGAAAGTGACTGTATCAGTTTACCACTATCTGTTTGGAGCTTGATTGCCTCAAAAAGTAAAAAAAAATCAACTTATTCCTCATTCCAAGACTGTCATGCCCATTTTCCCCATAGACTATGAGTTAGACTATACTTCATTTCGGTCACCCAGTTCCCGTTTCTATTTTAATTTTCTATGTACATTCTTACTGTGTTACACCTATTCATTGCTCATCTCTATCCTTCCCATGAGAATATCCCCTCCATAAAGGCAAGTATTCACTCCTTCCATTATTTTCATTCATATTGTTGTATTCTTATATCATAAACCAGGGTTGACAGACATTTTCTGTACTGCCCAAATGGCAAATAGTTTAGGGTTTGCAGCACATATCATCTATATTACATTTTTGTTTTGTTTTGTTGGATGATTGGTTGGTTTAACCTTTAAAAATGTAGAAACCTTCTTAGATCATGGACTGTAAAAAACAGGTCATTGATCATATTTTGCTATCCTCTGTGTTAAACAATGGCTGTTATATAGTTATGCTAAACAAAGATTTATTCAATGAATAAAAAATAAATTCAAGTCACAATCTGATCTGTATTCATAGCTTTATACATGTCAGTCTCAACCTTTTCCAGCCATGATGAACCATTGTTACTAATAATGAATTTAAAAGCATTACTGTTCTTCATATTTTTCTTTTCATTCACCCTCATATCCTTCACTTGCTTTCTCTTACTAGAGACCTTTATTTTTTTTTTTTAAGATTTATTTATTTATGCATACAAGCACTGGGGTACAGGCCAGAGGTGTGGGGGGGTGAGAGGATTCACCACAGAGAACGGGGAGCAGAACAGGCAGACAAACTGAAACACACTGCTGAGGGGAGCAGCGGGCACAGCAGGAGAGGTCTGCCACGCCATGTGGGTCCCCTCCCTGGCCGGCAGCAGGGATCGAACTCGTGCTGCAGTGGCTTTGGTTTGCTTCATAGTGTGCTGCTTAACCCACTGCGCCACCAGGGAGGCCCCGAGACCTTTAATTGTTTCTCTCTAGTAATCTATACCATAGAACAGTACTTGCATTGAACATTTTCTCTTATTTCCTCCACTTAACTAAAAACTATGTTGAGATGTACTTACATAAGCATATATTTCCTGAAGATATTTAGTAGCAGCCTTGCTTTCATCCTGCCTAAAGTGTGATTTCAATAAGTATAAATAGGGTATAGCTATAAATTAACATTTATAATAGTAATATAAAAATAAATGCAACATGCATATCCATATGAAATTTTACTAGTATCTTAAGAATGATAATAGTAGATTCACTTAAAAGTTAATATTGTGGTATAATTTCTATAATTTTTTGAACTTTGAACACAATCTTGCATGTGTGTATGTTATTTGGAGTGGGAGTATACACAGAAAACTACACAATTTTGTAATATGAAAGGCAAGAATATATAATTAATGGGGAAATATATATATGTTTCATAGTTTGGAGTATTTAAATAATGACTATATCAATTCTCACCAAATTTATCTGTAGATTCTGTGCAATTCCAGTCAAAATTCTGCCAGGCTGTTTTTTAAGAAAATTTTAAGCTGCAAATTCAAAAGATCTAATCTAGACAGAACCAGTATTATTTTTTTAAAGATTTATTTATTTATGCATACAAGAGCTGGGGTACAAGCCAGATGTGCAGGAGGTGAGAGGATGCACCAGAGACAGAGAAGGGAGCAGAACAGGCAGAGTCACAAAAATATGCTACTGAGGGGAGCAGTGAGCAAGGCAGGAGAGGTCTGCTGCACCATGTGGGTCACCTTCCTGGCTGGCAGCAGGGATTGAACTCATGCTGCAGTGGCTATTGGAATATTTATGTAATTATTTCCTAAATTTAAATATATAGATGTCGATGAGCAGTAAGATACTATTCACTATTTTATGACATGTTAGTTATGAGTACTAAATAATTTTCTGGTTTCAGTCCTTTAGTTGAGTCCAGTGATAAAAAAAAGCAGTATCCTTTTATGCCTAAAATGCTCATCCCTCAATAATTGCTCCTTTTGGTTAAAGTTATAATATTATTGAGAGTACTAAAATGAGAAATTACCTTAGTAATAGAATTAATACATTTTCTGAAGATATCTTATTTAAAACATTATGTAATCTCAATTTAATCTTAGATATAACTACTTACAATGACTGTAATATATGTTCTTTCTTTCCTTTTTTTAATTAATTATATTTGACATCATTTGTAGTCCCCAGGGAGTACCCACCACCATTACACCCATGCACCATCACCTCAGTCCCTTGTGCACCCTCTGCCCTCATCCTTGTGCACCCTTTGTCCTCTCCCCTACCCCTCCCCCCACGATCCCTTTGGTTTATCTTGGCATTTTGGTCTTGTTGACTTTTTTTGTTTGCTTTTGGTTATAACTGCCCAATTCCTTGAGCTCATTCTTCGTTGTTGCTGTTGTTCCTCCATATTCCTCCTAATAGTGAAGCCATCGATATTTTCCTCTTGCCTTCTACTTGTTTCACTGAGTATAATTCTTTCTAGTTCCATCCATGTTTCTATAAATGCCCCTAGTTTCTCATTTCTGATTGCTGAATAATATTCCATTGTGTATATGTACCACATCTTCTTGATCCAGCCCTCTGCTTTTGGGCATTTGGGTTGTTTCCAGGTCTTACCAATTACAAATAGCACTGCCATAAACATAGGAGTACAGGTGCTCTTTTGGATAGATGTTTTTGTGTCTTTTGGGTAGATTCCTAGGAGTGGGATTGCCGGATCGTATGGTAGTTCCATTTCTAGTAGACTGAGGAACCTCCATACGGCCTTCCATAATGGTTGACTTAGCTTGCATTCCCACCAGCAGTGTACCAGGGTTCCTTTTTCTCCACATCCTCGCCAGCATTTGACATGGTTGGTTTTTTCAATGTGTGCCATTCTTACCGGTGTGAGGTGGTACCTCATTGTGGTCTTGATTTGCATTTCCCTGATTATGAGGGATGCTGAACATTTTCTCATGTGCCTGTTGTCCATGTGTATGTCCTCTTTGGAGAAGTGCCTTTTAAGTTCCTCTGCCCATTTTTTGATTGGGTTTTTTACTTTATTTTTCTTGAGTCTTATGAGTTCTTTGCATATCTTTGTGAACAGACCCTTGTCTGTTGTGTGGAGTGCAAAGATTTTTTCCCACTCAGTGGGGTTTCTTTTTGTTTTGTTTAATGTTTCCTTTGCTGTACAGAAGCTTTT
>JAGFMF010011568.1:13053484-13104164 GCA_019455555.1 Galemys pyrenaicus | reverse complement strand
TTGTTTGTTTTTCCTTTTATGGTGTGGTTCTCCCCTGTGGGCTTGCTTGGTTAATTATTATTTTTCTTCTCCCTGATGTCTGTTTTCTGATTTGTTGTATTTGTTAAGACACTGTGTTGCTAGTATTGGCAGGCATCTTTATTATCGTTCCTTTTGGGGTATCAGGAACTGGTGATCAATGAATAGGCAAAAACACACAAACACCACAAGACAAACAAAACAAAAACAAGACCAAAATAGGCAACCAACAGAGAGAAATAAGAGAAGAAAGAGAAAGAGGGCGATCAGGGTGGAAACTATTACAGATAAGCAGAAAAGGAAAAATAAAAGAAGGGAAAAGAAAAGAAAAATAAAAATAAAGATAAAAATACCAAAAAATTTAAAAATTAAAAAAAAAAAAATCCCCTCCAGCCACTCTATGGGCCGTGATGGGCAAGGTGTGATTGTTGATTTTATTATAGAGGTTGATATGGGAGTTCTTTGGGTCCTTTGTTTTAGCTGGGTAGGTGATGTGGCTCGTTAGGTCTCTTTTCTCCTGAGGATTTGGAGTACCATGAGGCCCTCTGCAGGAACTGGCTTTATGGGGTTCCCTTTAGTGCTTTTCCAGGGGGGGAAATGAGTAAATGGGAGGAACTAGGAAAGGAAAACAACAACCACCAAAACCCAAACCAAATCCAAAATCACACAGACAAAAAGGAGAGAAGAGGGGGTTAAGGATCTCAGGGATCCCACACTATTTTGGGTAGGTGGCAAGGGTAGTAGTCATGTAGTGGCTGGCCCCCCTTGCTGTCCTAGACTATGTTCCCTGAGCTCATCTGGATGTCTCAGGTTTCAGGGAGGTTTCTTGTTGTAGGAGGAGTTTTAGCTCAGTGTCTGTTCTTTCTTTCTTTCTTTCTTTTTTTTTTTTTTAAAGATTTTTTTTATTTATGCATACAAGCACTGGGGTACAGGCTAGAGTTGTGGGGGGTGAGAGGATTCACCACAGACAGAGTGGGGAGCAGAACAGGCAGATCAACAGAAGTACACTGCTGAGGGGAGCAGCGGGCACAGCAGGAGAGATCTGCCGTGCCATGTGGGTCCCCTCCCTGACCGGCAGCAGGGATCGAACTTGTGCTGCAGTGGCTGCAGTTTGCTTCATAATGCGTTGCTTAGCCCACTGCGCCACCAGGGAGGCCCTTTTCTCTCTTTTTTAAAGATTTATTTGTGCATACAAGAGCTGGGATGTAGGCCAGTGGTACCAAGTGTGTGTGTGTGTGTCTGTGTGTGTGTGTGTGTGAGAGAGAGAGAGAGAGAGAGAGAGAAATTCACCAAAGACAGACTAGTGACCAGAACTGAAATACACTGCTGAGGGGATCAGCAGGCCAAACAGGAGAGGTCTGCTGTGCCATGTGGATCAGCTCCCTGGCTGGTGACAAGGATTGAATTTGTGCTGCAGTGTCTGCCAGTGGCTTCATAATGTTGAGACTTAACCCTTTTGGGCCACAAGGGAGGCTCTGTAATATATTTTCTAATAAGTGTTTGTACCGAAATGACTACATAAAGTATTGGATATACACATTTTGAATGTCTTCATCTTTGTTATTTTTGTTATTATTGCTTATCTGTGTTACATGTGTTTTCCTATACTACTTTTCCAATTTTTACTTTTGTTTATTTGTTATGTATCTTTTACCATTTTATGACTTACTTTTTCCATAAGAGCCCTGAAATTTTTGTGTTATAAACAAGGTTTGAGTACATAAATATTTTAAAGATTTTTTTAAACTCATCTGTAGATGTCTGTTCGCTTTTTTCTATGAATCCAATATATAATGTCTCCCTTCACCAGTCAAGAAACTATTTAGAGAAGCTTCTTATACAGTGTGAGGATGGATGTACAAACCACAGACCTTTCTCACTCAATGCCATTCAAGCCTCACAGCTTAGTGTACGTGACAGTGACAAGGTGTACCTGGCATTGTTTAGAGTTGTGATGTTTCAACTTACCCCTCCTCATTCTGTTTGACATTTGGCAGGTACACTGAGTTGTTCTCCTTTATTTATATCCCAAAGGTGGTTTCTTTATTTAAAGAGCCCCAGAAACAGAAAATTTATGAAACCTCACATCAGTAGTATGCTTTACTCCAGTAACTAAATGGACTACATATGTTGTGCTAGCCAACTATCTTAACAACACTGAGTTAATCCAGTGTAATAGAGTAATACAGTGAAGGACCAGCAAGTCAGCTGTTTATAGTCTCAATTACTAGTCGTGCTCAGGCTGAACTTTTATGAGCTAAAAAGATCAAAAACTATGTTGAAAATTGAGTTGGTTCATTCTCCTTCACTTGTCAAAATCAGCAACAATCAAAATCAAATAATTTAAAAGTTGTCTCAAAATTCATATTGTTGATATCAGCGAATAACTATAAACAGCACTTAACAACTTTCTTTGACACTTTTGTTTCAAGAAACAAAAATCAATTATTGAATGGAAACTAAAATAACTGAAGCATAAGATATGAGGATAATAAAGTTTGGGAATATAAAAGGCATAGAAAAGACAGGTGACAAAATAGAAGATTTATTTAAAATATGTGGCCCACGAAGCTGATAAAAGTATTGCTTTATTCCAGATCTTAATAAAACAGCAATTTTTTTACACTGCCTATAAATTATGACTTTTAAAAGGTTTAGGGTGTGCTAATGAAGTTCATTTGATGTAAAAATGCATTGTTTTTACAAAGTACAAGGAAAAACATAAAAAATTGTTTTACTCTAAGTAAATGGATACAGTAATTATTTCTCTATTGGAAATTTTCTGATGAAAATTCCTGCCTAAAAAATTATGCTAGATTAAGGACTTTATGTTCAGTAGTCCAGGTACACACAGAATAATGTTAGACTAAGGACTTTAACACAAAATCTACAAAAATGGATTTACAACATGTGAATTGTGCTATTTTCTTAAATTATAAACATTCAGATAATTATAACAGTAATGCTTTTATAACATGCTGAAATGGTCATCTAAACCAAAGGCCAAACATGTAATGTATGAAAATCACCCTTGATAATTTACCTCTACTTATTCCCAAAGATTTAAAATGTCTGTGGTATGCCTCTATTATCATTGTTTTATTTACACTTCTACCTGCAGTATTTTTCCATATGTAACACTTGGGCATTTAATTTTTCCTTACTTTCAAAAATTTTTATCACATCCTTTAATTTATTGTGTCAGTTTGAGTTCCCTGGGAAGTAGATACATAGATATATGGGGAGGGATATAAACCTGTGGAAGATAAAAGTTGAGAAAGCAGGACTGGCTTGGTGAAATTTGGATTGTGATACAGATCTAACTGTCTTGGCAACCCTGTGTGGAACTCCAGGGCAAAGTCTACATTTTAGAGGAGTCTCAGCTAAGCAGTAATAGCTAGGATCTAGTTCCTGCCATGCTTACACATTGGTTAGAATCTTCCTGAAAAAAGCATGGCCTTGCCCTAACCAAAAACACTTGATTGACTCCTTGGTTCAATTATCAGATCCAAAGACAGCTGAATGACCAATTCTTTCTTGAAGGGACATCTAAATTGTAAACCTCCATGGCTACTATGTTTTCATAAGTATTCAAAATTTTCCACTTTCTCAATATTGTAGAACCTGGAAAAATTTATTCTGGTAACAAAAAGTCACATGACCTCCAACATTTATTGAAATGTATTCACTTTTCTTGAGTAAACTACCTAGAGGTAGTAGAGAAATTAAGATAATACAAGTAATTGGTCCTAGCATAGATTAGTGCACACAATCATTTATATTGACATTACTTCTTTGAGTAAAGTAAACATTTGATCAGTGAGATACTGTGTGATATTAGTATTTATCATTTCTTGGGCTCTGAACCAATATATGATACAGGTATACATTGGTCTCATTATTCACACCTCTGAGTGAGAGGTGTTAATGTGTTATGTAAAATTAGGAAAATAAAAATGAGATTATGTAACTTTTCCAAAATATCACACTAATACTGGGTGAAGGTTTCTTCCACTAACTAGTTCTGATTTCAAAGCTACTGAAAACTTCACTAAGCCACAAAATATAACAAAGAAAATATAATTCCTGACCAGCTTTTAAAGTACTTAAAGTGTTCACAAAGAATATGTAAGTTTTGAACAGTATTTAACCATTAAATAATAGTTATTGTGTAATTTTTTTAAAAGATTTATTTATTTATGAATACAAGCACTGGGGTACAGGCCAGAGGTGTGGTGGGGGGCGGTGAGAGGATTCACCACAGACAGAGCAGGGAGCAGAACAGGCAGATCAACGGAGGTACACTGGTGAGGGAGCAGCAGGCACAGCGAGAGGTCTGCCACGCCATGTGGGTCCCCTCCCTGGCCTGTAGCAGGGATCGAACTGGTACTGCAGTGGCTGCGGTTTGCTTCACAGTGCGTTGCTTAACCACACTGTGCCACCAGGGAGGCCCGTTATTGTGTAATCTAAGTGAAAGTTTCTTTTGTATAAAGAAAACCCAGGCCTTAAGGAATTTACATCCTAATCTTTTCTGCAAATGTCCACATAATAAGTGCTTATGAGCTTGTGGATCATATGGTTTCTCTCACAACTAAGACACATCTTTATAGGGTGAAAGCAGACTAGACAATATATAACATATATGTGTGGCTGTGTTTTGATGGAGTTGATTTTACAAAAGCAGGCCTCAGGTAGTGACCCTACTTTACTGAACTTATTGTCATAGAAGATATAAGATAGAAATGTGTATGTAGAGTTTTGTGGACTCTGAATAAACCACAAATATAGTTTTTTTTTTTAATTAGTAAGTTTCAAAAGGTATCTGATTATAGAGGATACAATGAACAAAACATGAACAGAGAAAAATGGATTAATAAAAGTCCCATTAATAAATGTGAACTTGATTGATAAAAGAGAAAAGCAAAAAAATCATCAGAAATTGACAGAGTATAAATGTGTTCTATTTTAAGAGTCAATTTGGAATATTATGACGAACACTGAATTAAAAGAACTGATCTGCAGTGCAACTCTCATAGCAATTGGTTGTGTGCTTTAGGCACATACTTCTTTGACTTATAAAATCATTATTTAAGAAGGATTATTAAATATTATTCTGACCCATTCACTTGAATAATTTAACACAATCCTCCCAACAAAATTTGCTTGCTTGAAGAATGGTAGAAAAGCTCTTGTGAATCTTAGTCTCCAAACTAGGCACTCTCCTCTTGATAAAATTTATTTTATTTTTTAAGCATTTATTTATGCATACAAGAACTGGAATACAGGCCAGAGGTGTGGGAGTTGAGCAGATTCACCAGAGACAGAGTGGGAAGTAGAACAGACAGATCTACCGAAATACTCTGCTGCTGAGGGGAGCAGCAAGCAAGAAAGAAGAGGTCTGCTGCACCCTGTGGGTCACCTCCCTGGTGGGGCTCATACTGCAGTGGCTGCAGATGCTTCAGAATGTGGTGCTTAACTCCTTGCACCACTTGGGAGGCCCCATGATAAAATATTTCAAAAGTCATTAGATGCTATACTTTTCCTTTTAGAAATAAATATGTGCTCTAAAATTTCTTTATGGGTTTATTTGGTAGTGTCTGTCTCCTGTGCTGGCCCACAAAAGCAATAAATGTGTTTCCTTTATTAATGTATCTACAGCTCTCAGTTCGATGACTGATAGTGATAGTTCTTTTTAATGATTATACTTTTAAAGTTTCTTACATTGTTGCTCCCTTTTGTATAAAATTTGATTTCTTCACTCAGATGTAAGATGTAGTCACCATAATTCTCCCACTAACACATTACTCATGAATTGTCACCATAGTACTTTGTGTTCTTACCACCTCTGTTTTAACCCTCTCCCTTCCTGTCCCCTGCTGTATCCCTCAGATCTGAAACGCCTGCAAGTTTTGTCTTTTTAAGTAAACAGCCACCAGAGGAAGGAAGGAAGGAACAATGGAGGGGTGGATGGGTGGATGGGTGGATGGTTGGATGGATGGATGGATGGATGGATGGATGGATGGATGGATGGGGGGGTGGGTGGGTGGGTGGATGGGTGGGTGGGTGGATGGATGGATGGATCTCACCGAAGAATTACTGAAATAGGTAATCTGAAAAGTCCTCTGTAACTAAATATTCCTTGAGGTTATTCATTTATTTATGAAGTCTTTCTGTCTAGTACTGAGACTTGTTGATATTTTCCTCTGCATTTGGCCAAGCACAATATCAGTAAGGACTAGTTTTTTCCACTTGCTTCAGAATATGTCAACCTCATGTGAAATCCAGTAAATGTCTTCATTCTGCCAAAAAGGTAATATTTTCCTTAAGAACCAGACTGTCTGATGGCAATGTAGTTAAAAATCTACCTCTCCCATTAAAAAAATAATAATCATAAAAGACACGAGTTGAATATGAATCTCACATATTTACTCAAATTTATAAAACAGAAACAAGCTTCAAATTTATCATATGAAAAATCTTAACCTTACCAGGATCCAAAAGGTATTGTAAAATTTCATTTCTTTAGTAAACAGTTGGAGAACTGTGTTTCACTCATACCCATTGTTGACTTATTTTCTTGAAATTTATGCTACAAATACAAGTTTTGTATTTCTTAATTATTCTGCATGTAAATGTTGGGATCTCACCATTCAAAATTCTATCAAATGTTTGCTGATAAGTTTTCTTTTGTGCTTTGCTTTTTTAAAGAAAGTATAAATGAATTTTTAAATCATCTGGTATTTGTTTGTAACAAAAAAAAAAAAAAACCCTAATTGATATCTCCTATAGAAGGAAATTCATTATTAAAAGTGAAAGACTAGAAGAGCTTTTTTTTTCTTTTGTTGAAACAGCATCCTCTTTTGAAATGCCTGAGAAACATATAAACTAAGTTTCTCATCTCCATACATCAGAACATCCTAGATATCCATTAGTTTAGGAGTATCACTACAAGACCTGAAAATACAGTGGAGACATTTTTATGGAAAGGATAGAGGTTAGAATCTGCAAACAGAAGTTTTCTAAAACATACTTAAGTCCTTCTGCTTCAGGGAAGGGACAACTGAGCTGAACTGATAAAAGGTTTACTAGAAAGAGCAGCACAGAAGGCACTGAAACTTAATTTTCCTAATTAAAACAGAGATAAAAGATAGTAAGTCAGTAAGGTATAGGCTAACAGAACAGGACTTTTTTTTTGCTTCTATTGTTTATAGACTTTCTATTTTAATTGCCATAGAGATATGACTAAAATATAGAGCAAACTAGGAAACAGCTTCCTGAGTTTTCCATTTTAGTGTCTCTGTTAAGGAAGCAATCTTGGCCTTTGTAGCTTTTTTCCTGTATGAAATGTTCAGATAAAACAATGGCTCAGGATAGTTGTATAGTTTTGTGATAGTGTTTCTAAACAATTAAATGTAATCACTAGAGTGGACCTCCAATACAATACTGAGGCTTGCCTTTCTATTTTCTCAGACTTGTTTGTGGTGATAAAATTAATTTTATTCCCTTTTTGTAAGATTCAAGACTAATGCACTAATGTTATAATTAAGTTTCTAATGTTCCATAGCATTAGATTTTTCATGTTGGGTTTGATTATTCATATAATATTTAACATGCTTTTTTGACTAATCATTTATTATGAATCTACTATTTTTCAAGATTTTATATATATAATGGTGGAAAATGGTGTCAGATACAGTGTTTGTCATCATTGTTCACATCAAAAGTAATGTGATACAAGACCGGCTCTGTCTGTGTAAGAAGCCCAATTACTCAAATAGAAATATTTTCTAGAGAAATAATTTCAAGCTATGTTTTGAAAGAGTCATACCAGTTATTCAGAAAGGGAAATGAAGTAAGTTACCAATATTGTGAAGAACTTCAAAATAACAAATATCTAGGTTTGTGTTTATCCTTAATGCAATGAAAAACCACTAAAAATGTTAAACAAAAGAAAGTTAAAATTAGGTATACATCTTAGAGATATCCTTTTAGTGCTCTTCTGGGAGATAAATAAAAGAGAGACAGATTGCAAGTCTGGAAACAAAAAAAAAGAAGGCTACAAACTAGAAAATGAAAATATTGGCTTTAAGGAATGGTTCATTAGTTAAAATCAAGTCTTTAACACAAGCATGTCAAATACTTTGGTGATTGGGTAGTCAAAAATTTATACCGAAAATATTGTTCCATGCAAGAAAATTAAACATAATCAGGTTAATCCAGCTCAGGTGTCTGTGTGTGACAGGGACTTTTATAGCTAAGGACCTGGCTATACTTGGCACCTCTAAAATAGATCTCCTGGTCTCTGACTTATATCTACTTGCCTATGACCATCATGGCTTCTCCAGTACTGACTATTCAAAAATGAGTAGTCAATTATCTCTGCTGAGTGGGAAACTCAGTGTTCTCTTATCCAAGAAGACATGGATGGCTCTGCTCATTTGTCCAAACCCTATCTCCATAACTGAAGAATTTTTCTGGTGCTAGACTGCAGCAGTTATCTAAAAGGATAGTATGGAGAATAATGGAACCTACATTGGAGCTTAGGAACAAGACAGCTCCCTTTACAGGGATGATGGCTTCCCTTTACAGGGATGATGGCTAGGCATGCCTAGTACTAATAGTAATAAGGGTGGATTGCAGGGAACAGGATCAAGGAATGGTTAAGAAATCAAATCAACTAAATATATTGGTCCATGAGTTATAAAAGGTAAGGTATAGGGAGGTTTCTGATGGAAACCAGAGACTGGCTAGCATGCTATATACCCAGACAAAAAACAAGAAGGAAGACCCTTTGGTGAGGTCAAATTTAAACTTGTGAGTTAATGCTATTGAAATCAGAGTAGGTAACTATAAACAATGTTAGCTTTCAAGAGATATTTTGATAGTGATAGACATTTATGACCACTCTTTTTGATTTCTGGTTTCCTTTTACTTTAGTCTTCCTCTCTGACTCTTAGACACCTCTTTCCATATCTCTACTGTTCCCTCTTCTTCTATATGTTCTTTTGGAGAGTCATGTGTTTCCAGTAGCCCAGTCATGGTACTTTATTTCCACTATAAAATTTCTCTGAATAATTGCACCAATTCCTAAATTAGCAAATATCATATGTATGCTTGTGACTTATAAGTTGTTTTCTGTAAACTCCCATATCCAGTTGTCTACTTGACCTCTTCATTTAAACTCTCATTGACAACTCAAGCTCTTGATTTGAACCCTCAATGACCCACCCACCACAATCTTTGTCTATTATATAATAATATATAATTTTGTCTATTATATAATACTGTTATTCTCTCATTGACAAAGATCAGAACTTGAGGATTATCCTTGATATTATCTTTTTCTTATTCCCCACAGCCAGACCATCAGCAATGTCCATTAATTCCATCACCAAAATTTATCATGAAACTCACTTTTCTTTCTATCCCTATCTATTGCTGCCATGTTAGTCCAGTTTATTAACAAAACTTTTTTGTTGTTGTTGAGGTAACATTGATTTATAACAATCAATATAATTTAGAAATAAACAATCATAACTTTTACACTCTCATAATATTGTGTGTCTCTATACAGTAAGTCTTTTCCTGTGAGGGTATTTGTTTTTGGTATTTCCTTCTCCTCAAACCATCTTCACTATGCTGGTGCATTTGAATTATGTGAGTCACAAGTCACATGCCATTTGTATTTAATACAAAGAAGTCCCTTCCCCATCCCCTCCTTGTCATATTATCTTCTTTCTGTATTTTTATCTCTTTATTTTCAGAAATTATCTCACTTGTTTGCTTGTGTCATTTCCCTTGCACACTCACTGAAATCTAAACTCCATGAAGTGGAGATGTTGTTCTTGTTTACTCCCTTATTTCTTGAGCTTGAGGCTTAGAGTGCCTTGTAAAGGCTCTAAGTAAGTGGTTATATGACTGAATTAAATAATTAATTAAAACTTGCATAAGACCCTTGGGGATCTTCTCATTTCGATAATTCCTTCTGTAGTACATTTTCAACAAGAGACCAAAATCATCTATTGAAAATATGTAACAGATCATTTCTCTCCACTAACTGAACCTCCTGGATGGCCTCTCACTACATTCATAATAAAATCCAAACTCATCATATTGGTTTTCACTGCCATTCTCTTCTTTTTTTATTATACTCCACAGACCTCTTGATCACACTAAACTCTCATTTGTTTGGAGTATTCTTCCTGACATGCTCTGCATAGGTGTTATCTTCTCTTTCTTTAAATTTTGGCTTCAGTGTAATTTCTTCAAAGGGGATATTCTTATTTAAATTGCCCTTATGTTTATATTTTCCTCAAACCTGATGTGTTTTCTTCATAGCATTCACTAGTTTTTCAATGACTGAAGTTATTTATTTGCATTCGGTTTTTTCACCTGCCTAACCCAAATATGGGATGATTAGCATCGGGTCTGGTGTGTTCTCTTTAGTATTCTTTATAGTTAACTTAAGTATAAACATTTATGTCCTATTCAGGACAGTGACAGTACTCAATAAATGTTTTGTGTTGTTTTTTTTTTTTAAATGATATCACGTGGTAGTAAAACCTCTTGGAGTAAGTGAGATTACCGCTGCTTACAAACTAAAGAGTCTTAACTAATCCAGCCTACAAATGTTTTGTGATGTGTTAAATTGTTTGTTTGTTTGTTTTGTATTATTTTCAGCCAACATATTGTTTTAATTTTCTTCAATCATTTTAGCATGAAAGCTACAGTTTATTGTAGTTGTCATCTGGGCTAGTGTTGAAATATTATAAAAATAGTTAAGGCCTTATTTCAATTAGAAAGGACTTGCGGTAATTTTCAGATGTTAGCTCATTTACTTTGTGAGATGGTAACTTTAGCAGAAGTTAATTATCCAAGAGGTTGTCTAGTTATATAACAGATCCAGAAGGACCTGAGGATAGTAGTCCTTGAGGGCAATGGATACTTGCTGACTTTTATAGAACATTTCAATATTTCAGTACCCCACCATTCCATTCCTTTGTGCTCTAACCTGGCTTTTGTTTGTTTCTGAGTTTGTGAAATCTTTGCTAGTTCATTTAGAGAAGTGCAAGTATAGATAATAAGAAGGTAGAGAAGAGAGCTCTGAGAAATGTCAGTGTTGAGGAATGAATAAAATAAAAGGGACCCAAAAAGAAGAAACTAAAGAAGAAAAGGCAACACACAAAAACTTTTCGTGTAGATCAAGGAGAAAGGTACTTTAAGTGGGCAGTTTGGCCTATAGATAATGGTGGAGTTTTATTTCTTTCAATGGAAGGCATTGATGACTGATAACTTTAGGTCAAAATATTTTAGTGGACAATAGGTAATAAATCAACTTTCACTGGAGTGAGGAATAGTTATAGACTGAGATACATTCCACTGATGAGGGTGGGAGGCATGGTCTGCCAGATATAAGGCATGAGGAAGTCTGTTGTCTGTAGATAATTTCAATAGCAATGAGACAATTAAATTTGTCTTCTATTTAGAACTGCTATGCTCCATCAATTACAAACATTGATGTTAAGGTAAACATTCTCCTCCTCTTAGTTATCTTTCTTAAAAGGAGGGATAGTGTAACAGTTAAAAGAGGGCATCGGGTCAAAGAAGGATGACTTTATAAGACAGAGTGACTTGTGAATGTTTATATAATTAAAGGAAAAGATCAGTCATCTAGAAGTGTTTTAATAAAGGTTATAATCAGTAAAGAAATATGAGGGCATAACAGAAAGCAAGAAATGCAGGAATGAATTAACCTTGAACAAAAATAAGATCTCAGATTCCCAGAGAAAGAATCCTTGATCATTAATTCAGAATTGTCTCTTTATGCCAAATTGTAGACCTTTCTTGTTTCTTAAATTTACTCACAAGTTCTGATTATATTATTAAGTAGTATTCATAATATGCCTTTTGAAAATAACAGTGATGTTGCAAATAATAACAATATTCCAGTTGTTAAAGACACTATGTAATTTCATAAATTCTATGTCAAATAATTTAAAATGCATTATTTTTAGCATATATTCTAATTTATGATATTAAATTAGTTTATTCTGTATTTGCACTTATTTCGTACAGGTAACAAATATTGGGTGTTCAAGGACACGACTCTTCAACCTGGTTACCCTCATGACTTGATTACCCTTGGAAGTGGAATTCCCCCACATGGTATTGATTCAGCCATTTGGTGGGAGGACGTTGGCAAAACCTATTTCTTCAAGGGAGACAGGTCAGTAATGCTTTATATAGGAAAATAATTTAGTAATGTTTAGAGAAGTCATTATTTCCAGTCTCTAATAAGTATGTACTATTGATTAAGAATTTGATGGTGTGGATATAAACATAGGAATTAATGGAATTGAAAATATTTTAAATTACTTATAAATAATATTCAAGCTACATTTTCTCCTAATGCACCCAAATAATGTGATTTTATGATGAACATACATACAGAGTATGTATTCTTTTTATTTTCTATAATCTTAACATACCTATAAACCTGTGTTGAAATGTATGTATCTTTCATGGCATTTTCTTATAATTTGACTTACGTTATTTAAAGATTACACTTTTAGAACAGGCTTTTTGGACTTTCATATTCAAAGATAAAGCTACACTTTTAACAACAGTTTAATGTAAACACATTCAAATGATTTTAGTTTATTCATGTTTCTACTCTTAAGAAATTATGTGTTTAGGTTCCAGTAAGTAGGTTTATAAAATAACTAGAATATCATTAGGATAAATATTTTTAACTTGAATTGTAATTTCCTTTCCCTGCTATTTTTTTCATATTTATTTTCCTTTTATGATACCACTAATAGGGTTTTTAAAAATATAAGTAAATTTTAGTGTTATGACTTATCATAGCTACTAAGTAAACATAATTCTACCCTGTCACCTTTTGACAGATATTACACATTAAATGTAGTTTGAAGGCTATATATTTTTTATTAATTTAAATTAATATCAGGTAGAAAAGTAATAAAGGCAAAAAATTAATTTTAATTACACTATGAAAGGCTGGGTCAAAATAGAACACATAACTAACTTTCATTCACATCTAGAAGGGCTTAGTACATAATTTTACTGTGTTTATAAGTAAATTTAGAACACACACATACATTACTGTCCAGAAAGTTGGTATTGAGTTTATCTTATAATCTTAAGCTATCATGGCCCTTGAAGATAGCTCCAACTTTAAGAGAAATAAACATTAAGAGAAATACATGGAACATTTTTATTGAGATTTGCATTTTTAAATTGCAAATCATTTCAAACACTAAGGTTCAACTTTGAACAAAAGCTCTTATAATTTTCCTCAATGAATGAAAATTTATACTTTTGAACTTTTTCTAACTTTCTGACCACTAGATTTCTATATATTTCTCTAGCAAAATATTCATAGATTCTAATTGATTATCATGATGCTAAGGTTTTGATAAATGTTCCTTACAATGTCAAAAG
The DNA here is from genome assembly GCA_019455555.1 of Galemys pyrenaicus. Lineage (NCBI taxonomy): Eukaryota > Metazoa > Chordata > Mammalia > Eulipotyphla > Talpidae > Galemys > Galemys pyrenaicus. Next base: position 13,090,682 of record JAGFMF010011568.1, on the reverse strand, counting down.
AAAGATCCATCTTGTGATATTAATGGATAAGATGCTATCAATGCCTCAAAAAGTATATGACTCTCAACAAGCTACAAACGTAGCAGTGTGTGAGAGGCGAATGAATAGATTGCCACAGCATGGTGACCACTAATGAAAATAAGTCTGCAGACCTATAACTTATCCTTTAAAATAACAACCCTTAAGGTTGTTAGAGTTTAATTTCCCAGCTGGTTTTAATTGCTTGAATGTACTCTTTCAGAACGAGGTTCAATATGGAGTTGCACTTTTTTTTTTTTTTTTTGTAGAAAGGGGCAGAAACAAAAGAATGAGAAGACACATTTCTGTTGAATAGAACATGAAAGCTTAGTTTTCATACTTCGTAACAGTATAATGAGGGTTTCATAAATGATAATAAAAACTGCTATTTCGTGATCAGTCCAGTTTTTCACTCGTGTAGGTACTACTTTTCTACATTTTTTAAATTCCAATTATACCAATTTATCATTTATTAAAATTTTAGAAATTAAATCTGGTTTACCTAGTCAGTGAAATTGATAAATGTTAGATACAAATTTATAATAGAATAAAGACTAGCAAAATAGGAGTAAGAGTTTCAGTAATTTATTTCCTACTTGAGAAACTGCAAACAAAATATGTCAATGTATAGAAATAATTTTAAATAATAATTCAGCGGATCTTTCTTCCTTACAGATATTATACATTTATGATAATTTTAACTTTTATTCTTTTATATATAAAATCATGTATATTTTTGAGAGAAACTGAAAATTTATTTGTCCTTGCAATATTTCTTTCTTCCACTACCATCTTTCTACTTTAAAAAATATGTGTTAGCAGTTTTCTATTTCTCTGTGATTAGGAGCAGAATGGGATTTAAAAGACAATCTAGTCCATATGTGAAACACTTAATTGCTTTAAGGGGTCAGACAGAAAAATGTACATAATACTGGGTACAATAGTAACATAGAAGGCAGTGATGGATACTCTGGTGAGCTGGAAAGTACAACTACTTGAGAAAAGCACTTAAAATTATATAATTTACTAACAAATACAGTATGAATTTAAATAGGATTTGTCTTAAATGCTGTTTCAGATCAGCCCTGCATCTTCTCACTTCCTACCAAAATCTAGACTCCCTCTATTGTCTTTCACAGGTACTCCTTCTTCTTTACCTGATTGCCCTTGGAAAAATATGAATTGAAACAACTCATTTCATTCTTAATAGGTTTAATTCCTGCTTACTCAAATTTCTACACTGATTCTGGCATAGGCCTCATTCATTCATTCAAAAATATTCAGCATATTATTATGTCACATATATGCTAGGTAACAGAGATCGAGGCTTCCCCGTACACTTTATTAAAGGGACAATAGTAAACAATAAACAGTTAAATGATTCTGATATTTTAACACTGAAAAATACTATGAAGAAATAAAACAAGTAATGATATGATGGAGACTTGTGTCCTTACACTGGTGGTAAGTTGTGGTTAGGAAATTAGTGTGGAAGTCAGGAAAAGTCTCACTTGTGAAGGAGATAATGGAGAGAGAACTTGAGTGGAGAAAAATTTCAACCACATAATGCTAATCAGAACAATGTGTAGATTACATAACTGTACAAATGTAATAATGCTGGAATGTTCAAATCAGAAGCAACGTTGTGCCTAGTGTTTTTAAAGGAATGGTTGAGGAAGTCAAAAGGTAAGCAGTTATGATTATACTGAGTGGCAAATGCTTTGGGTTTTATTCCAAGTGCAATGGAAGGCATGGGAGAGTGTTAAACAGGAAAGTGACATGGGCTGATGTGTATTCACAAACCTTGTTATGACTTGTGTCTCAATAATGGTCTGCAAAACTAGAGACAAGAATTGTATTGAATGGCAATTTGAGTATTTTGTTGGGATAGAATGGTAGCAATGGAGATGGAGCAGAGGGATGAGTATAGAATACATCTTGAATGTAATATAACAAGTCTTTCTTGTGGGTAGATTTTAAGGATATGGAAATAAAGCAAATCAAGGATAACTTCTGGGTTTTTCACCTCAATAACTGAGTATATTATGCCATTTGTGAAGATAGAGCAAGCAAAGAAAGGAATATTGAGAGAAGGGGATTAAGAGATTGGCATGTCTACAGTCAGATTGAGATGCCTGTTTATACTCCAGTTGGAAAAGCCAAGTTACTACTTGGAAAATTGAGTTTATGTCTTAGTGGAAAGGTCAGGAAGAAGCACAGAACTGAGCATAATTCACATATAAATTGTATTGAAAGCAGGGATCCATATGAAATCATCAAAGTATAGAGATGGTTAAAGAAGAATAGATGAAATGATCAATCTTTAAACAGAACTGTACTTTCAGATTAAAATTTCCACTGTTTCACTATTTCACATGTTGCCCAGAACTCAGTTCCTCAGATTCCAACTTGCCCTTTTCTTAATATACTATAATTTTACACTTGGATACATTTTGGTCCACATAGCATTTGACTCTAAAATGCTATGTTTCTAAATCATCTCTCAGAATCTTCTTGCAATAAATCTCCAAGACTATCTCCATACTTTATTTTAAGCTTATCTGTTGATCACTTTAAGACATTTTCAAAGAAATAAGACAAAATTCACTGATAGTTTATTATGATGATCACTAATAATCAAATAGCACAGGATATGTTAGCATTAGATCTCCATCACAACTCTGACCTGCTCTTTCCTTTACTAATTAATTTCTACTCATCCTGTTCTCCTTGTAGATAATCAATTAGTCTAAACTTTCTCAAGTTATAGGAACTGTCAATATCTAATTCCTTTCCCTGGAGTATTCTCCCCCCAAACTTCATGTGATGCTTGTCACTTCTTTTTATTCTCTACTCAAATATTAGTTTATCAGCGAGTACCTCCCTCTCCACTGATTTTAAGTGACTTCTCCATACTTCTAAGTAACTAAATCTTTGTTTTCTTAATAAATTTTATCTCCTCCTGTCATAATCTGTACTTATTATAAATAGGTTTATTGTTTACAACCTCTAAATATTTTATAATATTGATGAGAGCTGGGTCATATTTTGGTCAAGGTAATAATAACTCTAGAAACTACAGTAATGCCAAGGATATAGTAGTTACTCAGTAAATATCTGTTGAATGAATAAACAAATGAAAAATGAATGAAGACTCTATTTAAGACTTTTTAAAATGTTCTTCTATCTAAGAAAGATTTTTTAAAAAAATATATGCAAGCCTCTGGTTTATACATGGGTTAGTGATATTTTCTTGCTTTGTAAATGCATTTAAAAAACATATGTATTTGGCTAGTATTTTTTAAATTAACTTTAGCAGACTGAGTACACAGTAACATAGTCCTTTTTAACTTATGCAGGAAAGGAAACAAAATAAATACTTTGTGTCCTCTGTCTTTCCTGTGATTAAAATCAGTTCAATAAATCATTAACAGGTACAGAGGTAACATATAGCAAAGATTAATGAATGTTAGCTATTACAGTTTGCATGCATAATGTCCTTCCCTATGCATGTGTTGTTGGTTTTATTATTTATACATTTAGGTACTGGAGATATAGTGAAGAAATGAAAACCATGGATCCTGGCTATCCCAAACCAATCACAGTCTGGAAAGGTATCCCTGAATCTCCTCAGGGAGCCTTTGTGCACAAAGAAAATGGTATGTAATGTATTTCATGCCTTTACTAAATATTTCAATAATATATTTTTTTCATTATGCTAAATTAAATCCTTAGGAAATTCCACTTTAGGGCTACATCACAATATACTTATATAAACATTTCTTCTTAGATTTGCATTTAATATTCTGCTCCAATATTTTTAATCTCATTTTTGTTGTTGTTGTTTATGAAAAAAATAAAGGCACCTTTAAATGAAGGTCATGGGTGTCTTTGAAGTAACCTTGCCTATCTATCTACTAAAAGTCCTATAAAGATAATAATAGCAAACATACATGGAACAGGAGCTGGTCATAGGAAGACATATTGTTAAGTATGGACTGCAGAAAAAAATAACTAATAATAGTGCTTTGTGAATTGCTATTTTCCAAGTATTCCTTTGGCTCAGTGTTAGCACAGGGGAGATTTTAGCTCAGTGCAGTCAAGCTAGAGTAGCTGTGTGATTGCTTAATATCAAATTTATCACAGAGCTGCTGTGTTCCTTGCTCTCAGGATTTGCGTTTCATACAGCTGTTCAATACAAAGTTAGCCAAGTAATGAATGGATAATCCATATTATTCTAAATATTAACAGATGTAAAGTAGCATTTTTCTTCTCTTTTAGAATTAACAAATAAGAATAAGCCATAAAAATAATTCAAAAAATTTATACACGGTATTCCAGAACAAAGGAAAGAGATATTCTGAAACAGAGAAAAAGCATATTAAAATAATTTATAATAGGAACATAAAAATTAATATATCATGTGGGTTGTCAATAACATGGAAAGTCTAAAACATCCATGGAGTAAAAAAAACATTCTTTTTCAGAACAAAATTAAATATGTTCAGAGGGAGGCAAAAGCAAAAATGATTAAATAATATATAGGGGGAAACATCAATACCAACACTAAAAATTATGATTGACTCTCAGCATATTATCAGTTTAAGAAAAGTTTACGCTGAGTACAAACTTGAAGGATCTGAGATCCAGAAGGAATAAATATCCACCCCAAAAGTCAAAGTACACAAAATGCTTTTTAACCATTGTTATGTATAATACATTGCATTCTGTGTGATGATCTCCCCCAAGTTGAACACTGTAGGTAAAGACATAGTCAAAAACAACCTAGAGACCCAATAATGGCACTTACTAAAAATTATAGCTTTTTACTTATTGTATTATATAGAACATGATATTATATTTACATTTTGCTTATTATAATATATATATTGTATTTGCTTATACTCACAAAATTAAAAGACCGAGTTAAGATATAGCTTTCTGTAACATAAACAGGAAAAACAAATAGAGATGAAAACATACCTGTCTTAAATAAAAAGGACATTGGAGATTAAAGCTGAATGCATAAATTCATTATCTTATTTAATTGTCCAACAGAAGTACCTTGACCTCATTTATCATTATTATAAACTAGGAAAACAATATCAACTACTGATAGATTAAAAAAACTATTAGAGATTAAAAGTGGTAAAACTACTTATATAAGGTATGAAAGTAGATGGTTCCAGCCTTACTGAATATGTTCTAATCTACTGTCTCCAAAAGGGAAAGTTTAACATGTTTTTCCACATTATGTATTAAAGTCATTGTTAGTCTGTCATAGCTGGCTAAAATTTTTCATTTTGTCTTATAAGACAAACTTCAGCTTTCTCAAAATGTAGCTTCCTGAGTCATCCTCCTGTTTTTCAATGGTAGTCATCTTAATTTAATAATTTTCTCATTTTGTTTTTTATATTCAATCCCTAAAATTAGCTAGATTAATCCAAATGAGGTTTGACTCATGCAAAATATAGCAGAATGGCTTATTTTTAGTATCTGTTATTCAATAGTGTTTTAAACAACAGCATGAGATTTTACACATATTAAAATTATTGAAAAGAATCACCGCCTTCCCCTTTCAAATTATTTCTATATTAATTGCTATCTAGCCCTCTAATCCCCCAATATTCTATATTCTGTGCCTAAAAAATGCAACCTTAAGGTTAAGACCAGATTCTACTTTTAATCAGCACTTCATGTTACTGATTACAGTACACTTATAGCCTATTAAAATAACTTGGACTCTTGACTCCTTTGATTCGATGTATTAATTCTCCACACCACTCTCATTCTCTTAGTAAAAATCTACAAGTACAATTCAAACACATTTCCCAAAGGTTTCTATTTATTCATTCACCTTTATTAAACAGCAATTGACTCCTTACTAATAAACATGTAAGAGTAGAAAACAGAGAACAAACAGGTACTACTTTGTAGGCACATCTACTAGTGAGTAGATACAAGACAGCTGGTGAAGATGACACACTTGACATTTTAGGGCCAAGCCATAGAAAAGTCACTGACAAAGCCCCATCAAATACTGAAAAAAAAAAATCACAAATAATGCATTACAACCTCACTGATTTCCTTCTCAGAATTTCTCAAAAATGATAATTCAGTTAAGAATACATCTGGAGTTGACACTCAATAAGCATAACACCTATAAGGATATTATAACAAAGTTACTATGAAAAGCAAAAAATATATGAATATATAAACACTTTTTCAACCAACTGACATTTCATAAATGGATTAAAAAAAACCCTAAATTACTGAACAAGATAAATTTTGAGTGCTTATCTTACAGATTTCAAGATTTTAGGCTGCTTCTTTTCAAATACTTTTATTATCAAATTCCTACTAATTAGAGTTCTTCTCTTAATTAAACAAATGTACCCAGTAAACTACAATGCTACTCCTGTATATGGAAAATACTACTGTAAAATTTGGTGTAGGGTTAGAGAAATCAGGTCTTTTCACTCTCCCACCACTGGTGTGATGATGGATACCTGTGGTGCTGTGAGTATTCCAGGGTGGGCATGTGCAAGTGGGTGCACATGAGGTTGACACGGGCTTAAATGGGTGGCGTCATGAGGATGCCAGAACCAACAGGACCGACAGCACTGACCAACAAGAGCAGAGCAGCAAAGCAGCCGAGAGGGTGAGATGCGCCAGGGGCTGGGAGGCCTGCCAGCCTCCCGGCCCCCCGGTACCCCTGCCTGCCATGTACCTGGCCACCTCTACTAAATAAAGCTTAAAAGCCACCAAGGGCTCCAAGACTCCTTCCTTTACCCCGTCTGTTAAGAACCATCCTGAACGTGCCCAGTGCCACCTTTCCTGCTGCTACATTTGGCCAGCAGACCCAATAAGTATGAAAATGGAAACTTCTAAATTTTTGTATGATACCCAGTGGCTTCATAATAATTAGCTTTGACTAAAAATTAAAGATGAGGACACTTACAGCTGCTGGTTTCTAGTTTATAAAAGCAAGAAGTATGTTCACCTGTTTTGAAGGTCTGTTTAATTCTAGATCATGGCCATTATTCAACTGTGATCATCTAATGTACTATATTTTGGCAAGCCATCAACATTTCTCCATCCAAGCTTGTTGAATAATTACATTGGATTTCATTAGTTGATCAAATACCAGCTCCCTGCAGAAACATTTGAATCTACATACACCTGTTTTCACTTGGCAAGTTACTCTGATTGCAAAACTGCCCTTCGAAACTAAAAGCAGCAGCAGAATTTTATGGCATTGAGCAGAATGATTTCCAAAATGAAATGACCTGAAGCAATGGTTTATCCTAGATGAATTTTTTGAGAGATGTTAGAGAGTTTTTAGTGCCAGGCATGTTATCCATCACAATCTGTGATTTTTAACAGAGTATTTTTTAATAGACAGCAGATCTCTAAAGGACCCAGTGTTAGAAAAATCATCACATATTCAGGTTTTAAATCTAGACCAAGATTTAAATCTTATTTACACCAGGATTTGAGTATATTATTTTATCTCAAGACTTCAGTTTCTTTGTGAAGTATAAGTAAGTTATTCTACATTACAGAGTGATTATGAAGATTTAAAGATGTCATTCACTAAGTTGTTAACATGGTGATTTTTCCATAACAAGTGCACAGTAATGTAGAAAAAGAAAACACTCCTTAATTATTATCCCAAAATTAGGCATACTATTTCAAATAGGTGGTTTTCAAAATACAGATTTAAAGTAATTATAACATTTAAACAGTTATTTTTGGTTTCTTGGATTTTATCTCACAGTAAGAATTAAGTTCCAGTAGTGCAGTAACACAAACACACACACACAAATCACATGAAGGAGCTATAAATGCAAAGAAAAAACTGGATATATGCCCAACAAAAAACAACAGAAGTTCAAAGACTAGTCCTAACACACACACACACACTTAATTGTCACAAGCTTTCCAAGTCTATTACCTGCATCCATAGTGTTTGAGAACCTAAATGCATGTACTGCTTGTCAAGCCTTCCACATACCACTTACCCCTCTGCTGACAAATTAGGTTAGCTGAAAGTATTAAATATAGAACTGCAGATTTACTTAGATTTTCTTAATCTTTGACTCTAAAAGCATTAATGTCTTTTAAATTTCAATAAAATGTAGTAGGTGACATAAATTTAACACCAGTAAGTAAATAAGAGAACAAAAGTAAGAAGACAAAATGCGCTTGACCTAGAACCAGAATACAGTTAATCCACAAAATACTATAAATATTTCATATGAAGATCACTAGTTGACAAAGAAAAACACCTTCAGTATCTCTAGGAAAACAAGATTTGTTATGATTTCTTGTCTAAATGACAGAAGTAAACCTGTTTAGGATAATCACAACTACTCCTGACACTAAGACGATAATAAATTTCCCTTGAGTATTCATGGAGAAACCTCCTTATAATACACTGTACCATGAATTTAATACAAACCCGAGTGTGAGGAGTGCTTGACTGATAAGGTTGTTTCAATATCTTTCAATATAGGTTGATATTATCACACTAATATATAACTTGTAACAACAATCCTATAAGCAAGCAATAGAGTAAAATTCTCTTTCTGATGTGGACTAGCATGATTTTTTTAACAGTTCTCCATGGATAAGTTGTCTGTCTCCACTGAGTTTTCCATAGGCATTAGAAGACAGTTTCTGGAACACAGAAGCTAGATTCATTTCAACAGACACTTGAGCTGAGGATAATGTTTTCTTTCCACAAAGATTAAGGGACTTTAAGCCTCTTTTAAGTAGTTGATTTAATTTAAAAATTGTACACATACACACTTTCACAAATAACACGATCCTCTGTGTGTGTGTGTGTGTGTGTGTTTCTTTCCAGGCTTTACGTACTTCTACAAAGGAAAGGAGTATTGGAAATTCAACAACCAGATACTCAAGGTAGAACCTGGATATCCTAGATCCATCCTCAAGGATTTTATGGGCTGTGATGGACCAACAGACAGAGATAAAGAAGGACACAGCCCGCCAGACGATGTAGACATTGTCATCAAACTGGACAACACAGCCAGCACTGTGAAAGCCATAGCTATTGTCATTCCCTGCATCTTGGCCTTATGCCTCCTTGTATTGGTTTACACTGTGTTCCAGTTCAAGAGGAAAGGAACACCCCGCCACATACTGTACTGTAAACGCTCTATGCAAGAGTGGGTGTGATGTAGGGTTTTTTCTTTCTTTCTTTTCCAGGAGTTTGTGGTAACTTGAGATTCAAGACAAGAGCTGTTATGCTGTTTCCTAGCTAGGAGCAGGCTTGTGGCAGCCTGATTCGAGGCTGACCTTTCAAACCCAGAGGGTTGCTGGTCCTGCACATGAGTGGAAATACACTCATGGGGAAGCTTCCATGATGCACAGTATCTGCCGTTCTTCAGTCCTTTGTCTTTCTTTGTCATTCAGTTCTAGGCCTTTCCTCTGCACGCTCAATGCCCAGTAAATTTTCAGGATTAACTAAAGAAGAGGAAAAAAAAAAGAAGAAAATTTCTTCTTACAGGTTTCTAATATTATTTTCCTTCTGAAATCTGAGCCCATTTCTGGGGGGGAAAGCAAAACAGAAAGTCCACGAATTTTTGCTTTAAAGCAAAGGAAACAAAAAGGTTAAACAAAGAACCCACAATTGAACTTTCAGGAAAGTGTGAAGACCCAAAACAGCTTTGTCTCCAAAGAAGATAGCTCTCTGACTGCTATGGAGAGTCTCCTACGCTTCATTTTTGTCAGGTGGGAGATCTGGAATACACTTGCAGGACTTTAGACTGTTGGGACAGCCATTTTCCAACAAACAAGGGGCCAAAATATCTGCAATATAGTAACAGCCTTAATAATACATCCATTTTTCATTTTATACAGCTATTCTCAGCTCTGTCCTCAATGTTTCATCACATTTTTATTCATAGTTACATTCAAACAAGAGCTTTGTTTTGTTCTAAAGTGTTTCCAAACCTCTTCCTGCCACCTTACTCCTACATCATTGTGATAATCTCCCCAAATTGTATTAGGCCATTGCCCCAGGCCTTCCATGGGTCTGTCAGGAATATTCATTATAAGCAGAGCAAGAAGCAGTATGTCTCTAAAGTGGTTTAAAGTGACAGTTATTTTATAAGGTTATGTGACACTAGTAATACATTGGTGTAACCCTTTGAGAACTATCAGACCAGCTTCCAGAGTCTTGGGATTGCTATATGGAAAATTATAAAACTGGGCAATGGTTAAAACAGACACAGGTTCAAGAAGTTCAGGCTTTTAAAAGAGATATTCTATAATCCCATGCAATTTTTAAGTGATTTGCAATACAATATAAGTGCATTTTTAACATACAGAAATGATGTTACTTGCCAAAAGAACTTCTGGCAAATAAAAAGGTATTTTATTAAGTCTCTTATAAGAATGAAATTTTATTTGAACAACCAATTATAATAGCATAAGTGTTTTTTTTTTTTTATTTAGACATATTGAATTTCTGTTTTAAAATCCATTGCATGGAAATTCGATTTGCCTTGATACAAAGAGTTAGCATTGCCATTTTAAAATGATGACTCTGAGCTTGCATGAATATCCTCCAGTGCATTACCTATTGCATGTCAACCATAGTTCTCAAAGGGTTAGTGTGGCTTCTGGTATTTAGCCAGATCACTGACAGAGCCAAGAGACCACCAAAGCATTTCATTGTTGAGTGTAATTTGTCCTAACAGCAGTATTGTCATTTTCATGTGACCTGCAGAGCAGGTTTGTATCAATATTTTTTTCCTAGAGAAAAGTCAGCAACTGACAGACCTCTTTATTGATTTTTAGGAGCTGCTTCTTGCAGTGAAAGGCTTTACAGCCGCTGGGCTGTGAACTTATTAGAGATGGTCAGAAGGAATGCACCCCATGAGTCAGACATTGGCTTTGTGTGAAAGCCAGCTTTTGAGGGGATTAGCTTTTGAAACAATGAACAGCTTGCCTTGAACTTGATTATTGATCTGTTGACTGTCATTAACAACTTAAACATTGTCTTCTGTGAAAATTTTCCTTGAAGAGTCCTCTTCTGTGTCTTTGCCCTTTGACCTTTAACTTGCAAACTGGCACAAACTGAAAGAAATCTGGTGTTGCTTCTCCATTGGAATGTTAGTTCTCCAAAAACCTAGTAAGCATGAGCTGTTTCCTTAGATTGGAGAGAAAAAAGGGTGTTGATGGTGGATCTGCAGGTGGACACTTTGCTCTTTACATGCACACTCTAAAAATGCCCTATAGGTAGAAGTGACTTTTAATTTTTCTTTAATATAATTTCAAGTCTAAATTCATCATTTTAGATAAATATAAAACTATAGGGGGAAAAAAACCTCAAAATACTTGAATGGCCAGTGTGGCTTTTATATAAAGCAGGAATTTTATACTAGTGAAAATTTCTTACTCATTTGCTAATAATACACATTTCCAGATGATTTTTAATGAGTGTAGGTATACATTCTTATTTGGAAATGGATAGTGACTGCCTTGAATTTATATTTATACTCAACATAGCATGAAAATTAGAATGCCTTTCAGTTAAACTACGTTTATGATTTGGTTGGGAAAAATATTTTGTAATCATGGGTGGCATACTGCAAAGCCTTACAGATTGTTAATTATTACAACCTGAACATATATAATGTAAGGCTAAGTAAAAAGAACAGTTAGTGAAGAGGAATGACTTTACAGCAAAACATTATGCAATGCAGATTGTATTTTGACAAGATGTTGGAGATTATGTATGTATGGGCCAAGAAAGCAAGAGGGGAGGATAAGAATCAGCCCTGCAGCTTTACTTCAGTGCTTCCATCCTAGATGATGCTGATTTTATAAAGAGTTAGTCACTTCTACTGAGCATGGAGGACTGTATACATAAGCTCATTTATACAGTGTTTACTTGTGGGAGGGTTTAATCCTTTTAGGACCTTGATGTCAAGAAAAAAATAACTGAAAATTATATTTTGCTAAAGATAGAAATGAGGAACAATGTCATTTTGGGACATGTGTGAATTATTGAGGAATTTCATCAACCTGAGTGAAAACTGATTTTTTTCTCAAAAATGAGAAAGGAACTGAAGGAACAATCTTTTGCCTCCTTACTCATTTGCCACAGTATCCTGGTTCATCATATAACTATAAGTATATAAGGGCTAGAAAATAATCATAGCATTAAGAAGGGAAGGAATATCATTATGCTTGTATTCTGGAATGTCATGGGTATGTTGGTTCAAATTTACTTCAATGAGATGAGATAAGAAAAGGTATATATGGCCTCTCTCCTTACTGGAATATTTAAATTATTAGTCTGTGAGACTACAAAAGATAAGAAAACATTAAGGACAACATAATCACAAACACTGGGAATCTATTTGCTTATTACACTCTGGATACTTATGAGTAAGGTTGCTCACGCCTCTTCCACTTCAGGTTTGGAAAAAAATCTCAATCCTAATAGAATAGTGAATGAAGAGTGACTAATTGGTCTAGCACATATGAATAGCGATTCAAAAGCAACATGGAATACATTTCCATGAATTAACAACCTAATGTATCAGTTAAGTATCGACAGAGACCTGTCAAATATATTTCATCCTCACATCACCACTATAAGCAATGAAAATTCAGACCTATGGTATCCCAAATTGAAATGAAAACATAGTCACGATCACAAAAAAATATTTCTCTTTCTGTTTCATTAGTTCTCATTATTTTAATATAAATACAAATGTAGCCAAGGTAATGTTTCTTACATAAATTAACTATATAGTTTATAATTTTAGCCAAATACTATTATTCTATATTATTACTAACTGGATTAAATGAAGTATTAAAATAACCAATCAGTCTGTATTCTCTCTAAAGCAGTACATCCACATTAGACCCATAGAGGAAGTGAATGTAATTATTAACTCTTTTGAGAACAATATGTCTGCTAACATGGCAATCAGAACAGGTGAATACAGATGCTCTTTACAGCTGCAAAAGTAACTTAAATTAGAAAACATTATATGATACTAGCAAGGACAACTTCTGTTATAAATCAGAAGGCAAGGCTTTTCTGAATCAGATGTAATAAATTACTAAGTAATTTACAAAATATAATTACTAAGTAATAGAGGATAGAGATTGATTTATGAAATTAGCAAACGTTACTTTTACTAGCCAGATTGCTTATGTTTTTTTTTATTGACACATAATTTGTCTCTTTCATATACTACATATTTTTACTCCTTTTCTATTGGTGATTTAAAATGCAATGTGGTAGGTGAGGACATTGCCTACCTTCACTGGTAGTTCCAATACATGATGGATATATACTGGTTCCTAGCGAGAGTAATATAATAGTTTCACATTCTACATATTATGCTGATATATCAAATATGATACAAATACTTACACTTTGTGGATCTTACAGAAGAATAAACACTGTATCTGTATTGACTAAACACCATGTGCTATCTGAAGATTAATGAATATTATTATCAAATTGACTGAGTTAACACAGGAATTGTGAAAGGATTTTCTTTTTTTAGTTTTAGAATAATTTGCAGAAACTAATAAATGTGGTAATTTGCTGATAGTATTGAGTCTTTGAGATTGTAACATATGCTGAAACAACCTCATGGATGGTGGTGAAATCTTTGCAAACATAGCAAAAAGTTAATTTGTTTAATGCTCTCAAGAGCACATTTCAAGGTATAGATGTCAAACAAATCCTACCATCTAAATAAAAAAATGTCAAATTCAGATAAGCTATTACAAATAGCTATAAGTGCAATCTCAGCCAATGTCACAAAATGTTTAAAGTCAATATTATTAGAGAAATTAACCATTTCACTGCATTTCATGAGCCTTCATGATAATAATTAACTGTGACCACAGAACATAATTGCCAGAGCCTATGTATCTATGTTACAGGTTCCATGTTGATTAGGAGGGAACCATAGCTACATCAGAAAAGATTATCAGTTATATTTTAAAAATTAGAACTTTATATAATAAAGAAGGCAGCAACCAGGTGTATCACACCATAAATAAGAAAATTAAATATTACATTTATTAAATACAACAGAAATGAAGGAAGAGGAAAAGTAAGTCTTTTGTAAAATATTTCAACATTAACTCAATACAATTGGAATTTTACTTTAGAAAATATAAAAGTAGTAGAGAAAAATGCAACTTCAAGCTCTTCACCTTAGTGATGAGTATGTGATATATCAATGTATATATAATTAGCCAGTGGTCATTAGCTGTTACCCTGCATAAACACATCTGATAATCATACATTGCCCTCTAGACTAAAAATGTCAGTTAGGTGTTTGGTAACCTCAATTGGAAAGTTATATAATATTAGCATCTTCTGAGAAAAGCCATTTCCTTAGGATAGAAATTTACCTCAAGAATCATGTAACACAAAACACTTGGCATAGTAGCAAAGAAGATGCCTTAGTGTTCCAGTCTCATCAAACCATAACTTTTGTCTTTCGTGTACTACTCAAACCAGTTTTCATTTGTTCCATTGGTGTAATTTTGAAATAACTTTGAGATATTTAAGGTCAGATTAATAACATACAATTACAACTGTTTTTTTTTTTACACATGTCTATTTTGTAACGTAAATCAATAGTATATAAAGCCTAAGAACAATCGCTGTTTGACAAATTCACAGAAATTGAGTGGAAAACAGTTGTGAAGTTGTAAAATTTCTGTCAATTTTCTGATAGAGTAGTGAAGTAGAAGCTTTCAATTTTTAAAAGAAGTTCCGAGCTTATTACTGGACATGACATGCACCATTTTTTTGAACAATGTTAATTCTTTTTGGTAAGTAAGGGTGTCAGATCAAGAGTGCTGTAACACAGCATTCACAGCTACTCATAACTAAAGCTCTTTAGTGAAAATGAGGGCATACCAGTGACTCATGGTCAGTGCATAAAAAGTTAATGTATGAAAGCTATTTATTTATGATTTCTGAAGATTCTATGCCTTTTCACATTAAAGAGCAGTATGTCTTTATCTTATATTAACAGGGGACTAGAATGATATTCAAGTTTGCACTCAATGTGCCCTTATGTTCAAGGGCACCCCTACAGTGTAGGACAGATACATCACAAATTAGAATGTTGCACTGATTCATATAACTTTGCCATGTGCTCTGCTATAGAGCTGAATTTATATGCCCTTAAAAAGGGAGAATAAAATCAATTAAATATAAATATGAAAAATATGATAATGGTATGTGAGGTCACTTAGTTTCAGAGCAAGATGTCATTAACCCTTATTTCACATTAAAAAAAAGAAGGAAAAAATGGTGAACATGAATAAAATTAGTAACTTTTTGACTTACAGAGATATTCTTTGCCTATTTTATCCACTTTTTTTTCTCCATGAAAAACGTCACTCACAGTACAGACATTTCCATAGCACTTGGCCGTAGCTAGATTGGATTCCAGGTTAACGTTAACTACTTTTTGACACAGGCCTTTTTATACATGTCTCATATACAATGAAGCTTTGGTGAGATGTGACTGCATGGTAGAATGCTTGTTTCTAGGATAGGACATGGTACTGCTTGTACTTGCCACCTTTTATACGAATGTATGTTTCTCTGTTGGCCTGTCTTGCCAAAATATGAATGAATAAAGCCTGGAGTGAGCTATTTGAAGTCACTAGAATGCATGTTTCAATTGCTCTAACGTAATGCCAATTTGAACTTGTTCTCTCTATATATATTGACAACTGAATTGTGAAGGTAAACATACTTTTCTTGAATGAATGACTCAGTCCTTAAGTCAATGTGTTCATTTTTTCTACCATGGAAATAACATCACTGAGATCACATTATTGCCTGTCTTCTCACAGCTCTTTGGTATTTACTATTGCCTGGGTAAAATTAGATTTTTAATTCTTTTTGTCACTTCTGTATCTAACATGGAATCCATTATTTGTTTATATGTTCATAAATATAAAATTTAAAATCTTAGTTACTTTGTCACCTCCAAACAAACATGATTTCCAAACAAGGATGATTGTGTGCCTGGTTTTTCTGCTCTTCCAATTCTGAAATTATTTGTTTGCTTTCTGTGTTTTACCCTAAAATATAGCTGGTTGGGGGAATATATTATTTTGTGCTTTTTAACAGTCTGTGCTTGTATTTGTTTATTTTCAATTTCCACCTTGTCCCCACTCTCCTTTTTTTAGATTTGAATTTCCCTTCCCTTTGTGAAAACCAGAAAAGAGCAGCTTTGTACATCGGATGTGGTGCCGAGAAATTATTATTTTTGTTCCTCAGTATTTTTCTTCACAAGTTTGATGCAAAGGCTTGGTCCCAGTAAATTTCACAAACCTCTCAATCTCTTGCATTGGATTCTACTTTTTTAGAGTTATTCCCCTGAGAAAAGTGAAATGCTGAGTATGAAAGCTGTTGTCTGTTGATAAGCCAGCTAAGGAAGTTTGCTTTTGGAGAATATATCTTAAATAACTATACAGGAAAGTAAATACCATAATATAGTGTTCTGTTTAAGGTACATCATGAGTATGTGAATACTTAAAACCTCAATTCTTTCATCTATTTCCCTTTATGTGTAAATTACTTAAATATTAAAAAGAGAGAGAGGAGGGTATTATAGTGGCAGCTTTTTGCTGTATTGGTTTGACTGAATCAGCATTTCTATTGTAGACCTCTATTTTCAGGGGTTTCAGAGACTCACCCATAAACCTTCAGGCTTAAATATCTTAAACAATTTTTTTAGGTATATAATTTTAAACAAATATATCTTGTTTTTATATTATAGGAAGAAAACAAATGGAGTTTACTAGTTCGATTTTGCGCTAATGTAACTTTTAATAAAATTAATTTTTTAACAAAAACATAAAATCTAATAAGTCCATAGTCTGTTGATGGTTTTTTAAAAAGAATCAATTGTTGACATTGAGAAAATTGCCTGCTTTATCGGTGTAGTAACTTATCTCAAGATGTTTTAAAACTTGTATACCTGTACTAACATTTTCTTGATTCCAGTAGAGTATCAGTATGATAATGAATACAATTTATGCCACTCATATGAGCTATCTGGTAATATAGATTTGGAAATATATAGTATATATGAGAAATATATATATAAATCTATTTACTGGATAGATTAAGAGGGAAAATTTCCCATAAATTTATTTCGTCAAATAAATACCATATATATTTAAAAAAAAGTGCACAGACATTTATCTTTCAAAGTCAGAATGAAATGCAAACAATTACAAAGGAAAGTTGTCTTGGGTAAATAATGCACATTCTATCACTTCTTATGAAAATCATTTTCCTTTTATAATGTGGTTATGAGAAATTAAAAGAATTAATGCATAAAATTAATGCAGACTTTATTTAACATTAATCTGTGAAGCTGAGAGAAATACTAGGAAATTAAATATTTAGGTGATTAACTTTTGGTTGTCTGACAATACTTTATTTTACTTTCCATCATACTTTTCAGTTATGGAGAGCATACTAAAATCTAACTGTAAGCTTCTGGATGGTTCTCACACAAGCAGCACTATTTCATTAAGTTTTTGATAATCTATAGTCTTCTGTGTGCAAGGAAAGAAAGATATAACACATTTCTTTGTTGAATGAATTTTAAGGTTTTTGGGGTATTAATGGTTTTTGTCTGCACAGAATTCTATATTTTATACTATCTTCAATATGGCATATACATTTTTCTTTTCAGATAGCTTCTACTGACAAACACAAAGCTTGTTTGTGTGCAAATATAAGGCTAAATAAATGGTGCTAAAGTGTATTATGACTGTCAGATAATATCAGGCAAAATTTTGTGGTGCTTAAATTAATTTTTTCATTGATTTTATTGATCAATGCATTGAACAGTGTTTATTATTCACAAGTTGTTTTTTATTAGCAAATCAAGGCCTCATAGCACATTGTTAAATAAAATGGTTGACTAGTCTATGTAACAGCTCACCAAGCTACTATCTCTTTAACTCCTTATAATGTTGCGTCATTAAAGGTCAAGGGGTCATGCTATTAATCTCATTGCTGTAGACCATTAACAAGACTGAACTTTTCCACAAAGTACTTATGTTTACAATGCTATAACCCTTTGACTGCTGCGGCAACCTTTAACTACACAAATGTCACAAGCTAGAATCATCAGCATGGTTCTTGCCATGGCAATCAAAGAGTTAAGGGCTGTGCAGTGATTTGTTTGTATTTATTAATTTATATTTATTTTGTTTTCATCCAAGAAGGGGATTTTGGGTGGGGCAGTTTTTGTCTGCTGTAAGTGTCTTAACCTAGGGAAGGGTTAACTGGCTTTTTATACTATTGCATCTTCTGTATTTACCATCAATTCATTGTGTTGTAATTAAAAAAAAACTGTCAATAAATAAGAAAACAGAAAAATGATTCATACATATTGTGGTTTTACTCCATGAATTATATATTTACAGTTACAATGAATATGTAGGCTGTGATCTATAGCAGTATCCATTACTATAGTTGTTTTTCCAATCAATATGAAACAGTAAAGGAAAAGTCTTAGGTAATATATTTCAAAATATCCTGAATTAGCATTAAAATGGCCACATCAATTGAAGAATTGTTTAGCAATTTTTTTTAAGAATATAGTTACTTATGCATATAAGAACTGGGGTATAGGCTAGAGGTGCAAGGTGGTAAGAGAATTCACCAAAGACAGAGTGGGAAACAAAACAGGCAGATTGAAATACACTGCTGAGGGGAGCAGTGGGTAAAACAGGAGAGGTCTGCTGTGCCATGTGGGTCATCTCCCTGACCAGGGATCGAACTTGTATTGCAGTGGCTGTGGATAGGTTCATAGTACTGCAATTTAACCCCTTGTTTAACAATTTACTGGATACACTGGTTTGTGATCAAGGAAATGGAAGGAAGCTTTACTGCATAAATTGTACAAATGTATTTCAGGCAAGAATCTGAGAACACATGCCATGTTTAGATTTCATCACCACTTGACAAGAATAAAGATCACTTTTTTGGATAGGTGAATATGATTTATTATTTAAACTCACATCATGACTATGTAAATGTATTCAAAGGAGTTAATTTTTTATATCAAAACTGGAAGAATCTGATTTAAGAACACTTTTTCCCATTTTGTTGTTCCTTTTAATGTCCTTTAAGGACAATAGTAAAGGGTGGCCATAAATAGAGAACTGACTCACAGAAAACAGGAGTAAGGTTAAACATTTTCATATCTGACTTTTTTTTTTAAGATTTATGTTTATTTACTTATGCATACAAGAACTGGGTGGTAGGCCAGAGGTGCAGGGGGTGAGAGAGCATTCACCAGAGAGACACAGTAGGAAGTAGAATAGGCCAATCTACTGAAATACATAGCTGAATGAGCAGTGGACAAGACAGAAGTCTGCTGCACCAGTGTGTTAGCTCCCTGACCAGGGGTTGATCTCATTCTGGTGATAGCTTGATAGCACTGAAATATCCTCTTTACCACCAGGGAGGCCCATATATGACATTTTAATAAGTTATCTTAAACACAGGGTCAACTATCAAATCCTTTTCATAGACTATCAAATAGTGGCATGTAATCAAGTGCTGAACCAAGAGTTTCCTGAAAGTCATTTCTAATGTATTAATAGTCTCAAAAAAACCAGATTTAGGAAGAATTAGGAATGTCTATTGTATGAGAGAGTAGAATGTATTCTCTTATGCAAAATCAAGATGCCTTTTAACCAACATATCAATCTTACAAAATTTATCCACATGCAAAAGAGTTCTGAAGCAAGATAAGAAGATCACAGGAATTTAATTGTTTGAAGTAATAAACAGTAGACTAGAGGGATAAGAAAACCATGTTAGGTCTTTGAGATATGCATCTAGGTTTAATCTCTGACAATGTGGAGATCTATATAAAAATGTTTAAAGGAAGATTCATTGGTAAGAGCTGCTGGATCTTTGTAACATGTTAGCAAAGAAGAAGCTACATGTTTAGCCAAGTAACAATATAGCTTATTTTACTTTGCCTAGTTGTAGATAAAAGATAAGGGTTTATTTTTTTTGTAAGACTGTTAAAGAGGCAAAATCATACACAGCAAAAAAACTGAAGAATTAATTTGCCTTGTTTTTATTATTTAAGAGGGAAAGGGAAACCTGAAAGAACAATCTGACCGAGTAGAGCATTTATTTTTCCTTATGTACCTGGACTTTTAACTTACTATATTCCAAAACATAGTGTTCTATGCTCTATTCACATAATTTTTGTCACACTGAAGTACCAACATATATTGTAGAGATAAAGTAAAATCCAGATAGGGTTACTGAAAATAATCATAACATACCTAACACATTATAAAAACATAAATATCATTTATTGATACGAATTAAAATTTGTGCATTTAAAAAAATTTTTTATAAAAATATTGGAGTGGGTATATTTATTTATTTGCATGTAAAAGGATAGGTTTATTTGGAAAGGGAGAAATAAAAAGAGAGGCATCTGCATATTCACAGACAGGCCAAGAGTTACTCACCCCAGTGTAACACACTCTGCTACCTTCTTGAGTTAGTTAACAGTCTAGTATGTCCTTCTCCTCCTCCGTTTTCTCCTACCTACTCTCTCTTCTTTAATTTTTCTATTCTTTGAAAGAAAAATGTATAATCCGTTCCTCTCACATCTTCTTTCATCACTCATTTTTAACCACTTGTTTTATTCCTCACCACTCTATGTAGTTGTTTAAATGTAAATGATATAAATTTATGTCTTGCTATTCCTAATTCCTTATCTTATCTGGAATTTTTAATAGTATTTAATACTAACAGTTATTCTGCTATTAATACTGTTTGTGGATAGCTCCTTGAGGTTTGGGCCTATTTATTTTTCACTCATCTTCCACACCCAGAGCCTCATATAGTACTTAACCTTCAGTAGAATTTTGACTTCTAGATATTAGAGTTTAGAGATTTTTTTCCCTACCATAGCTAACTTTTAAAATTAATTCTTGTGAGTTTACCTATATGTGCTTATTTAAAAGCATGTGAATTCCATCTACTAAATATAAAACTCATCACCATTCTCTTTGCCATCTCAAAATGAACATGCTTCCTCCTGAATTATCTACTAACTACTGGCACTAAATTCTCTTGGTTATCCAGCCATGAAAATGTTTAGAGTTTTCTGCCTTTTCCTTCTTTTGTCTCACATGCCCTCCCCCACTTAAATATTTGTCAAGTCTATGAATTTCATTTCCACAGTATTATCAGCAGCTGATTTCTCCTTGACATTAATGTCCTACTTAGGGTTAATTACATCCATTTTCTATCTTGCCAAAACCAACTTTTCTATTTTCTATTCTGATCTTGAATTATCACCTCTTTGTTTAAAACTAAGTTTTTATTTTAGACAAAATTTTATATGCAGGCCTCCAATTCATTTTAATTTGCCTTTCAAGTATTTCACTCTATCATTTTGGTATCTGAAAACGTCAAAGTATTTGACGTGCCTCATGTATAGTTTGGCTATTCTTTCCATTTTTCATTCTATCTTTCTCTTCATCTCTCCTGATTTAAGTGAATAGATAAAAAAAATCCCTCAACTTTTAAGCCTCATATTACCTCTTTGCTTCTTGTCTTGCTTAGGATGATCCCATTATAATTATGCTGCTCACTTTCTTCAAAAGTGTTCAGTTTATATTATGAGTTATATGGTCATACTCTCATACATTTTTTAGATAGTCTATAATGTTATGTGAAATTATTTCTATAATTCCTTGTTAATGTTTAATCTCAAGAGGACATCTTTTCTTTTTTCGTCTCACTACATCTAATGCAGTTTCCTGACTGAAGGAACTCCAGAAATGTTTATTGTATGAAATTAAATTGTAAGAGTTTTTTGTTTGTTTTTTTTTTTACTGTAATTGGCATTTCAAAAGTTTTGTTTCCCTTTGTTCTACATTCTCTATGACATTTTCTAGGAGTCCTTTGAATAAAGATATTTTAAGACGTTTGTTTCAAAGATAAAGTATTTTAGCAGTTTACTTTGACAGTTTCCAAAACCTTGCTTATTTGCATGGCCTTTAATGTTTCTCATTAGGTCATTCAAAAAAAAGCCCAAGTTTAGGCTCTTATTTTTATAGTCATCTTTCACTTCTAGGAAACACTTTTTAACCAGAGGAAATTCCTCAGCAACAGTAATGGACTGAAGGAGGGAGAATTGTATTTTGGAGGCAACAGTGACCAGGAATAGTTATCAGAACTTAATATATTCCAAAAAATCAAACTCACTTACTCAAATGTGTACATAGACATGAAAGAAATCTTTAGTTTGTTTTCCATGAAGTGGTAGGACAGATTCCCTTAATAAAAAAGAGATATTCTAGACTTTGAAACAGGATTCATTCTGTCTATTCAAAGGGAATGGCAGATCGAAGTTTTGCAGAATTAGCATTAGGTTTACAGGACAGAATGTTAGCATAGTGTTCAATCTGGATGGTAACTAAGAGATTAGTGACACTGGTTCAAAAGAGAAAGAGTCACATCAAGGACAAAATACAGATGACCTAGTTCAAAGACAGGGAAAGGAGCAGTTTTTGTTTTTTTTTTTTTCAAAATCAATTAGAACAATTGCTATTGGGCCATCACTATTACAGTAACTTTCACCTGACAATTTTTATTAGATTTTACCTAGCATGTGACGTGCTTTCTAAGAGCCATAGTGGCACTTTCAGGTAAAATGATGGAACAGACACAGGCAAAATGGATTTTATATTATTTTCAAAAATGTGAGAAAGGCAAGCATAAGATAAAAATAATAGCCTTATTTGGGAAACTGGACATTAGTGGACATCTGGTAGTGGTTTAGCTAATACAAGGGAACCAAATCATAAATTGGCAGGGGCAATTAAAGCATAAGCCCAAGATACAGCAAGTAGTATGCCAAAGATTCAAGGAATGGGGGCACCCAGAACCTGTGGGAATGGGGTAAATAAAGTTAACTTAGAAGGACAGAAAAGTATTTCTAAGATATAATTAAATATTCTCAGTCCTATTAAGACTACCTTGCCTTTGGGAAATAGCTCATCCCTTCCCAGCCAATAGATCAATGTTTGTTCAGTGAAAAGCATAAAAATAAAAAGACAAATATATAACTTATGATTCTTGTGAGGCTCAATTCCAAAGGAAAAAAGTCAGCCATATATATGAAAAGAGGTTTTAAGACATAAAACTATGAGTACAGAACTTAGGGCTGGGAATGGTTATAACTTTTTATAGCATTAATTTAGTATTATACGTTTTAAATGATGTAACTATTGATTAGACAACATAAAGGTAAAAATAAAGCCTAAAAATTATCAATGGTCAACACATCCAGCATTTTCATGGACATAGGAATGCTCTCATCATGCACACTGATCATGCTCATTTGATTTCTGTTTCTCCATCGCCTGCTTCCCAAGATACACCTTTCTTATAATTGCTTCCCTTTCTGTGTCCACCCTTCTTTCATGGTCTTTGTGGTCTCTTACTTGGCAGGAATAAGTGGAGACATGAAAATCTTGACAACTTCTTTTCAGACACACTTGATCCTTGGCTTAGGAAGATATTTGGTAAAATATTTTAGGGATGATGACAGTTTAGTAGCGTTAAACATTTCAGTTTTATGGAGTGTGAGAAATACTCTTCAATGGAAGGATCAGTGGGGTAAGTAACAGAAAAATGAAATTGGAACTGGATGTCAACCAACTTTAGTGGGTCTCCTAGACTTAAGTGGCCAGTTTGACCACGATTACTATTAACTGCAGCTCTGCATTCCCTCAAGGTCAGAACTGCCCTTCAGAAAACCCATTTAGGAACCAAACCTTATCAACTCAAAATAGGGCAGGAAGCTCCATCACCCTGGGAAGGGTATGCATCAAGAGGTATGACTGGGATGCCCTGGGAGCTGAGGACAGATGCATAAACTTACTCCAGACTCATATATCATGAGATATGACTGATAACACCTGAGGGGCTGAGGACTGGTGTATGACAAAAGACCCCAGAATCTGATCAGTGGAATGCTTTATGATAAGATATGAACAAGGCCCAAGGTCCAAGGCTGTGGTTTTGACTACAACTCTTGATCATCAAATAAATAATTATGTGGTCAGAAGACACAACCCCCCAAACCCTAAATAACAAAAACACATTCTTTACTTTTACCCATATTTTCCTCTTTATCCTCCTACCCCACATAACTGATGCTCTATGATTATTTTATCAATAAAAAGGCCAGGACTCTGCTTGTTCAGCAATATCCTGCATCGTGCAGCCTGCTCAATGATGCCTGTCTCTTTATCAGTGTGGGGTTTGTGTAATGCAACAACTTTAGGTCATTTGCCCTACTAGAATCCTGAAGAAACAAGTAAGATTTAAGATACTATAGAGAAGTTTTTGTATGTTTTAAGAAAATATTTATAAAATTAACCTATAAGTCAATCTAACTGTGTTTCAGTGAAATTATAATCTTTCTGAAAATATGATTACTGGTGTATTTTTTTCATTTGATATTAATTAAATCTTTGCTACATTTCAAATATTAGCTAAGACAGGGGATAGGACTTGAAAATTCAAAGAGGGAGAAGTCAAAGTGCCTACATTATTATATCTCATTGTAATGAGTGTATTATATTACATAAAATGATTAACAAAATGTAACACTGTATATAATATGATATATAAGAAATATTACATTATAATATTGTAAGTATCACCTGCTCATGAGAGCACCCAGATTGTACAATAACTCTACTTGGAATTACAAGGAAACATTAAAAAAAAAAAAGGCTAACAGGTAAACAGCAAGAAAGAAACATCTAAGCAAAAGGTATAGCTTTACAGAGAGGTCAAGTGTGAGGGAGCATAACACATTTAAGAAAATATATTATTCTAAAACTAGAACCCAGTGTTCCTGTTGTGAAGAGCTATGAAAATAAAGTTCAAAGATATAGGCAAGGGTTATGAAAGGAAATGCTGCCTCTAAGTCTTTTTCACCTCCCCTCACCCCTTGTTGATTCTGTAAGTTACCCAATCCCCTTTAAATGCATTTGTTTTGGGCTAAAGTAACACAGTGGGTTTTCTTTGTTTGTTTTTGTTTTTTTCTTGGTCATGAAATTAATACCCCTAATTGAAGTAGAAGCTTAGGGAGATAAGAGGACCAGAAATTATATATCTGTCCTGGTTAGACAATGCATGGTTTAAATAATTCTATTTTGAAGGGGCATATCTTTGATAACTAATGGCACACAGAGGCAAAGAAGACAAATTATCACCTCCATTACTTGGGTTAAGGTGCAATTGAAGGGAAGACTTAACAGAACTCACTTGTTATTGCCATCTAGCTGCATGTAAAATGCAAGGACAGCATGGACAAATGGAATCTTAAAAAATGAAATATAACATTTTCTTTGCTTAGGTATTTACTGAAAATTAAGAACTTTCTCTGAGTCTCTGAAATTTTACAGTCACAAGTCTGAGTATGCAAGAGTCAAAACCCCTATTTGATTTAATATATTGCCAAATTTCAGTGTTCATTAACTTACAGTTTTATATGAAACATGGGGTTTGAATAGAATTCTAGTCATTGAAATGGGAGGATTTATGGATTCATAGTACTCCCAAATTCCCAGGCCACCTTTTTCCCAACCTGATGAGACTATTTTTGCCTTAAAGTTAAATAGAGGAGTTCAGTAAAGAGATTGCCCAATGGTAGTTGCTTCAATAAAGTCATCTTCAAAAGAAAAGTTAATTATTGACTTTTTTAATATATTTAATTGTGTCTGATCTCAATGCTAGATACCTTGAGGAGGATTCATTATAATGTCAACCACTGGATGAAACAGCTCATATATCAACAGTGACAAAATTTAGCTACTTTATGTCATTTAGATTCAGAAGATTATATATGGGAATGGATTTCAAAGGTATTAGACCGAAAAAAGAGAAAGTACTTTTTAATGGGCACATTTACCAATATGAATTTAATTAGCACAAATTCTACCACAAATGTGTTAGGTCAAGCAGAAAGGAATATTGTAAATCTGGAATCAGCATTGTTTCACAAAACCAAAGGCAAGATGCCAAAAATGCTTTTGTATGGTGGAGCAGGATCTGAATATTTAGTGAGATGGAATGTTGGGGGTAGGTTTATCACAGATGTATCTCAACACCCAACCATATTCCCAGATCAAAGTAGAAAAGGTAGTTGCTATGATTAGAAGAGGAAAACAGAGAATCATCTACTTTTGAAGGAATCTACTTTGAAAGAATAAGCAAGAATGCCAGTGAAAGACACTATGGATGAAAAGGGCTTACTATTCCTATGAGGATTCTTTTACAAGTTCAATGATAGATTTCAAGAATGGAAAAGTCAATGTAACTGTAAGTATTAACCACTAGAGGCAAAGGGTATATCGTGATGATTACAATTAGTGGGCCTTTGGATATATTCATTTAATCATTAAAGCACCTGAGATCCCCAAAAGGATAGGATAAGATCCCATACAATCCTATCTGAATTGTGCAATTGGTAAAGATAAAAAATGTTGTGAACAGAAACTTAACTTGGGCTACTTCATTAGGAAGTAAGAAATTTTTCAGTTATGAATCTTTTCTCAGAAATTAATCTGTTCATTCTTTCAGTATCTATGAAATAAAGAAGCATCTAGTTACCCATGCAAAAGGACCATTCAAAATCATCACAGCTGTAATAGTGACGCTTTCCGTTAGCTTTTCTGAAAAACAAACAAACAAACAACTGTGTCCATCTTCCAGGATAATCATGTTATAAGGCGATGTTAAAAAGACAGACATTTTAGAAATATTTTAATACTGCTTTTGCTCTAACTCTGATTCCTAGGGACATTAACAGCAATTTTTGTATCTTATAGAGAAAGGTTTTAAAACATGGTTGAACCAAGATGTATACAATGGTTATTTCATCAATGAATTGGGAATGTTTAGTATTTGATAGAGTCTTTATTTTGTATATCCATCTAAATTAAAAGTGATTAGGACCCAGTGGAATCTCCCAGGTTTCATTCTTCATACCAAATTAAACTACATTCCCAGGATAATGCATAAAAAAAAAAAATTAAGGCCATCATCAAAAATTTGGAAAATTCAAAGATTGTCATTGCTACCTCATAACCATTTAATTCTCCACTCCAGACAGTGAAGACTATAAATGGATTTCAGAGAATGATGGTAGATTATTATAATGATAATCAAATGGTGATTTAAGTTGTCATGAGTATTCCAGATATGATCTCTGTACTGGAATATTTTGTATAGTACCTGTCACTTGACTTGCAGCTACTGATCTGACAGATGATTTATATTTATTTATTCTAATTTGTACAAAATATCAGATTCAGTTGTCTCATTTGGTGAGGATAGAGGTACACCTTTGTCATATTGCCACCATATTATGTCAAATTTGTGTTATGATTTAAGTCAAAAGGGAAATAAATCATTCTCACTCTTACACAGAATTCTCACTTGCCAACTATACTAATGACAGCATGCTGATAGAACCTGGAGAGGATGAACTAGGAGATGCATGTGTGCATGACAACATATGGGAAATGAATGTCACAACAAGGTCTGCCCTATATAAAGGAATTTCTAGGGGGTTAATTATTTAATGTATGCCATAATATCCCACGTAAACTTTAAAAAATAATTATAAAAGTTAATAATTTGGTGCACCTTACAGACACTATCATCAAGAAAGAGGCTCATGTACTATTTTGGTAATGGCTTTTAAACTTACCTACCCATTAACCTAAGACTGAGTTTTGAATGGTACTCAAATAAATAGGTATTTGTCTATAATATATGCAATTTCTATCTGGTTGTCACATCTTCACTATATCTACTTATGTTCAAAATTGTCTTTGCTGGAAACAAGCAGTGGTTCACAATGGGAGAAATCTTTGGAGTCTTAAAAAAAGAATCATGAAGTATTTTTGTTTTGAAAAATAATTTATTGCTTTTTATTATACCTTATTAGATACTGAACCAACTACAAGAAGCTGGCAGTTGTTATGACTTGACTAATCTACTGTGTCTTAAAGTTAAGCATGCTATAGGATACACTGTCAAGAGGAGTGGTATATATTGGATGAGGTTCAAGCAAGTTCTGCATGTACAGTTGAATGAAAAAGTTGTGTATATTTCCAGGGTATTTGTGCCTGCATCAAGGTCACCCCTCCATAAGCCACAGCAGTAGTCTGAAGAAGAAAAGTTTCCGGGTAGTTTTATGGGTCACTTGAAATGCTGATAGATACATATGTAGAGAAAAAAAAAAAAGCTGCACCTATAGTGCAATAGTCAGAGAGAGAATGGGGAAAAGAAATTCTTCAAGTGATAAATCTATACTTTGAGTGGAAAGAAATATAATCAGCAATAAGTGTCTAAAATAAGTAAGATCATAGCTAAAAGTTTCACTGGACGATATGCAGTCTAAATAGGACAAGATTAGAATCACAGTAACCAATTTACCAGTGGACATTCTTTATTGTCTGTTTATTAGAAACAGAGTAGTCACTTTGTACAATGTTTTCCCATAACTAAAATCAATATCTACTTAACTGATCACATTACTCTTGGTTTGAATTTTCTAGCTATAAAACATTATTCTTTTAATGCTAGTATCTTTTTTTCCCCTCAAAGATATAAAAAAAATGTGACATCGTCAACTGGCTTGTCAGCAGATATGCAAGTATTTAACCAAGTGGCAAAGCTACTAAAATATTGTAAATGATAATACCACTTTCACTGAGGGGGTAATGTGATGTGGGGAATAGAAATGGCATTGTATTTTAGTGAATCACTAAATTTTGGAAACCAAACAAGTCATCTCCTTGAACTTCTAATTCTATATTTATAAAAGTGATTAGTATGCTATTCCCTTTCTGCTTCAAGATTCTGTAGATGACTGGTGAGAGAATTATTAACATGACAGTTTTCATAAAAAAAATTATATCATCGAATGGATAAAGTGCTTGTATGACAGTTAATTTTGGAGCTATTTTAGGCTGAAATAATCATTTCTTGGATTATGTATTTTTCATTGATTTTTTTAATCATACTCACTTAAATAAATTATTGCAGTATTTCTCAAAGAGAGCCAATTACCATGAATGTTTAAGGTATTGAGTAGCCATACAGATTCTGTGTTCCATTTCAAATTTGTCAAAATAAATTTAACATTTCAAATACTTGTTTGGCCCAGGTTTGGAACTGTAGTCATTTGCTGTTGCTGACTAAATCTTCCCTGAGAAGATTCTTTGCTTAGTTAACAAACATCTTTCCTGGGAATAGGGATCATGTGACACAATTTTATCATTGCTCCTGATGCCTGGCTAATGTTGATTAAACAATAGGTAATACGAATATGTGATATACTTGCTACAATACTTTCAATTTTATGTACAAAGGTTGCAGAATGAAGGGGTGACTAACTGTATATTTTCTTTTAAATAAGACTTTTTATAGATTTGTCAGCAGGAAATGTTCCAATTTGAATTTGTCTATGAACGTAAATTATTTAATATACTGACAGTGATGTTTGATTTGAAGCTCATTCATTCTTTCAGTAGTCATGAGGCAAAACACCTCTTAAAGAGCATATTTAATTGCCCAGATGTTTGTGTGAAATTACTGCCATTAATCACAGTATTGATTAAGCTTCTCCTGTTTTCCGGCAGTTTTCTATTTTTAAACAGTCCCCTGAAGTGACATAAGGCGGCATCCTTGTTATCCATGACTTTCTAGTTGGCAATCTAATTGACAGATGAAAAATTCATTGTGCTCCATATAAATATGCTGCTTGTATGAGAAGGTAGCTATTTTTGTCACTTCCTTTTTGTCACAATGCATGTTCTATGCAGCATTTTGAACAATTGGTCTACTTTTTCTCCATTTAGCATCTCCTTGCATATAGGACTGGCCTTAGGCAAAACTGTCAAGTAAGCAAAGCATTTTGGCACTCTCCCAACTCAACTGCCAGAACACCTCCTCATACTGCCCTTATTTTCCTGCCTTTCAAACTAAAGGCTTCTGGATTATGTTCTAGAATATCTCAGTATCAACTAACTTAGCTTAAAATGCATAAGGCTATATGTCTCCTAGCACGATCTGCATTTGATAGGAAACTTGAAGATCAACATACATTTAACATCTAATTGGAACACATTTATGGAGCAAATTTTTTTAAATCAAAAACAAAAACAAAACAAAACATAAAAACATCCTCTAGCACTTATTAAGAGTTTTCTACCTCGCGGGCCAAGTAAACTACTTTTACTTTGGTGTCAGAGAGCTTATCAGTTTGTGTCGATGGTTTTCTGGGCCTCAGTTCTCTATTCTATAAAACAAAATTGCTGAACTAGATAAAATAAAGTCATGTCCAGCTTCAGAATTTCAAGGTCTTAAGAAAGCAGATAGCTTTCTCGTAAATCATCTGGGATATGGTCACACATGATTAAACCTTAGTAATTTCCAGTTTGTATGAGGGACTTGGTCATGTTACAGTATAACCTAGGTACCGAAATCTTTATGACATGTAACATTTGAATTTCTTTGGTTCTACTATCCATATTACATAATAACATAGCATCCATAATAAACATTAACAATACATAATAGATTTTATAGTGACAATAAAAATAATTATTTGAACATGAACAAAACCCTTTCTATAAGAAAGCATTTAGTGTTAATAAGCAAGAAATTATTCAAATACACAGGTCAAACTTACTCAAAATAAAAAACAAAAGATAGAATGATGACATACAGATAGACAGACAGTCGGAGGCCAGTTCATAAATGATTTTTAGTTTTTAATATACCAACTAAAAAGCTTTCTCTTTTGTGAATTGCTGAAATTCAAAATGAGATTTAGTTAATCATACCTATCCCCAAAATCTATGGATCATGAACCAAAACTATAAAAGGAGGCCCAAATACATACCAAATATTAAATGTTACAAACCAAGCCAAGATAAAATACATCCTATTGTTTTACCATTATAGCAACTTGGATGTTAGGATTCAACTTAGAATTATCAGATTTGTGTCTCAGATTTCTTCTCATCAGAGTTCTTCCCCCGCACTAGGATGGCAGGAAGACAATCAGCACATGAATGCAGGTCTATGATGTCCTTATTTCTCTGTCCATGTCCAGTCCCATCCTGCATTTCACCAAGCCACAGATCCAAGCTCCTTCCACCTGACTACCAATGCCAAGGCCACTCCTGTGCATGCACATGCTCTGGAAGCAGGTTCAGAGTTATGTGGACAGAGAACTCCTGGATTCCAAGTGTCAGAGCATGTGTGTCATTTCCAGCTGGGCACACTTGCTCATCAAGTAGACTCCAAACCTTGTAAAGAGGAGTAGTCAGAAGAGGTCAAAAAGCAAGGCCCTAGGGCAGATCCAATTGTCTGGTGAAACTTGATTATGGTTAAAGAACTGCTCTGTTCCAACCCTACCTGAAAGCTCTAGCTCTTTCTTTAGTATGGTTCTATGTTGTCTACTCACCCATATTTTGGTTTTTTCCCTCGTTATGATAAATGAAAATGAATTGTCTATATCTTGTTTGTTAAGATCCTCTTTCACTTTTTCTTTGCAATTGTCCTCAGTTTCATTTTAAATATCCTATATATTTATAACTATTCCTACTTTTACTCTCTATGCTATAGTTTCATGGAATGTTTGATATATATAATCATAAACTCTGCAAAATGCCTGCCACCAAATCAGACATTAGAATATTTTTTTTTCTGTTGTTCACTTTGGTGGTAGAAAGAATCTATAAAATAGTGCTCTACTTTTAGGACTGGAAAAGTGCAACTCATATGCTGTCTGTGAACTAAAATACTTTCCATATAGAAGTAATTGTTATATTTCAAGATTCATAATCAGATATCCTTCTCTGCTTCTTTCATTCTAGAGTTTTATAATTTAACAATTAAATGACTACTTATGTGAATTACATTTTTAAATTAAATGTTACTGTTCTATTGTAGATGAAATTATTTTTAAGTCTCTATCTTCTCATGTGCCTGGGACAACAAAAATTCTTTTTAAGGAAAAATAATTAATTCTCTAGTGAAATAGAATATTTCTAGCATCAAATTAAGGAAATATTAAATTGATCTCTAGCCCTTACCATCACTCGAACAGCTCTTATTTTAAATTCTTAAAAAATAATTTTAGAATATTAATCAGAAGGAAAAAATGGAGCAAATTAATACTTAAAAGGTGGTTTTTATAGACTTTTAATTACAAACAAAAACTAGTAAAGCAAAAAAAAATGATTTGGGCTTATATTTTCAGCATCACCATTTTATAGTATTATTTTATAATAAATTTCCAGAAGAGTTATTGATTCCATTGCTAGAAATAAGGTGTGTATATACTTTCAAAATCTGATATTACAGATATCCGTATAATTGTTCTTTTTCTTGCTGATAGTGGTCGTGGAGTTTATGTTTCGTACTCTAGCTTTAGGACAGGAAGAGAACAAAAATGTTGGTTTCCTCCTTTGGTAAACTTCTTTGATCAACTTCAACTGCAATTTTCTGTATACATAAGTTTCTTCTTTCAGAGTTCTAGAAGAATTTGCTAGTGTTACACTCAAAAATACCCTTAGCTTAAGTAAATAAGGCTAATAGTTATGAATGTCTTCTGAAATCTAATGTAATTACTGAGCTGGGTTGGTATTTGCACAGTTAACGTAACATTGAAAATAAGATTTCAAGGACCTTAGAAAACCTCTGGAAGTCCTAAAAATGATTTGTATCTGTTAAAGATTAAAACGAGTGTTCTATGCTCACTCCTGGTTTTCAGTAATTCTAGGATTTAAAGACACAGAAAGTCACAGACACTTCTTCATTCAGTTATTCTAGTGAAAGTTTATCTAAGCTGGAGTGAAAAGAATTCTGATATGCTATAGATAAAAATGGGAGAAACAATGTTATGTAAATTAATTTTAATTATATAGTTCACATTTTAGAGAACACACTTTGTTTAAGAAAGTGGGGGAAATCATCAATTAACATACATGAAAAGGATGCTCTGTGATGTCTTTTCAGATCCTGGATATAGACTGGAGATCAAATTCAGGTATGACCTGACTAACTGGGCCTCTCATCAGGGTCAAGAAATGAATTTAAAAAGGTATTGCAAGCCATCCTTTTTGACCTAGAAAATAACATGAACTGCAATCTTTTTTTTTTTAAAAGATTTATTTTATTTATGCATACAAGCACTGGGGTACAGGCCAGAGGTGTGGGGGAGTGAGAGGATTCAACACAGAGAGTGGGGAGCAGAACAGGCAGATCAATGGAAGTACACTGCTGAGGGGAGCAGTGGGCGAGGCAGGAGAGGTCTGCCACGCCATGTGGGTCCCCTCCCTGGCCAGCAGCAGGGATGGAACTCGTGCTGCAGTGGCTGCGGTTTGCTTCATACTGTGTTGCTTAACCCACTGCGCCACCAGGGAGCCCCTGAACTGCAATCTTTTGTCAGATGCAAACACATAAATTTGTCTTAATCATAGGTTGCCTTTCTAGAAGAATAAATCATGATAGGGTGGGGGCCTTCAATTAATGTAATCGCTTGGTGAGAAAGGTGTACATATCTGTACAGTGTATGAGACTTGGACATTGTGTTTTATTTCACTGGTTTTGAATGTGTGATTTTAGAATTAGAGGAATCTTGGATCAAGTTCAATATTTTTCACCTAGTTACTGAGCAACTTTGGAAAAAGTAGAGTGTTCTCTGGGTGCTCAAATGAGCTTCTGAGCTCATGGTTCATAATATATATGTATGGATAAAGCAGATGTGACAATGTATTAGATGGTATGGCTATGTACATGCATACACACACACATATCTTGCTCTGTTAACTAAGAGGGAAATTTAACATTGATT
The DNA here is from genome assembly GCA_019455555.1 of Galemys pyrenaicus. Taxonomy (NCBI): domain Eukaryota; kingdom Metazoa; phylum Chordata; class Mammalia; order Eulipotyphla; family Talpidae; genus Galemys; species Galemys pyrenaicus. The sequence continues at coordinate 13,056,660 of JAGFMF010011568.1, read as the reverse complement.
TAAAAAGTTTTTCTAGTCCATAGCCCAAATTAAAATTTTTCCAAGCAGCCTAATAAAATATTTGATAGTTATCTTTTTCTTACTCTAGGACCAGACATTACAATTAGTTAGAGAGGACCCCCAATTTGAGATTTTCTCATCATTAGGTTTAGGTTATATATTGTTGGCAGAAGTAGTGTGACATAATTTTTCCTAAGAAGATACATAATATTTATTCCAATGTTAATAATGTTAATTTTATCACATTGTGTGGTATCCATATGATTTCTTCACTTAAAACTGAAGATACCTGGGCCTCCCCTGGTGGCGCAGTGGGTTAAGCAACGCACTACGAAGCAAATTGCAGCCACTGAAGCACGAGTTCGATCCCTGCTGCCAGCCAGTGGGGGGGACCCACATGGCGTGGCAGACCTCTCCTGCTGTGCCCGCTGCTCCCCTCAGCAGTGTACTTCTGTTGATCTGCCTGTTCTGCTCCCTGCTCTCTGTGGTGAATCCTCTCACCCCCCCACACCTCTGGCCTGTGCCCCAGTGCTTGTATGCATAAAATAAATAAATCTTTAAAAAAAAAAAAAAACTGAAGATACCATACAATGTGATAAAATTAACATTATTAACATTGGAATAAATAAATCAATGTTAAATTTCCTGGTTTTGATAATTTGTCAAAGAATATAGAATTTTATTCAGGAAATACTTAGTGAAGTTCTCAGAAATAAGGAGGCATAATGGTTTTATCTTTGACCTGCTTTTCAAAAGGTAAAGAGAGAAACAGAGAAAACTGATAGTAAAGCAAAAGGGTGAAATTTTAAAATTCTGACTCTCAATATATGAATTCTTATATTATTCTTAAATTTTCCTGTAAGTTTGAAATATATTTTTCAAAGATTTATTTAATTATGCATTTAATACTGGGGTGCAAGCCAAAAGTGTGGGGAGGAGTTGGTGAGAGGATTCACCAGAGACAGAGTGGGGAGCACAACAGGTGGACTGAATGAATTACACTGCTGAGGGGAGCAGCGGGTGAGGCAGGAGAGGTCTGCTGCGCCATGTGGGTCACCTTCCTAGCCAGGGATTCAATCTTGTGCTGCAGTGGCTGCCCATAACTTCATAGTGCTGAGACTTAACCTCTTGCACTACCAGGGAGTCCCTGAAATTATATTGAAATTTAAATGGAAGAAAGAAAAGAAGGGAGGTAGGGAAATAGAGAGATGGAGGGAGGGAAAGAAGGAAGGAAGAAGGAAGATAGGTTAGCCAGGGCCTTGAGGTAGATTAGAATTTTTCTGCCTTGTTATTTACAACATCTAGAAGAAGGGATAATAAATGGCTAGGTAGTACTCTCATAGCAACAACCATCCAAATTTATTTCTGTGGAGTTACTTACCAGGTTCAGGAACACTGCTGCTCTCTTTTTCTTCACTTACAATACTTACAATATAATGAAAATAATTTACTGGGTCACCAAGGAAATGCTAAATAGACCTAGGTGGTTGGTGTGTACTTACTATATGTCATTCTCTTCACTGAATTAAAAAATATAATTTTGTTGCACTATGTTTGTATGTTTCAAGAACATATAAATCCAGATTTCAGAGCTTAAATGGTAAGAAAATATTCCTATTTTCTATCTCTTATGTGACAACTGCCAGTTTTATGACCTGCACTATGACTTATTACTTGAAACAGTAACTATTAACTTAAGAAGGAAAATTTCTTTTTATTGTTTCAGAAATTAAGTGATGATTCTTCAAACATTATAACATGAAAAGGATGTAATGGAATAAAACCCCCAATGGCCTTTGAAAGTCTAAATTGGAAAATGCATTCTCAATGCAATTTTAATTAAAGCAATTGAATTTAAGCAGTTGAGATAAACAAGGAATTGGAACCCCTAAACCTTAATTTATCACTTTGATAGGGCAGATTATGGAAATTATATTTTAAATATAGGTCTCTGTTGGGTTTGAGCTACAAGAACTGCATCTGATACTGTGCTGCAAGGCACACTCCTGATCTTTCATTTAATTGTCTTCTTGCCTAGTTGATTAAATAAAGATTAATGTTTATTATCTTCACAGCATTTTACAAGCTTTAACAAATGAAGCTAAGCAGCTCTTCTATGAGGTGGGCAAACCCATTTCTTTACTCTCATTTGTAGATAGAGGACTCACGATCTCAAGTATCATAATGAGAAAGACAGTAGGTCACGTTATGTAAATTGAGTCATTTCTATTGTTTCATCTTTTGCTGACACATACACGCACAAGCACACACAGACAGCCCAAAACTGCACATCATTTGATAGTTGATGGGAGTATATGATACTTGGGAAGAAATTAAGCCTAACCAGTTTTCTGTCTCTTTTCAGTAATTTACAGGAGATGAAAGGGAGAAGGTTTTATTTTCAGTAACCACTTCATTTCCAATTGCTACTGAAAGAAATTACTGTGGCTTAAAGCAACATAAGATAAGTATCATAGTTCTGGAGGTCAGAAGGGGTCATCAGAGCTGGTTCCTTCTGGAAACCTTGATACAGAGCCCATTTCTTTGCATTTTCTGGCTTCTAGAGGACAGCTTCTTTCCTTGGTTCATGGTCCCTTCATCCATTTCACCATTAGCCTGTTAACACAGGTATAGATTTTATTGATGCTAATCTCACTGCCTCCCTGTTATAACACTCTTAATTATCCAGTTCACCACAACAATCTAAAGACCGAAAGAACTTTGATTTGCTCACACCTAAAATATCATTTGCTGTATTAAAATGAGATATTCACAGCTCCAGATATTGGAATGTGGGTTCTTTGGGGGGTCATTATGTCACCTCCTACTTCTTCCCCATCTCTTGTGCTTTCAAGTATTAATTGTCACTACCTAAATCCTCCATATCTCAATTACCTCCAAAACTTCTACAGGTAGAAATACAATTAATATGAACTCCTTCTTTCCTTTATAGTCTTCAGATTAGAATTACTAAAGTAGATCTCAGGTGGAATGGAGAAACAGGGGAACTATAAAACATAGTCAGTCAGAATGGGCACTTTGTAGTATAAAAAGATTTGAATTCTAGAACAGAAAGTCCAGAAACAAACCCACAAGCTTACGAACAACTAATCTTTGACAAAGGAGCAAAGAACATACAATGGAATAAAGACAGCTTGTTCAATAAGTGGTGCTGG
>JAGFMF010011568.1:13014906-13052767 GCA_019455555.1 Galemys pyrenaicus | reverse complement strand
CACTCCTAGGAAGATACCCAAAAGACACAAAAACACTGATTCAAAAGAATACCTGCACCCCTATGTTTATAGCAGCACTCTTTACAATAGGGAAGACCTAGAAACAGATGATTGGATCAAGAAGCTGTGGTACATATACACAATGGAATACTACTCAGCAATCAAAAATGAAAAACTAGACACATTCATAGGAACATGGATGGAACTGGAAGGGATTAAGCTCAGCAAAGTAAGTCAGAAGGCAAAAGAAAAATACCAGATGGTTCCTCCCCTAGGAGGAATATAAGGGAACCAAATAAGGATCAAGGAAAGGAATAAGAACAATAATAATAATAACAACAAGAAAGAAACAAAAACCAAAAATGAAAAGATAAAGAAAAACTGGGGACACTTGGTGGGGAGGGAAGAGGGGAAGGGTTGAGGGCAGATGGGAGCACGGGGGACTGAGGTGATGGTGCACTGGTGTTACGGTGATGGTGCACTGGTGTTACGGTGATGGGGAATACATGGGGATTACAATTGATGTCAAGTATATGTAAATTTTTAAAAAATTATATATAAAAAAGAAAAAAATTTGGATTCTAATCTAATATGGGACTGGATGAACCAATATGGAAAAGTGGTCAAGTTTCTAGTAGATGAATGAATACATAGGCAAGTTAAAAAAAAACAACAAAAAGATACCATCCTTATATCAATTTTCCAAATCTCTTGCACTTAATAGTTGAGATCCTACCAGGTACCAAACTAGACATGGTCTCAGGTAAACATTTAAAAAAAAAAAACAACAACAAATTATTACACATTACATGAAAAGTGCTATAATGGAGGAATAAAGAAACAGCAAATTTTCTATTTCCTTTTCTCCCCCATATCTATGTAATTAGTCAGAGAAGACAACTGGGACTTTTGCATAAATGAAACCTATTTCTAGGTGAGTAAACATACTTGAAAAAGAACTTGCACATTTTCTTTTCATGGTCCTGGGTAGATAAGAAAGTAGTGTTTTTCAGGCAAGACCTGAGAACTAAAGAACTAAAGATCAAATAGCAGTCCAACCATATCAGCACAAAATCTTTTTTATTCAGTCAAATCAGACTTATACTCTTGTTGATTGTCCAAGAAAACAGTAGTATTTTGTTAATCTAATTACGTTGTTTCCTTGAAGAGAATAGTCTGAGTTTTATCTGATTTCCTCTTAAGTGATAGGCCCTATTCAAACCAAATTGTCTCATTCAGTAGTTTACTGTATAGTGCAAGGGGAGGAAACTTTTTCTTGTAGTTAAGCCATTTGTTCTTCATTTCTTGTTCTTTCAAGTATTAACTGTCACCACCTAGTTCCTCCCCATCAACCTAAAGTCTAAGTAACCCTCAAATCACCAAAAAGAAAACAAACAAACAAAAAGCTAAGAAAGCAAATATTCAGAGGGAAAATAGAATAGAGTGGGTGTTTGTTGGACTTCCTTAATGGATTTGAAGCACGTTCCATGTGTTGCTTTCATATTCTATTAGTGCATACAAGAATGTGATTTATAGACTCATATTACTTTGAGCAAAATTCAACTGAAAGAGAACAACTCAAGTGTCCTTCAGAGTTGTTTATAATAAGATTTTATCTTTATTAGAAAGAAAATAACACTAGTTCCAACTGCTTTCACTTTGGATAGAAATTCACTTTTCATCAGTAGAATATATAAAGTTTAGTTTGACAGCTGGCTTCATATAATTAAATGTTATTTCATATTATTAGTTTAAAGTTTCTCTCATAATGCTAAGAACAGATAAGAGGAGACCCAGGTGCTGAATGCCATACTTGCAGTTCTGATGGAATGAGCTTTGTCAACCAAATTGGGAGAGTAGAAGAGAAATAAAAATGAACCACTGACTACATATCTGAATGAAATCTAAAGCATATAGTCTGGTATTTTCATGAGCTTTGCTAAATGTGTAAATGAAAATAATAAAAAATTGGTTCTGTCAGCAGAACTATACATTACACAAAGTAAAATAGCAATGAAAGAAAAATCACCACAAAATGAAAATTTAATATCTGTGCTTTTTCCTTGTCTCTTTTACTATGACTTTTGTTCAAAATCAAAACAAAAGAAACAAACAGCCACTACTGATCAGCATTCTTGACACTAGGAGGCATAAACAGATTTTTTGTACAGGTTCATTGAACTCCAATGGAGGAACTAACCAGCTCACCACAGGGTCATCATATTGTTACTCATAATAAAGCAACACAATTTTAATCCACAAAATTTGAGAACTAGAGCCTTATTTCAATGTTATATGCATACAGAGGTATAAAGGTTGCTTACTTTTTGTCCCAATAACAGGTTGAACAACCTATGACAAACATTATACCATCACATGCATTGTAATTAAGGAACAAAAGTGATGTCTAGTTAGGCCACTGGCATTGGAAAGGATAGAACTGAGAGATTCTTGTTAGCTCAACTGGGCATGGTGACTGGTGAGCAAGAAGCCAGGTTACAGGCAGTTAGTCTTCAAAGCCAGACATGCCTTCAGCTAGTTCATAGGCTTGAAATAAATTTATCAGGCAGTAATTTTAAATGCTAAAGTATTTCATTATTTTTTCTGGCATGTTTAATTTCAAACCCCATCTATTTTCTCACCTCTTCATATAGCAGGCTGAACGTTGCCAAAATAGCTGTCCCTAATATAGATATCTTGAGCTAGGGAGGTGGGTGACTAGACACAGCACCATGGCTGAGAAGTTCTCAGCTTAAGTATGAATGCATCCTTTCACTCTTCTTTACTGTAGTAATTGTCCAATAATGTAGTCTATCAAAATTTAGTTTGTACAGATGGGTGTGTTTGTTGTAATGGTTATGTCTTTCATTCTACCATTGAGACCACAAACATTTATACGTATTACGTACATGAGGAAATTATCTAGAAATATTCTAGAGCAGTATCAGGGAATTAAATATTTAGATAATTAGTATATCTATCCAAATTTGCTTTCTAGAATGCTCTTGCAACTGATTCCTTCAACACCCTTGAATGGTACCAATATACAATTCTCTTTCTGAGGTTGCTTGTTATTTTGTATATGTCAGCTGGGCCCCCCTGATGGTTCAGGGGTTAAAGACACAGTGCTATCAAGCTATCACCAGCCACTGCAACATGAGTTATATCCCCAGCCAGGTACATGACCCACATGGCACAGCAGACATCGCCTGTCTTGTCCACTGCTCTCCTCAGCAGTGTATTTCAGTAGATCCACCTGTTCTGCTCCCCACTCTGTCTCTGGTGAATCCTCTCACCCTACTCACCTCTGGCCTACATCCCAGTTTGTAAATGCATTAATAAATAAATCTTTTTAAAAAAATAATATATATCATCTAATTCTATGAGTGTAATATATCATTATTGTTATAATTTCTATTTGAGATATCTATTGCTTATGCAAAGCTCTTTCTAAATTCAAATTCCCATAGCAGATAATTAAGCATCCAAGCTTATCTGTTATTTGCAAAGTATGTTAGATGAAGGGATTACTTTAAAATCCTAATCTGTAGAAAAATTGATGACAGAAAATTATTTCTGGTTTAAACCTATCCACTCATTCATTTGTCATGCAGTCAATTTTTTTTGGACCATGTGACAAGAAATATTCTAAGCTCTGATGACTTAGTACTGAACAAAATAAATTTCCTGCTGTCAAAGAGCTTTATTCTTATGAGGGAAATTGTTTTTAAGAAGCTAAAATCTTAGTGAATAAATATATATTATGTCACAGTATAATAACTGCTATGGTAAAATGCAAGTTCCATCAGTATGTAGACTCCACAAGTAGAGTTTTTGATTATTTTTGTTGACTGCTGTGTTCCCAACACCTAAAATAGTATCTGGAAATTGATACATGCATGACATACTAATATACAACAAGCAAAATAAAGCAAACTGATGGGATAGAGACTGTTGGGGAAAGGGTATATGGGATGTGGTGAAAGAGAGGTTCAATGCCAAGTTCTGGTGAGCAGACACCCTGACCCAACAAGAACTGGTGAGAGGACCAGGGTCTCTTTATTATAAATCAGTGCTATGGAGACAGTGAAAAAGCCAGCAGGAGACAATGACTGGAGGAAGAATATGGACTTGACACTGTGTAAAGTCTCTGACTCAGATCTTTGAGTGAGATAAAAATTCATTGAAGACTCTTAGACAAATGGATGACAAGGTCCAGCTTGAATATGAGATTTGTCCTTCCTCCAGATTCCAGAGGTAGAGAGCTGAAGCAAGGAAACTGCTTAAAGGAGATTATGGCAATAACCCATATCACGGTCAAGAGGGCTTGGAATAGAGTATCAGCACTGGAAACATCAAAGAGTGGCCAAATTCTGGATATAGAAAACCTGGAGCCAGGGGTGAGTTCAGTGATTCTCCACTTTAGGAATTGAGATAATAAGTGCAAAAGAGAATGTATTTAATAGAATTCTGCAGAGAGATAATAAGATATCTTTATACAATGGTGTTTCACTAAAATTCAGAATCAGAAACAACAGTGCCTTTGGACCTCTCAAACTTAGTATCATATAAAGGGGAGAGGGTAATTAGTTCTGAGTAGAAAATGGAGCGTGTTGACATCTTGATGGCCCTTAGCTTAAAAATGCGGCATGAGTGCCTGTCACTACATTGAGGATACCCATCTATATACTGACAACACATGGCAAGTGTTCTTTATAAGTCCAGGTAAAAATTTATTTGTGATTACTACTAATGTAACTTTATATTTTATCCAGAGATTGGTAAGTGCTTGAAAGTACCAGTTACACAATTTTGCAATGCTGGAATTTATACATGAATCATTTAACTTCTTATTATAAATTAGTGCAGTCAATTGAAATTGATTGTATGAATATCTTTAGACCTGGCAATAATTTTACTTTGCATTCTACTGACAAATTCAGTCATTCACAAATCATTTTCTAACCATTTTGAAAAAATATTCAAAATAAACTTTAATGCTTTCTTGTAATAATGAAGATGTGGGAATGATCAACCAGAGGGAGAGACCTTATGTCTCACAGCCTAAGACATCATCTGTGCTATGATGTTAGAGATTTTCTCTAGGTTTCTTGAACCATCAACAACTCTTGCAATTAAAAGGAACAGAACCGAAAGATTGTAATGACAGATGCTGGAAATCACTGTAGGGTAATAATTGGTGCAAACACAGAAGAAATACAGACTGGAGTATTGAAGATGTGTAGCTTCCTCCAATGTGGAAAGTAATCATAAAGTTTGTTTAACAAAACATGTGAAAAACCAGAATGGTTACAACATGCATGCATTTTTCTTCAAGATTTACTTGTGGTACATTACTAGCTGAAGTATTGATGCACTCTCAGCAAGAACACTAAATTTCATTTTGACAAAATACACCCAAAATGAATCCCAAATCTTTGGAATCATCCTATGTTTGTGATTCTCACTGAAAACTTTTCCCTCTGATTTGTCTCTATTAATATATAATCCCTCAGGGACCTAAAGTCAGGAAACCTCCTACATGCATCATAAATTTTCTAGTGACATATTTAAGCCAACTTCCTCTGTTGGAGCCCAGTGTATTAACAGCTTTTCTGACTTCCTAGAGCACACACCTTTATTGAGTTACAAAATGACCGTTTTCAAGCCTATTGGAACACAAAACAAAGGTCTCCTTTTAACATGGACCCAGTGAAGGCCACTCTGATTCCTCCATCAACACCAGGAACTGCCAAATAATTTTCATTTTTTCCTGTGCCTGTTGGCAGTAAGAGAGTGGTTCTAATGATTCCATTGTCAGCAAACATGACTTTCTTGGATTGCAGATGACAAAATTACAAATCAATTGCATTTTTAGTCTCTGGAGGTGACTGTATCAGTGTTCTTCCTGTCCCCAAATTTTGCCAATTAGGAAGCAGATTCTCCTATCCTGTATTTCAAAGCCTTATTCACAAACTGACATTCATGTTACAATTTCAGTATTGGACCCTTAAAAAAAACATTACAGCTAAATGGTTCTAATTTCAATTACGAATAACATTGTATAGAATGAATGCTGAGACAGATGCTGTAGAAGCCAACTAAATACACTACACCCTAATTGCTTTGCAATCTTTCAATTCAAATCAAGTGAACATTTTTACCTTGTTGCTTCACTCTCTCTGAGAAGGTAAACACTGGGCAGCAATGGGCTGTGCTAATAATAACTAAGCAAGGCAGTTAAGCAAAACTGTAATTCTTTTCAATGCTGGCAATGAAAAGAAAGTTCTAAGAAGAAGGCCTGAAAGTATCTGTCATTAATGCTAAACTTAAGAAAAGTTTTGGAAACTTTGATAGCCTAGTTAAGAAGATGGTCAAAAAAACTGGTGGAATTTGTATTTTGATATGTGAAAGCAACAAAATGAAATTCAAGGAGGACCAGAGATTTTCCTTTTCATTTCTTTCCATTCTAAGATCCTTATCAGGGAATGTCCTAACTAGCTCAGAACATTTATTTAAAAATCTGTTTTACTTGGAAGGTTGCTACATTTTAATCTCATAGAGATTAATTTTAAAAATACTTTTTACAACTCTATCTAGTCACCCATTTCTAAATATGAATCAAAACTAGGTCTGTGCGAGACAATTGACAGTAGAAAGCTGTACGCAGCGTGGGGCTGGCTGTGCCTTGCTTTCGCAGAATTTTAGGGGAGAAGTGAAACATGAGGTCACGGTGGAGCTTAGGACAATTCCAGATTAGGAGAAACAGTGGATAAATATTCAGTTATTCCTATTCTCTCTGATTTGACATGCAAATGAAATATATTCATGCCATAAAGCATTTAGGCACTCAGTAAATGTTTGCTGAATGCATTTATGAAATGAAAATGAAAAATGCAGTATTCATTACTTTATAATTATACATTCATAAGTCACTGTATGTTTACAAAGTACTTCCAAATCCTACTTTTCATTTTAAAGCAGAAGAAACAGAATTGGATTAGCATTAGCCATAATAACTCTCAGCTGAACAGCACTTTACAACTTTCTCATATATTATTTCATTGTGAGATGCTAAATGCCTTGTACAACACCACTCCAAATCATGCCAAAAGAAGCACTAATTCCATATGTCCCTGGAGTGAGACAAGCTCATCCAGCCACTTTGCATCTTCATCAGTTCCTGCATTATTATCTAGAGAAACCAGTGAAGGGGCAAGTCTGAGTGCAGCTTATTCATGGGATACCACTGAGTCCTATGATTATGGAGTCGTCAATAATTTACTATAACAAGATTTTATTATGCTCTAATTTCCCAGCTTTCATCAACTAGAGAACTCCTACTAAAAAAATTCCAATTTATGATTTGAGTGCACGAAGTAAGATGGAAAATCAGATTCAGTAAGTTTCTGGTCACATTTTGTTCAAAACACACTAATTTCCTTAAAGTCTATTTATTCAATTTATAGAAGTAGACTAAATATTTCAAATTATCTCATTTCCTTAAATATTACCAAGTCATTTTAAACTAGATTTGTGTGCCCTAAGAAATGGGATAAGATACAAGAGTTGTGAAAATACACTGTCAACAGATAGAACTCATTATCATTATGTATTAATTAGCTTGAAATAAACATGAAAGCTAAATAATTCATCCTATTAAACAACAGCAACAAAACAAATCACTGGGTTGGATATTGAAAAATAGGGATTTTAATCACTGAAAATTTGGACTTCGTTTTTATTCATTTGTCTTTCACACATAAGCTATTTTTAGATAATATTACAGTTGGGGAAATTGAGTCTGAGAGTATTTAAAAAGCAGGATGGGTAGCATGTAACAGTTTTTTTTTCTTGTCTAGTTTTAGTGTCAAACCAGTATGAGTTCAGTGCCAGAGTTGCAACCAACTTGAGCAATTTATATAAACTTGACAAACCCCATTTCCTTTTTTATAAATTGAGGAAAAGAAAACTTATACAATTGTAAGAACTGAACAAAACTACGTATATAAGATAATTAGCATAGTCTTCTTGATACATGGTAATTATTCAATTCATGTTAACTATGAACTGTTAATTATTTTAATAATTTATCCAAGGATACTGACCAAGAAATGGTATCGCTCATTCAATGTTTGTGTGAATTTAAAATCTGAGCTCCTTGCCATTACATATTACTGCCTTCCAACATTTATAAAATGAGAATATTCAAAATGGACCACATGACCTTCTACTTCTGAAAAATTATGACTCTAGGTATGAAGATGTTTGTCAATTCCTCATAATAGTCGGCCCATCTAAGTATGTATCATGCTATCAGATCAGAGTTCACTAATTATAGCAGTAAAAATAGTATTTCAATAGAAATTGGGTTAGTTCTGACTTAAACAAAATAATCTAACCTTAAAATTTTGTCTTAAAATGAAGAAAAGGTCTATCTCAGAGTACTGTATTTATAACATACATTTGAGAGTTTTTAAAAGCCAGATTCTTTGTTTGAGTTCTATAAATACAATGAGGAATCATCCTAAATAACTACATACAGAACTAAAATTTGGTTCTGTCCACAATAGACTCTTTTTTTTTTTAATTATAATGTTGAACTCCAAGCATGTAGGTTAACATTTTCCTGTTATTTGTGAAAAGAACTGAAGAGCTGATTGAGTTTGAAGGACTTCAATTGGTATTGAAGTTGAAATACCATATCTAAATACCTCAATTAGGCTGGCTTTAGAGAAGCTATCTTGATTTTGAGGAATCTTTTTACATCATCCCTTTTAGGTATACAATTTTATGTGGCAGTACAAAATATCAAAAAGAAGACTAAGTAAAAGATGTGACTATATGTGGTTAGAGCTTTAAACACATGCTTTACATAGAGAAGTTGGCTTAACTCATGGCATGTTATTTGAGAAAGGCTGTTTTACTTTTGAAAAGAGAAAATTTGAAAATATTGTTTATGTTTTGGGAAAACTGAGATTTATTTTCCACTCAAAAAATACTCATTTGCTCACTGGCAATTATTTCATATTCAGTTCACCCATGAGATATTCATGGCCAGGGTAGGCCTTAGCAAAACCCCTACTGTAATTATATACTATGTACAAGCATGTGCATTTAAATTAATATTTTATTATTGAATGTTTTCATATAGATTTTGGCTTAAAAGGAAAAAAAAGAAAAGTCCATACAGTAAAGCTAACTAAATAACAATTACATTTGGAAAATCTATGTAAGAGAAAACACAAAATTATTTACTAAATCTAAATTGGTCTTGATCATGGAGTATCTTACATAACATACTTTCATTTCACTTCTGCATAACACCATCAGGAAATGGAATATTTTCTTCAAGTCTATTCTCTTTCACAGTTTTTTTAGATTTTATATCTGTTGTGCTTTTCCTTTAGAGGTTGCTATTTATTGGCTTTGTTATCCTTTAATAAATGGGGAAAAGTAAATATTTTTTTGAAGATTGATTTACAAAGATGTAAAAGGATAAATAAATCTGCTTTGAGTTTCATGTGTGCCCCTCTGTGATGGGAAACCAACACACAGTGGTTTCAAATACAGCATACAGTTTACAGAGCCATATCCAAGTGTAACTGAAAAAGGATCTTCAAAGAATTAGGAAAGTGAGTTGGACAGTCATCAAGTTCATCTTTCTTAAAATATGATGGAAATTAAAGTGGATAACAAGTACCTTGCCACCTTACCTCCCAGCCACCATATCATGCCAACTAACTAGGATGAAGAAGAGATCATTTTACCAGAATCTAGCAGGTAAAAGCACTTCATCTACATTCCTGCCATCAAAGATTTATGAGGATGATCTGTTCCCATTCTAAGTCATGATAAATAAGTGCCCCACTTGGAAAATCATAGTTTCTATTCCCTATTGGACGTCTGGCCATTGGAAGAGGATACATAAATGAAGTCTAGGATGGCAGAGCAGAAGACTCATGTTGATGACCACCCAGAGGAAGAAGCTAATTCTAGATTGCTAATGGAAAGATTAAAAGGGGTTGATTTGTTAATTCTATGTAGTCTCCTGTGATTCCTTGCTATAATCTTTTCATCTGAAGTATGAGCTATGCTTCAGACTCTGAAAGATGAGTTTCCAAAGTATTATGACTATATTGCTAGCCTATGACTTGGGGTGCTTTGGTGATAAGTGTGGTGTGGTAAAATACATCTAAAGAAGTGTTAATTTATACCCCTGAGTTATGTTCAGAGCTGTCAACCAATGTCACCTCAATAAAAATAAATAAAATAAAACCAGTAAGTGCATAAGAATTTATCTTCAGGAAGTCATATCAGTATATTCCAAACCTTCAAGATTTTCTAACATCTTCCCTTTAAAAGAAAAAGAACTTTCATGTATCCCTATGGACTATTTTTGGAATAAAAGGGCCCAATTTGTAATGTATTTTATCCAGTTGGCTTCCTTTGGGATTTCATTGATATCATTGATCCTAAGTTGGCTAGTCCAGACAAAACCTTTGCATTCTGTGAGTATAAACAGAATAATTAATGACTCAAGGAGAATCAAGGATAACATGCACTTAAAAGGAAGAGGACAGGTGTATCTAATTATTTATCCTCATGCTATAACTATAGACTTAAAATAGTTTCCATGTTATGGGTTTAAAAAACTGCACATGGTGTATATTTATAACTTCATGCTCACTGACTGACACCAGGATAGTCACAGGATAGTGGAACAGGAATAGTTATCTGATTAAAACAAAACAAAACAAACAAACAAAAAACCAGGATGACCATGACAAGTTTATAAAGTATCTTCAAGATCTCAATGAATGCATAACAAGAGCAGGATATTTCTTTAATTAAATATTGCATTGCCTTTTCTCATTTTTGTACCAGCTGGATTTAACATTCTAGTACATAAGAAAATTTCATAGAAAGTTGAGGAGATATATGACACCTTGGAAAATATAAGTGCGCTTCTAGAGCAATAATGCTCTAATGTCCAATGGATCTTTACTGACCCTTTTCTGTGAGTGTACAGATGCAACATCAATGACTTGTAGTTATTCCACGATGTTCTTCTTGTCCTATTTTTAAATGTTTGATTACCAAGAATATCAAAATATATGTACTGCTTAAATGTTTTAATTTAATGTTAGGTTAAAATTGATGCCAACAATTTTAGAAATCAAAGGCTATAAGACATGGTTATACTAATTCATCAGCATGTAATTTTATAACAATACAAGAAATATAGTTTAGAGATATCTGACTTTGAAAACAGCAGGTTTGAGGAATGAACAGAAAATACTAGATATTAACTTAAATATGTTTTATATTCATATATACATATACACATTTGTGAATATACATTTATGTGCATACATGGACATGAATATATAGTTGATTCTCATTATTTATTGTGATCGTGTTCTACAAAATCAAATAATTGAATTAATAAATACTAAATCATTCTATGTCAGGTTCCTTTAATCTCTGGTCACATCATCATCAACCTATCAATATGTAACCTTACTTTGAAAGCATTTTTGTTTAAAGACATCTCACTGAATACACATTGCTGATTTATTAACATTGAACTCCCAGCCAATGACACTGAATCAGGACTGAGCAAAGCTTATCAAATGCACTTATTTTGTCTGTAAAGTACATCAAATCTTTCTTGCACTAAGAAACACTGGGAAGTACTTTAACACTATACCTGGGGCCATCTTAAATAGCAAAATCAATAAAAACCACAAAATGTGAAAAAATGGCTGCAAAAATGATACTTGTTTATAGTATAAGAGTTGAAATAAGAAGCAGAGTATCACCTTCCTTGACTTGAGCTGGAAATGTGTGTTTTGAACAACTCAAAATTTCACTTCTTTGTACCTTCTTGCTGAAGACTAAAAAACCCCAGAGGTATTGATTTTAAAGTTGGGTTACAAATAAATTTTAGTGCATAAGTAAGTTCACAAACACAAACTATACGAATACTGAAGATCAACTATATATTTATGTATGTGTATATATATATTATACATACATGGGGTATTTTTAAGTTTTCATTGCATATGCTACCTCTCACTATATGATTGTCACTGATGTTTCATCAAGCATTTCACACATGGATCTTTTTCATCCAAGTCTTTTATATTTAGCATGTCATAAAAACATGCTAGAATGTCTTTGTGGTGAAGTGATGATTATTCTATGGACATATTTGTTTCATATCTGAGAAAAGAATGATACTATACTATAATTCATGAGGTTAAAGAATATGAATACATATTTTTATTTGCAGGAAAAATGTCAACTTTAAAGGAAAAAGTTCAAATCGATAATGAAATTTCTTAAATTACTTAAATTTTCTCAAATTCCGCACTCAGTTGGGCTTTCCTTGTTTTATTCACAATCTTTTGTTCAGAGTATTTCAGTTAAGAATATTTGCAAAATCTAGCTAAAAGTGGTCATCTAAGAAGAGCACATTTGCCTAAATCGGAACTCAATATGTGACCATGGTTTTATAAGCATTGTGATGGAATAAATAAGATAACCAGTTATAAACAGTAGTGATACCTACAAATTAGTGTGTTTTAAATGGGAAAACATCCATTGAAGTTTCTTCAGTTCTGGAATTCACAGCATATAAATGATGAAATGGTGATCAGAAGTTTTTGTGGGTCACTGTCGGCAAACTCTAATTAATCTGATGATTTTGCTTTCTATGGAGCTGACTTAAGTTTTTGTCATGCAGAAAGATAAATTTTTAAATATGTTAAGGAAAGAAAAAAGGATGAAAGAAAACACAGGGAATTAGGAAATGAGCCCATCACAGGGTTTTTCAGGACTCAATCACTAGTCAGGCTATTAGGCACTGAGTGGTCAACTTTTAGCAGGCTATAAACATACATTACCTCTCTAGGGAATTTTTCTCAGACAATAGGCTCTTCCAAGATGGCAGATGGAATAATATATAAAAAAGACACTAATTTCAATTCTCCCGTGTTCTATTTTAATGATCTTACCTATTTGAGACTACACAGAATAAATTCATATTGTAAGCACATGCAAAATGATATCACATTTACAATGATATACAATATGAAAGACTAGATGTCAATAACTTTTTTTCAAATAACTCTTTAATGTTTTTTAACAATACTTTTTAAAGGAAAGTGATTTTTATAAAGTTACCCCACCAACCCATACCACTGAAATATTTGTTTTATTCACACTCTTTTGTTCAATGTATTTCAGTTAAGAAATACACTGCTTTATTGTTTTATTGCTTCAATAATTGTTTTATTGTTTCAATACAATCTTTCAGAGCTTCCTTGCTCAAATTCACATTGAATTCAAATAGGACCTTATATTCTTGTAGTCTTCATGACTTTCAGATTTCAATACCCAAAAAATGTTAACATAATCTGCAAAATGTAACATAATCTGCAAAGGTATGAGCCTATAGTCCTAAATCATATACAGAGCTGTAAACCAAAGTTCCTTCAATAAAAATAATGTAATTTTTACAAGGTAATAGAAATTTATTTAGCTGATCAATCCATTGTTGCTGGTTTGCTTTCCTCTTTCCCTGACCCACCTCTGGTATTACAACAAAGAAGAAAAACTTATAATTTAAACCTTAAATCTCTTTTCTTCTTTTGAATACTTCCTTTGGGATGAATGTCTTGGCATTAAGTTTGTGGTCAACAATTTTGGTTAGGCTGTTTCTTATTAAGCCTTCCTAGGGAGAAATTACCTATTTAGTGTTCAACTATGCTTATTCATAGGTATATTTTCTAGACTATTTTAATCAGATAATATGTTTAAATGGAAATATTAACAGCAGGTCTGAGTAACTGTCATTTCTGAATGTAAAGTGAGAGTAAACTCCACTGATTAAATTAGTATATTTAGAAGTATGAGTTCATAAATTGGAGCGATATCCCCTCCCATCCAAATGAAGTGCTATAGTCAAGAATACACTTTGGAATGAGACAATGAAGGGGTTCAAGTCCACATGTGTCTACCATTAGTTATTATATTTTTCTTCACTGAGAAATGAAAGGACAGTAATATGTATCTTATGAAGTGAGAGGAAAATGACTGAGGTCAGTAGTTGATATAGAGCGGGGACTTAATTAACTAAGACCTATGGCCTTTCTGAGAGATTAGGCAATGCCATCCAGAATACTATGTATTCATAGAACTCTGGGATTATGAAGTACATAATTGTCTTGTTTTTCTAACTGATGGCAAACATGTCCAAATGGGAAAAATGAAATTTCTGTGATTATCTAAATATCTGTTACCAATTCTTGTTTGATATTTTTAGCAAGTATTAGCAGTGTGTGTAGACATAAACTAATGGGAGCAGGCATGGATCATATTTCTTTGGATTATATTTCTTTGGATCATATTTCCTTGTATCAACCCCTCACCCGTCTAAACTTTTCAGTACACATTTATATCTAGGACCCTACAGAATTGTTCATTTTATAGTCAAATGTGCAAGATTAAAATAATAGTAAAATTAAAGGAAAGGGGAGTTTTAAATATTTGTAGCATCACGTTTTACAAAAGAAGTCAGAAATATTTACCAGTTCGAAAGGTATGCCTTTCCTAGATTGTAGAGTACTAATTGGCTGAGTATTTGAATATGAAAAGGTATGGAACAACTCTTAGGTCTGGCCACAGCTTATTAAAAACTTCAATGATTTGCCTGTGACTCTGGCACCTAAGGGACAAGCCTGTGAATAAACAGAAAACTTGTATAGGAAAAATATAAGATAGTAAACAAGTGCAAGTATTTGTATTTGTTTTTAGGCATACTGTGATTTTCTTGTCCTCAAAATAACTTGAATAATATCTAAGGAACTAATCTCTCCTGCATGAAACACTGACATCCTTCTCCAGCCTGTTTCCTGAAGATTTAAAGTGGAAGCTTCACAATGGTATCGACAGTTAAGGAGTCCATTCATTCCTGTTTTGCATGAAAAGCATTTAACTTTTTATTAAATCAATGGTGGGCACTATGCACATCCTATAGATGTTCAGCTACATTTTTCTGCTAGTCACAAGACAACTGCCAGAAATTCTAAACGTTTTGTTTTGGGTTATCCTTGCACTGTGTTTGTGTTTGTCTCACTTCACCCTGTTGCTTTTGCATTTTGACATATCATTGCATTAGGCATTTCTAAAAAGAGAGAAAAATCCCATGAACTTCAATTTAAATTTTTTCAAATAATAGAATGAGAAAATCACCCAACAAACAGCAGCAGTTCAATATTCATTCACAGCAAGAGTCTCCACTATAAAACCTACATAACTGACAGAAATAATTGTTTAGCTGCCCAGAGTTTTTACTGTATGAAGGCAAAGTCAGCAATTAAATGCCTTGTTTTACATTTTGTTTAAGCAATGTTTCTTTAACTCACACACACCTGATTTTTCATTCAGACAATTGAGGACACCCACAAAACTTCCCACGTTACAAGGAGAGAACAATTGCAAGAATGCAAAGAAACACAAGTTAAATGGATTTAATGCAGAAATTTTTTTTTTCAGTTACCCCAGATTTTTTTAAACTTTCCTATTGTCATCCCAACTGGACAAGAATAATTTTTAAAAGGATGTTTATTTCTACTTCAATCTAAACAGAAATATTAGGATTCTTAAATAACACTTTCTAAGGAAATTTCTTTTTATAGGTATCTCTAAAAGAGTGCCCATATTTTACTAGGATATATAGTCACACATTTGAAAACATCTAGCCTCCCTCTTTTTTTTTTTTTTTTAAGATTTATTTATTTATGCATACAAGAGCTGGAGTACAGGCCAGAGTCTAGGGAGCTGAGAGGATTCACCAGAGACAGAGTGAGGAGCAGAACAGGCAGATGGACTGAAATACACTGCTGAGGGGAGCAGTGGGCACAGCAGGAGAGGTCTGCTGCACCATGTGGGTCCTCTCCCTGGCCAGCAACAGGGCTCGAACTCGTGTTGCAGTGGCTGTGGTTTGCTTCAAAGTGCATTGCTTAACCCACTGCGCCACCAGGGAGGCCCTAGCCTCCCTCTTTTGACTTATAATGTGACTAAGATAGGAAGAATCTGAAAAGCAAGAAAAATATATAAAAATGTGAAAACATGTATCAACTTTAACGGAAAAACAGGTGTGCCTCATAGGGAAAAGGGTTTCAGTGAAAGTAACAACCCATTCACATACTTTATTAAATCCTATTTCCCATCATAGACAGTGTCCTACTAGGTATGGTTTGTGCCTGGTATTTGCCACTCAATCAGTTCCTTTCCTGGCACTATGAAAGATCAGAGAGCCCTACCAGTCACTGAAGCCATTATGTGATGAGGAAATCACTTGCCCCACCAACCTGCTTAAACAGAGAGGGCTGTGTGTGTGTGTGTGTGTGTGTGTTGGAGCAGAGGAGGTCTGCACTGTTTGTTGGCTAATCACATCCTGCTCAAAGCATAAAAATAAATTAACGACCTTGCTTCTACATCTTTTCTCAACTCCTTTGTTGAATATACTGATGTGTAACCAGCTCACTTAGGGAGGATATATTATTTTAGAGCACTAAATGCACTGAAGCACTTTTTTAGTTTACAAAAATTTTAATTTATCGTGTTGTGTTAATGAACTATCCCAAAGCAGTTTTCCAAAGAGGAAAATACGCTTCCAGAGAATGGTTGATGTGCTGAACAAAATCTATTTATAATTCACTTAACAGATGATTTTGAAAACATTAATCAACCACGCTATCATCAGGGTTTTTATATTTTAAATCTAAGAGCATCTAGGAAGGAGCTACTTTTTAATCATTTCTCAAGAGGTAGCCCGTTCTAGTGGAAAATGTAAGGACCTGGGAAGAAAAACAGGTTTTAAGTTGTACGCAACACCAATTGATTGGTAATGGCTTCTTGAAGTGCTGAGTAGAAAAGGATTCTGGGACAAAGCTGAACCCAAGAGAAAAAGAGTATTGAAATTGATTAACGACGTCTGTCATGCACGCAGGAAAAGGCCGAGGCAGTTTATGTGCCACGGATTCACAGTCTGCATGGACTGTGGAGATAAAAGGAACTAGATTTCAACCCTGACACTCTCATTTTAGAATTCTACACTTTGTGCGAATTACTTAAGCTTTCATTTTGTTTCCTTGACAGTAAAAAAAAAAAAAAAAAGTGTATATATATATATATATATATATATATATAAANTTAAGCTTTCATTTTGTTTCCTTGACAGTAAAAAAAAAAAAAAAAAGTGTATATATATATATATATATATATATATATACATAATACCTACCTGCAGCTCAGATTTATTCTGAAAACTAGAGGAGGCAAGGGTGCCAACTTATTTTTTTAAGAGGTGTTTATTTATTTTGGGGGGAGTTTCTTTTTGCGAAGTTTCATTAAAGCACAACCAAAATACAGTTTTTTGTCTCTCTCTCTCACCAGAAAACAAAGTTCTTTTTAGTAATTAGGCACACTGAGAAAATAATCACTTTTAAGATATTTTACACAATTCAAATATGCCAAAAATTATACTGATGATCTTATATTTCATTATAATGCCCTTTAATTTCAGTTAAACCAAGGACTTACTTTAGTTGCCATCTGATTTATAAAGTGTAAAAAGCATTTAAGATGACTGGATTCAATGTGAGTGTATCCCCGATTTATTAATATTTGTAGTACATTGATTGCTCAACATGTATATTATAGAATATTATAAATATGAAATGACTGAAATATTTTCAGATATTCATACTGCTTTACATCACAATGAGTGGTATATAATTGTTCTTATTTTTCAGTAATATTTTCATTATAACATACAGGTATAGTGGTGTCAGATAAAAAATAAATTTTCTTCAGATTTCAAAATGACACATGAGAATTATATTACTCACTTTACATTGTTAAAATATAAACTGAGTCTCACTAAAGTACAACAGGTTATTTGAGCAAATATCCTTTCCAGTCAGGCAGCACCAAACCAAAAGTGGGAAAGAGAGCTCTACCAAGAAGGGATAGGAGAAAGGCTTTTAAAAAGAAGACAGTCAGCAAAGCAAGACAATTATATGATTGAGTGTAGTTTATGTGATTTCTTTATTTGGAAAAACATGACTTGTTGTGACTAGTTGTTCTTCAGATTGATTTTTTTCAGATTCAAATGCACTGACTCTGATTAGGTTTTGGTTTGCTTATGTGACTGCCAAGACATTGGAACAACCATGTTCTATTGGCCTTATGTTTAATTACTTTAACACTCTTAACTATGTTTCTAAAATTTAAAACAGATATTTGTATTAGGCCAAAGGAAGTCTTCGCTCAGTTTGTTGTCTTTGCACTCTAAGGACATGTTGCAAAAAAATCTCTCCTAAGTATCTTATAGAGTTGATTTGTTTATTCATTGTAGTGGGCAGCAGCTGGTAGATTTGAGGAGAATGGTAATTAACTGTGGCAGAGGGAAAAAAAAATTAAGCTGAAAATGACCACATTCTTTTATTTGTAGCAGACAAATGAGCCTTTCAGAGAAAAGATTGTAGCTCAAGGAGTTGGTGTAAGTAGCCAGGGGATAGCAACTAGTAATGTAATGGACACAGGCACTAACTACTCAAAGCTGAAACAACCAGTTGAAAAGTGAAAAGTCATTGTCAGTCAGTCAATCAGTGTTTTGTCTACATTAAAGGAAAATCAAAAAGGCAGGTCTAGATTTTTTATTTCACACTGCTCAATTGATTCATATTTTAAACTTTACACTAATTACATATTTTGTTCCTTGGGGCAGAGGTATGGAAAACCTCTAAAGCAATTACACTGGGATGACCACATTAAAATTCATTAACTGTGGTTATTGTTGATTGGTTAATTGATTTAGCATCAGGAATGTTCTCTTAAGTTTCAGGAAAAATATTTTTATGACTAAAAAAGACTTTCTTTGAGTGGTATACCCTTACTTTGAGCTTATCAATTTTAAAATAAATATTTAAAATCCTGAAGGCAATTGGAAGATATAAACTGAATTCATAGATAAAATAGAATTTAAAACAAAACTAACTGTTCTGTTGTAAGGAGGTCTTTAAAAAAAATATCACAGGACTTGTAAAAAAGTCTGACATTTTTTTCCATCTAAATCAGATTTTCATTTTCTTCCATAGTAATATGATTTTCAAGGTGAGCATATGACTTCCTAACCAAAAAACTACATTTCCCATCATCTCTTATATTGTAGTTCTGGTTTTGTTACCTAAATTTTAACGAATGGGGTCTATGAGAGATAAGTAGGGTGAGCCACTTCTCAAGTCATGAACTTTAAGATTTCGTTTGTTTTTTTTTTTTTTTTCTCTTTCTACATGCTGTTTTCCATAAGCTGTTTGTGCCAGCTTATGTTATATGGGCAAGGACAACATACTAGGAAAGGTGAGACAACAATCTGGAATGATCCGGGTCTTTGAGTGCTCTTATATAGATAGAGTTGCTAGAGCAGCTCTAGACTGTTCAGTTCAGATTGTTATTAAGAAACAAATTTCTGTCTGACTTATTGAAAATCTATTGAGTATCTGTTATTAATAACTAAATATATCTTAACTGCCACAAAATTTGACACCTGAAAGTGTTGTCTAAACAGAACACATCTTGAAGTTGTGGGGAAGCAGTAAGTAAAGACGCAAATAATCCTGGGTGAATAGCTGAAATTCTGTTGCAAAGTAGCTGGTAACATTTTTGCTTATGATATCCTAGAAATCAGACATATGCTGATGACTGGTATTGTAATTAGGTAAATAGTTGTGGGTGGAAATTCTTCAATGCTAGCATATGCACTGAGTGTTATAATGCCTTTACAAATCCTACAAGGGAAAAATGAACTCAGACTATTTCTAATAGGCTATATGGAAAGGAATTTACATATATACAAATAGCATAAGGGATATTCTTTCTGCCTGCATCTAGCTGTCCAAGTTGTCCGTGTGCATGGTTACTAGTAGCTTTGAAAGTTAAAGCTACTCTTGTACCTTAAATTAAAACAGATATGAAGTGACTCTAAGGCTAGCAAAAGGTATGCCCTGGAGTATTTCTCAAACACTTCCAATTTAAGGTTTTCTAGAGTAGAAGACTACCCTAGTAACAGAAATCATATTAAGGGGATTGTCTTTCTCACATAAACCTATTATCTGGATTGCTTTAGATAGTCTCAGTTAAGTTAAAAAAGAGGGATGAGCAGAGGGACCAGCAAACAAAAAAGGTAAAGGCTTTAGATTTTAAACACATACACATCATATATATTATATATATATAAGATTACATATATAATATATATAAAGATATATATGTATTTTAGATCTTTGATGGTGGTTACATGCACATGAAACTTTATGGGAGTAAATATACTAGAAATATATTAAGTTTCTAGAGGGTTGTATTGACAAAGAAACTTTAAGCTTGAATGCTAAAGGTTATGTTACCTCAGTTATGCTTGTGCTGTCAAAATTGCATCAGCAGGAATAAACTATAAAGTCTGTGTGACCACCCAGAGGGGTAAACTGTTCACTGGATATTTCAAATATGGCTATCCAGGATACTGGATGAAAAGAACTTTTCAAAGGAAAATGGAGATCAATATTCAAGGCAGTTCCTCTAAGAGAATATCAGCAGGAGTTGGAGATGGAGCAAATAAGAAACTTGCTTCACTGCCAAGGCAGGGATTTGTTGCAATTCCCATGTAGTGGGATTTGACAATTATAATAGATTTGGGACTATTATTTATTTCCCATTTTCCCTTTATATGAATATAATTTTTTAGTGACATTTAGTTCTAATACCACACGTGTGTGTGTGTGTGTGTGTATCAGTAGGAGGTTTGAAAACATTTTGGAGCACACCAAAATCCTCCACCCCCAATAAAGAGTAGACCTCATAGATATGGATGAGATATATGCATATCATTAAGATCCAATAGCTTGGTTGAATGTACTGACTTACTGGAAACTTGGAATTTTATCTACTGGAGCGAGGATTAGTATATGTAAACAAAGAACTCACATCAGATTAGTAGGTGATCAAAAGTGAAGACAGTAGAAAGAATACTAGTTGCCCATTATTTCATTTTTCTTCTATATCATATCATTTATTATAAAAATCAAACTATTTCCCAAAGACTAAGTTTCCCAGGATCCCTGTCTACTTCACTAAGTTTAGCATAGTATGTGAAGAGATGTGTGCCATTTTTAGGTTATCCCTTTAAAAGGAAGAGGCATGTCTTCCTTTCCCCTTTATTCATATAACTTTCTGAAACATGAAGTTGGCAATGAGCCATCTTGCATCACATGGACAAGGATACTGCTTTGGGGATACTGAAGATACAAGCTAAAACTAACCTGAGTTGCTGGCTGCCATACAAACCTAGACCACCATATTGTGTCCTAAGGGAAATGAGCAACTATCTTGTTTAATTCATTATAATTTGGTGGTGCACCACAGAACACTGCACCACGAATGGGTTTCAAGTGTGCCAAGATATTGATCTCCTCAGTCCTGGTGGGTAGCTATAGAGCCCTAAGCTGCTCTGAAAAATCACCAACTTCCCAGTTTTTTTTTTGTGTTTCCTTATTTTTCTATACATGTTAGGTCCTTGAAAAATGAACATCATTTTGGTAAAACATTAACGAGAAAAAAAAATTCGATTATCATTGGGACCACTGTTTGTGTGGTGTTTGCATGTTCTCTCCACATCTATGTGTATTTTCTCTGGGTACTTTGCCTTCCTACTCAGTGTCTCCACTGCCTCAAAGTGAATGTGGGTATGTGCGTGAGTGCACCCTGTGATGGAAGGGCATCCCAACCAGGGGGGTTCCCACCTTGTGCTCTAAGCTACCAGGATAGGCAGTGACCACCTGTGACCTTGAAGTAAATTAAGTGGGATGGAAAAATTAATGAATGAATTCATACAAATTATTGTTTAAAATTAAAAGTGTTTAGGTTCTTTATTTAGAAATATTATGATCTTCTTATAACCAAAAATATGGTATAAGAACTTAACTCTTGTTAATATCAGTTAACTTATGGTAAAATTGGTTTTGTTACATATCACTTCATTTAAATGTCATAGTTTCCAAGAACCTGTGGAGGAAATAAATGAGGAATTCGTTATGATATGACATGAGAAATACTGGAAAATACTGTGCTAATTAGTATGAAATCTTAGGGTTTGAGGTCATGGGTCACCTGCTGCATTGAAACCTCTTGCTCAATATAATAGCAAGAAATACAGCACAGAAGTAAAGAGGCTATGAAATCAATGACAAGCAGAATTCATATCTTAGTGCTGTGATATATGGCCTCTCAGCCCAAAGTCCTCAGCCTGAAAAGATGTGCAGGCAGTTTGCATCACTGGCCTCTGTTCACCTGTGCTGTCCCTCATTCTTTCAGGTTATTGAAAGCATCCAGGAGGAGTCTGTCTAAGTAGAAAACAAGAAGGCACCAGAAATTTGGCAACACTACATATATTTCATTGCCTGTGCTCTTAACCCAGCTCCTAGATGAAGCAATACATCCCCCATATAAAAGCAATCCCAGCAGATTCAAAGATATCATTTTTGCCTGTCCTTAAATGTGGACTCCAGCTTATGTGATTTGACTAGAATTGTTTTTATTGTTTAGAACAATTCCACATTGGCTTAATCTAAAAGATAAACCCAGAGACTGAAGTAGCTCAAGCCATTAACATAAACAGCTTCTGTAGAAAAAAAAAAAAACTCTGCAAAAAAAAAAATTAATATAATTCCTTGGAGCAAGAGCATGAGAAAATTTCTTACTGCCTTTTGAATTTATAGAGGATCATAGATATTGGAGTCAATCATAAACACAGCTGATTTAATTACTCCTATTTGGAACACTAAGGCATTCACAGATGTTAAGAAATACAATAGCCATGGGTTGGCAGAAAGGATGAGACCCTCCAGCCTCCAGCCTCCACCCTCCCAGGCCTCTCCTCAATGAAATGATAACTCAAAGCACTACTTTCAGACCACCTCAGACTTGCTCATTGCATTTTCTTCAAGGGTCCTTCTCTTGTTCTTGGTTCCTGAATAAACTTTAGTGCAATGACAAATTTGTTAAAATGATGTATGGAAACATGCAAGTGAAACTTGTGGATTTGAATTGTAGGGAAGAAAAAGAATATCTGTTGTTCTATTAGTCATTCTGCTAGAAATATTGCAATAGAAACCCTCTATTTTGGGAAGGATAATGTAATCAAGACTTTTTACCAAAAAGATGATTACAGGACTGATAAGGCAATTTCTTGTTTTTCACTTGTATGTTGAAAAAAAAATGTCAGAAAAATCTGAGACTTTTATTTCTCTAAATCAAATGACCTAAATTTTGGTTTGCCTTAAATCTGCGAAAAGGATACTGCTCTATCAATGCAGCAAAATTTAGGATACTATTTGTTATTTTTTTCTCAATAAAAAGGGTTAAGTTACATTATTTGAGTGTTGTCATCACATATCTGTTCCTTCATTTGACACATATTGGTCACCAATGTTTGATTGCAAAATTTTTCAAAAAAGATTATCTGTATAAGAAGCGTATCAGAGGTTTGGAGTTTTATTTTTTAACCTTCCCTCAACATTGGTATCTTCTGAGGCAATTTGAAAAATCATCAGCCTTATCACCAATGTAGAACTTTTCCAATTAAATTTGAAATTTCTGAGGGAGGAGTAAAATGTGGATATTTTTAAACCACCCAATGAATAGTTGAAGTTGATGGGTTAATTGTTGCTACTTATTGATGAAATAGTCCTTCTTGCTTCAATTCTCTTTGAAGTTGAACTAATGTTCACTTTACCCAATATGAGCCCAGTTCCGTGTTTGTCAATTGAAAGCATGTTTACCAAGACATTTTGCTATTCCCATATTCCCATTTCTGTTCATTGATCTATGTATCAGTTTAGTGTTTATTTGATTGGAAAATTACCATTTTCTAGAGCATTAGTAACAACTTGTAGAAAGCCAGTGGAGAATTGGACATAGGCAATATTTTTATAGGCATTAATTTCTAGTCCAACCAGACAAATCAGTTGCATGATACTTATTATTCACTTTGAGTTTCCACAAGCTGGAATAGTCTACTGAAGGAGATGTTTCTTTTGTTGAAAGACTGGCCTGACAAATTAAGAATTTAGCATTTTACAGAATGATAAAATAGAGTCAGTTCTTAGAATCAGAGAAAATAGACTAGACTAATGAACTTCGGGATAATTTCACTCTATCATATTGTTAAATTTCCTTTTGGGTCCATGTTGTCACAATTTATTTGTGAGAAATATGTATCTCCAAAGGGATGAACTTTCAGTAATTATGTGATTTTTCAGCTGATGTGTTGCATTAAGACAGAAAATTAGACATTTCCCCTTGTATGAATAGTGATATTAGGTATCATAGGAAGTGAGTGGAATGTTAGAAGAAAAAAAAAAGAAGAAGAAGAAATGACATGACAAAGAACGCCAGGAAAGTCATGTCAGTTCACAGTATTAATCTTGTCTTAAATGATATTGAACATGTGCCAGTATCCCTGGAACAAAGTGACATGTGGAAGCCAAGGGAGGAAGAGCAGGTGGCTGGCAGAGGAGTTCAAGGCACTCACAAAGCTTCCCCTGTTCAGTGCTGCAGCATTGAAAAGCTGCCCTTCTCACAGAACTGAGTGAATGAATCCCAATGTGATTGACACACTGTGAGTATCAGAGGGTGCTTTTGAGTCATCATTTACATACACATGGAACCAAGAAATTTAAACAAATTGCTATAATCTATCCACCTTTGTACACCAGCTCAAAATGCCAGTCTGTTAAAAGTCATTTCTTTTTTGTCAATTGACTGTATTTGGATTAGGTTGCAAAGAATGCACATTTGGCCCTGCAAATTAATGGGACTTCAACAATTCACAGGGCATAGCTGCTCTTCAGAGAAAAGAAATTAAGAAAGCAAGTGCAAAGCTGATATTCAATCATGGCAATTTCCCTTTTAATTGAGATCCCCACTGAACATAAATTTACTGATCCAATTGAATATGGGTCAGAAAAAAACATCCATCAGCCATAGTTTTATAGTCAATTATTCTTTTTTGTATTTTTACCAATTTCTTGATCATCTCTACTAATTGAACATCACATGTAAGATGTCTAGTTTTGTTTTCAAATATAAATGCTGGGCGAACATTTTAGATGAGTCTAGGAATGGTGGTGAGAACATCATTAAGTTTTCCAGAAACCAGAAATGTACAAGCAAGCAGTTCAAACAAATGTGACATAGTGATGTTAGATGATGTCTTTGCTTCATAGAATGTTGATCAATTCTTAGGTTTAGGTTATTAGCATTAGAGTGTGAAAGAAAAAGTGCTTCCACGAGTTTGTGTTCATAGGTGAACCTGGCTATGTAACTGCCTGATACATCAGTCACTACATCTGATAGTTCACCAGCTTTGTTTATTAAATTTTCAAAATAACCTTCTGTTTTATATTATTCCACTTTCACAGCAGCAAGATATTACAAGTGTAAAGGAACCTGCCCATTTGGTATAATGAATACTTTTGGCTCTAGAATTGAATATAATTCTGTTGATGATGCACAATATTTATTTATGGGACAGTGCTTAAAAGTGACATTTGCATGTATAAATTAATGATATATTGAAAATGGGCTGCAATAATATTGTTTTAAAAGAGAGAAAATATACTTTGAATCAACATAATGCATTTTCAAATCACACTTTCCTGGTTTTGATAAAAACATTTGCAACAAAATAATTATTTTCAAATTTTCTATGTACAGTTGTTCAATTTTATCACCTTACAAAAGCACCTGGCTGAGGATGAAGAGGTACAGCTAGTACTCATCCACTATCTAGTGCTTTCTGAGGATACTATTTTCTAATTTTAATTGTTCCCTCTCCTTTAGAGGAGACACAATGTTTCTCTGTTGTTGTTATTGTGGTTTTCTAGAAGGAGTTCCTTTTTCTCTTTCAACAAAGGCTAGCAAAGAATCTTTCTATGATGCAGAATTCATTCTTGAAATCAGAGCTATATGTTACCACAACAGCAGAGGACTTAATATGGAATTCAGTCAAATGATATCAATCAGATCTTAATTAAAAGTTTTAAAAGTTTAATTATGATGCTGTCCATTGAATTAGTTCCCTCATCGAAGCAGAAACTACTATGTAATTCTCAAAGTCCTAGTGAATATCATGAACAAACACTAGGAGCCATCCTGAAGAGAATACTGCTAAGAAACTGTACAGCTGACTTAACAATTTTGGTAAGAGAAACTATGAGACAGTTCCCTCATATACATAAGATATAGAAAAACAGAAATGCAGAGAATATGTCATTTATATAATTCAAAAATTCTACTCAAATAAAAATAAAATAACCCTGTAAAAATAAACCTTATACGAAGTAAGAAAAATATTTGGGGGATAATGCTTCAGGGCTTACCATCCTCTTATGAACTTAGAATAACTTTCAAACTTTTACACCAGAAATAAGGAAAAGATTTTGTTTCCTTTATACAACTTTAATGTGACTAATGTAAGTTGACAGTGTTGCTAATTAAGATGACCGCATTTTAATCTAGATGGTTTTCTGGGTATAAAAACTGTATATAATTATAATATTAATGGAGTGTTTATACATATTTGTGTGGAATTTGTTTAGTTTTAAGGCAGCTTTATGATTATTACTTCTATTATATGAACATTTTCTCTATCTTAGCTATGAAATCCTTCCCTTAAGTAATGAAAAACAGCAACACACAAAATATATTATCCACTAAGGAAAGTGTTTGAGCATCATAAAATGAATACACAAAACTTCAAAATATACAATCCTTCTTTATTTAAATAAAGAAAAATATATTTTGTTTCAATGACTGGTGGAGAACATTAAAGCTAATAAACAAAAAGCCTTTGTAAACATTCAACTGAAAACAAATGGACAATTATGCATGTAGAGTTACAATGTATATTTGACAGTGCCTTGTTAATATTAGTTTAAAAATACATAGCATGATCGCAAGTAACATTGTAAGACATCGTAAGACTAAGTATTCATAAAAGGAAGAAAATAAATAGACCAATTTTCCTGCAAAAATTTTTACAAGTACAGTTTAAAGAAGTATAATTTACAGGAAAATGTTTGAATTATTCACATATTTTATAATAGAACTTCAGAATTGGCACAGAAATTCAGTTCTATAGAGAAGTTAAGTCTGTATAAATATAAGTAATTCAAGAGTAAAACAAATATTTCATATGAAAACACACGTGCATATGTGTATAGATGTACCTATATGTGTGTAGATATGCTTACATATATATCTATATACACACAAACATGTAATAGTTTTTGTGCTTGTTTTTTAGAGAATTACAAACATTAGAATGACACTCTAGGATTGTTCACTATGAGAGTCTTTTAGGGTTAGATCCTCACTCACTGTATTTATTAACTTTCCAAAATAGTGGCAAGTCACTTTACTTATTTGAGCTTCAGTATCTTCATCTGTACACTGTGACTTACTTATCAGGCTGTTGTAATGATCAGCAATATAACACCCATGAAATCTGTCAGTAGAGAGAAGAGATACCCCATGATATTTTTATTTCATTTGATATCCTTCAATGTAATATAAATTGCATACTGCATAAAGTTGCAAATCCTGTTTTTGGTGATTTATATTTCATAATATTGACAGCACTCTTTATGAAGTATGCATCACATATCTTAACAAAGGACATGAGTTGTTGTTAAATTGAATAAGAGCTATCTGAAATCTTAGTCAGGAAATGGTGTATTTTACTTATCTGACTCCAAATCTTCTCTGACCATTACACCACGCAATTTCATTTATGAAGCATGATTCAAATATAAGTAACCTTTTATGGAGACACATTCATTATATAATAGGGCCACTTGGATTCTTTCAATAGGACATATTTTTTAAAAACACTAAAGGGACTTTGTTGTAGAATAATTTTAGTAGAAGTGGTGCTATATTATAGTATCGAATTTTCAGATTACATAGTCTGTGTATGGTACAGAGAAATGGTCTAAAATAAATTGTGATTAATTATTTTGAAAAATTCCTGGGAATAGGCAGAGGTAATATAAATAATTATTTGAAATATTGAGAAAGATGAGGAAATAATTAAATCCAAGTTGAGTTGGAGGATAATGCTTAAATCAAGATTCCATTAGAATGTCCTTGAAGTAATATACAAGCAATTCCCAGGTAGGGATGCTCATAAAACAAGAGAGAGAAAGAATAGGAAAATGGGCAACAGACCCTTGACTTACTTCCCAAGTTTACATTCAGACTTTAGGTTTTAGTTGTGTTTTGTAGGGCAAATTACTCAGCCTCTCTATACTTCAGAGTTGTTTTCTCATCCATAAATTGGAGGAAAATAATGTCCCTTTAATGTTTTATTGTGGGAATTAACTCACCTATTAGATGTAAAATGTTTGGAATAATATCCAACATAAAGAAACAGTTCCACAAGAACTGTAAACACTTAGTAAATATTTGTTACTCTTATTTTTATGGCTGTTATTTTATTATAAGATTTGTAAGGTAGCTAGCTTTCTAAAATCTTTCTCATGGTCATTTCACTCCTAAACCTGCTACAGTTTTTTGTTATTAGTCCTCCTTAAAGCATTCTCTAAAAGTTTATTAATATTTGAATTGAGGTAACACTGGTTAACAACACTTTATATGATACAGAGTTACAAGTTCACAACTCTTCAGACATATGTTAGGATACCACACTCACTGTAAGACACCCACTCCTCTCCACTATAGTTCTCTGGGTCCCTTACTACTTAATCTCATGTGGCCTCAGTTTTATAGTTCATGTTTCTAGGGTATATTTTTGGTTTGATTTTGTCTGACTGTCTGTTTCTCTATCTTCCACGTACCACTGCTACTATCTGATATTTGTCTTTCTCCTTCTGATGTGTTTCCCTTAGCACTGCAGTACCATCCATGCTGTCACAAATAGCAAAATTTTACTTTTAAATATGTGAGTAGTAAGTCACTGTATCATTGTATCATCATACCTTCTTGATCCATTCATCTGTCAGTGGCATTTTGTTATTTCCTTAGGCTGTATTCCTTATTGTAAATTGCAATAAACGTGAGTACACATATCCCTTCAAAACAGTATTTTTTTTTTATTTTCCAGGAGAATATCTACAAGTAGAATTCCTGTGTCATACAGGAGATCCATTTTGAATCTTTTGAGGAATCTCCATTGATTTTAACAAATGTATCATTTTTGTTTGTAATTTTGAAAGTGTAAGAGTATGTAAGTGGCAGGGGTAAGGGGCCACTCAATTTTTTTGGGAACCTAAAACTGCTCTAAGAAAATAAAATCCACTAATATAGTATGATAATCAAGTCTTAATAGAGAAAGGTCAAATAGCAACAGTTCACTAAACAAATGATATATATCAGTAGGCTTAAAGCATGAATAAACAAATTCCTAGGGAGAGAAAAGAACAAATGATCATAGGTAGAGAGGCTTGAGTGTGGATTTGAAAGAGCATTTTGAGTTGCAAAAGAAATAGCATAGACAGATTAGTATTACTGAAATATAATATAGCTAAATAAATAACTCTAATTTAAAAAAAAATCATAATTTGTAAGTCTCTAAGTTGAATTTAATCTTCTTAAATCATTCAACATATTTTGATTAAATTTTCTTAACTGAATATTGTCACCAATTATAAACATAAGGTAAAAATATTTTGACAGACTGACCTACTGACTCACTAAATGCTTCCGGCCTCGGTTGAGGAAAATCCACTGGATCTGTTCATGAGAAAACAAGGCCTCTCTGACTCATACAGCTTCCTTTGTGTATTTGAAAACTATGGTTAAATAGTGTATAATGCACTGAAAGAGACACTGTAGTTCACTAAAATGACATCCTGTGGCCTCAAAAGGAGATTTTGATTCAGTTCCTGCAAGACATAAAGTGTTTTCACAGGCTTTACAAAAAAGCACTGTTTAAGTTGTAACACTAAGGTTTCTTTCATCCCATAGAGTATAAAAATTTACAGCAAAGGAGTAGTTTACCCATCTTCTCTCACAATAGTTAAAAAACAGAACCCTGAGAGACAGTAGTGTAGATACCTTCCTTATAAGTGGAACTAATCCATAGTAAGATACTGTCAAAGTAATAGTAATAAAACACAACATAATGAGTCAATCTTTTTTCTACAGACTACATTTTGGTTATTCGGTTTTATGAATGTAACCATTGATACTATCCTTGAGTTATAGAAGCATTTTAAAACATAAATTACTGTGGAAAATTTGTAATACATAGTTTATGTGTGTGGGTGTGTTTTAATGGTAAAAATCAAACCTTGAATAGCTTTTCATTCACTGTTTATTCATTGCTTCCTTCTTTCATAAAATGATTATTGAAAGACTCCTTTGTGTAAATCAATGAGGAGGGCAGTGGGGAGAATGTCTTGAGGACTCCAGAGATGGAATCTTCTCTCAAATGCTTACCATTCACAGGGAACTGAAGTATGGAGCTTTTGCTGTTGTTCTAGACATATGCACATGTGTATTTACTGTACATCACATATATTACACATACATATTGACTGCTCATTTATTAAAATTTATAAAGTGTTTCTAGATTTACTTTTAAGTGTCATTTACTGAGTTAATATAATAGAGAAACAAAAATTGAACATTAGAAGATTTTAAACAGTTGGAATTATTTAGAAACTAGCAAAGTGATTATTTCTTAAGAGATTTATTTATAATAATAAATCATATGTACAAATAATTAAGATTGGTTAATTTTTATTGTTCTTGATTTTCTGAATTCATATTGTTAAGAACTGATATAATTACCATGCATAGTTTAAAAATGACCTATCTAAAGTCTAGTGACTCTGCTTATATTTATTTTTGTGTGTCTTGTTATATTTTACCATCTCATGGTAAGATTCTTCTAGCTTAAAAATTTATTTCTCATCATTAGGAATTTACTTTTGGGTAACATTCAACTAAGTAAGAAATTGTAAGTGGCAAGATGAAATAGAGAATTTTTTCACTGTGAATAATAATTTCCTTTACATTGCAAAGTTGGGGGGAATCAAGATTATTTTATGAAAATAATGTGGTACTTTAAATAAAAATAATGAATTTCATTACAAATGTTGATGGTATTGTTTTTGGTTTGTTTATTCTGGACATATATTCACACCTTATATCAACACTTAAATACAAAATGGATTATTTATTACATAACAAATTTCAGTCTCTAACAAACTTTTAAGATTTCATAGAAAGCAATTTCCTTTCCTTTTAAATGATTCCTGGAATATATAATAATAATTAGCAAATTGAGGAACATCTAAAAGTGGTTTCTACTTGGATATGCAAGCATCATTTAATTTAAAATACTATAATACTTTTAACACTGTTCTCCTCACAGAAACTATTAAGTAGCAATTTCCCATCTGCATATAGTGACAGGTTATCCAGATGGTACTGATGTTTGCTCTAAAGATGTCTTTGAACATCTGTTGTATTAAGCATGGAAATGTTTTTCTTTTGTTCAAAAAAAAATTTTTTTTTTAATATTTCATGCCATGGATAACTTCATAAAGTCTATACTTAAAAGCAGAAAAACTACTGACTTTTTCTAACAATGGTCAAAGGGAAGGAATTATGAGTGCTAAAGGAAAGAAAAAGTGGAATCTAAACTATCATCTAGGACTTTTAAAGATTTATTTATTTATTTATAGATAGAAGAGGGGCAGGGGTGAGAGGTTTTTCATCCCAGAGACAGAGTGGGGAGCACTCTTCAGTAGGTGATATATGTCAGCTTAGCTTCTGAACTATATATACTGTTAGGGGAACAGCGGGAGAGGCAGGTGAGGTCTGTTGAGTCATATGTGGGTCACGTAGTTGCTGGCTTGAAGCGATAGTGTTGAGACTTAACCCTTATACCACCAAGGAGGACCCCATTTATGACTTTATAAAATTGAGAAAATAGGAATCCAAGATCAAGTTTTGCCTAATTTTTTAAGTGTTTGAATCTAAACTCAGGTTGTAACCAGTGATGTGTTGGAAAAGTAGCTTTCTGGAAAGGCATTAAAAGGCAAAAACAAAAATCAAGTCCTGATATGTAGTAATATTTTTCAATTTCCATGATATAAATATTCCCACTATGGCTGATTTGGAGTTAGGAATGATTCAAAACCTTCCCACAAAATTTCTGATTTTTAAGTTAATTTTTGTGAGTCAGTAATAACAAATTCCAGAATATCACTCATTGTATCCATGGTAGAAATCACATGCTTGTTTTTTCAATAATGGCTGCTTAAGTCTAGTTTGTTGTACTTCATAATCATAGATGTCTCCATTTATCTTTCATATTGAGTAACCATTCTTAATTGCTGGGGAATCTGTCATGTAGCAACATATACAATTCTGTAACTTGGTTACCCAATTGTCCCTCCTCTCCATAGTCTTCTGATAAAATGTTGCTTATTATAGGATATATATAGGACCTGTTGCACTTGGAGAGAATCGTTGAATTTAAAGACAGTTATAGAATATTCTACAGAATAGAAGGAGAACTGGATCTATATAGTTTGTTTGTTTGTTCTGAGCATGAAAGCTGCATTTATTGAAAAATCTGAAAGAGAGCAAGGGCAAAATGGGAGAGACTTGTCTGCAAGGGAAGGATTAGAGGCTCTTTTACAGTCTGTTTTCCCAGGTTTTCTTACTCAGGGTACCAGTTAGCACCAGTTATCCGCTGGATGTCTGATCTCTGAGGCTGGCCTTTGACAAAGAATGTGTCCTGATCCTGTATTCCTGGAGCTGGGCTGGGTTTTCTCTTCATGGTGGTCAGTTTTATGGCCTGATTTCCATGGAAACTGTATCAATTCCCTTATCTATTCAGATTTAATCTCCCAAATGTACCTGATGGGCAAGGAATGAGGGCTTATTTTTAACATTATTAAATGATACCCTGACATGTTCCCCTCTCTCAAGAGGAGAAAGACATATCTTTGGGAATAGGCCATAGCTGGGCTTGGCAGCTGCTTCAAGCTGAGTTTGAGGGCCTAGCTCTGGCCCTACCTAGCTTTTTGTCATCTTGGGGCAGTGGGAATAGGATGTGAAAAGCAATGAGATGGCCACACTTTGGGCTCAGAAAACATAAACCTGGATGTTTGTGTCGCCCATCTCTCCAAGTGTAACAGGTGACACCTGTAGTCTCACAAAACAACACTTAACAGTATTGTTCATCTATATAATTTGTATGTTAGCCTATCTTTTATGAATTCGTACTAAAATGTAAAATCACTGCCCTATGGTATACCCATAATAATAAAGTGAAAATATTTTTCTGTAATTTTATTTTTTGAAGGACTAGTTCTTGGTGGTCTAATGACTGTGCTGATTTATTACTAGTATTCTTATTAAGTGGAGCATATTATCTTGTTTGCTGTTACAGAACATATAACTATAAAAGTTAACATCTTACAGTAGTAATATTTTATTTGATCACACATTTTCTGGGGTCACAAATTTGGAGGGTGACATAGCATGATTGTTTTAGCTTACATTTTCTCCTAAAGGTATGATCAAGTTGCCCACCAGTGCTGAGGCACTGAATATTTGCCTGGAACTGCAGGATCTGCTTCCAATAAGACTGTCCTCTGACTGGTCAGTTGGTACTGGCAGTTGATAAAAATCATAGTTCCTTCCACATGGGACTCTTTATAGGACTGTTTGACTGTTCTCACAATATGGTAGCTTTCTTTTAGAGCAAATGGTCTTGGAAAGAGCAAGATGGCAGTAGTAGTATTTTTTTTATGACTTGTACTCACAATTAAAACACAGCAATTTCCACAACATCCTAATAATTACAAGGGTCACCCATGTGAAAGGAAACTATAGCAGAATATGAGGACAAAAAGGTAAGGTTCACTGGGGTCATCTTAGAGGCTAACTACCACCTAGTGGTTTTGTTTTGTTTTGTTTTTTTCTTCTTTAAAAAGGTTTTTAGAAATGGATCCTTGTAACCTGAATTTTTATTCAGCCAAGTTAATGGAATAAGAGGTTAAATAATTTCAGTAAATTTTATGTGGCATTATTCAATTTATCCATACTGTATGTAATATAAAATTTTTGATGAAGTCTTTTTTTGCTAGTAATTGTTTTTTAGTAAATAAAGAAAATAGTGAATGATTGACTTTGTAGTACATTTATACCCCCTTTATTTTGAAGGAGGCCGAAATGCTATTTGTCAGTAATTCTTCTATCTTTATTTCTCAAAGCAACCTAGTAACAAGTCTATCTTTATTTTCATTTTACACATAAACATCATGAGAGGAATCAAGACAAGGCAATTAGCTTAGATAAGACAGTAGTGGAAAGCAGGATTGAGCACCAGATTTATTTGGTTATCTGCATTTTGAAGGAATTCCTAGAGCCTGGCACTATATGTAGCATGTTTTTTGTCAATAGTTTTGCATATTAAGATTCAGTTTTGTTAATTATCCCATCTTATAAGTTAACCAGAATTACCTAATATGTGCCAATTTTTGGATTTGGCCTCAAATTTCTGCTGTTCACCATCTGTACAAAATAGGTTTTTCTAGTGCAATTTCAGTCATTAGAAGGTCCAACAACCAAATGTCTACTTTAATAATATCTTCTTGATAGACTTGAAACCATGCATAATTGATAATAATGCCATTGCATAGGGTAATAATATATCCAGAAGCATCATAACATTAAAATTAGAATACTTATGCCATTTATATTTATTTTTAATATCTGAATACATGCTATCAAATATTGGTTAGAATTCTAGCTTCAATATAGAGTAATTTTTTTTTCATGCTTTATATGGTGAAATTCTATCAGGCATAAACTACAAATTATATTTCTTTTTACAAGACTGTGAAAAAATATAACTTTATCTAGAGAAACAGTTGTAAAAGAGACTTCAAGATAAATAGGGAATTATATCCACAGTTAGTATAATTATTTGAATAGAGTCTACTATCTCAATAATTGTATGAAGAATATTTTGATCTAGCACACATTTATAAATATTAAATAATTTGAGGAAGAATGATAGAGATACATAAAATGTAATTTTAATACTTATGTAGTCATGTTTAGACTGTATATTTAATAAGCATAAAATAATAACCTACTCATAATATTAAAGAAAATAAAATTTAAGCAGTTTTTGATTTTGAATTGTTCACTTTCATTTCAGTCATGAGCTTTTCCAGTAAAAAAAAAGAAATCTTCTATGAGAATTCACATCTTGTGAAAATGAATTAAAAACTTAAAAATTACTTGAAGAAAGACTGTAAATCCATGTTTGACTATGCCTATAATAAATCATCTTCAATCCAGACAAAATGATGTAGATAAAAGTATAAAGTAAATAAGAAAATATTAGAGGTAAATCCGTTGCCCCCAAACATATGGTCTTAATGAAACAAACAACTAAGAAATAGACTTTAAAGGAAACTTTAGGAAGATAATAGCATAGCTATTTGAAGCTGTAAATGTTATTAGTGCAAACAAAATTTTTTAAAATAATTACAATTGACTACAAACTCTATTAAGTAGTTAAAAGTGAAGGATTTTTAAATTTACAGACTGATTTTGTCCATTTATCCTGCCAGTGTAGTTCTATGACAGCCAGTGAGCTGTATTTGATATTATGGTTATTTATGAAAAAGCAAAATGCATATAATAATGAAATGGAGTGATTATAACAATAGGTATTGAACATTTCAGTGAGAATTCAGCATTATCTATGTGCCCTAACAGGGAAGCATGTTTTTCATGTGGGAAAGAAACTAGAAATTCAAGAGAATACTTGCTATTTGAGCAGCAGTCTCTGGTTGAGAAGACCAACAAAATAATTTACTTTAGGGTCAGAAATAGGGGTAAATTTTTATATCACCAGAAATGGGAATGGACTTTTTTATGGATGTATTTCATTCTTTAGCCAGCATCTCCTTATCTGATGTGTTTCCTAAAATTTGTAACTCAAATTATAGGGATCTCAACACTTCCCTGAGGAGATAATTTCAAGTGACAGTTCATACATTTTTCCCTAATATTCAAGAATAAATCCTCTTTTAAAAATTTTATCCAAGCAATAACAAGTACTATTCAGGATTTAATGAGCTTGGTTTTATCCCCTGTGGGGTGGAAAAGCTCGCCTGAATAAACACTCTCTGGAGCTGACAGGATTTATGCAGGGGAGGGAGTTGGGAGAGGAAGAAGCACAGCTTCTTTCCTGTGTTCCAGCACCACAGGATTCAGGTTGGCCCCAGGAAGTAACTGTGCTTTATCCCTGAAGGGACAGTGGGAGTTGAGGAAAAGAGGGGGAAAAAATACCAAAAGAGAAAAAGAACAAGCACTGTTTTCAGCAAACAGAGAAATGATTTGACCAAGTGATAAGAATCTAGCAAAAAATCTGTTGAACAAATTTTACATAAATGATATTCTAAATAAATAGAAAAGGTTTCACCGTCAAATGAATATATTCTGAAGAATCATACAATATTACTCCAAATCAAACTCTATTGTTTAGTCATTAAATGATCTAGGATAAATTATCTAATCTAAGTCTTAATTATTTTTTTTATCTGTAGAAATAAATAGCCTTCTGGAAGATGGTATTGAAGGTAAAATTGTAAATGATGAGAAGGGATTCCCAATGATTATAATCTGTCCTTTAATTTCCCCCTCTTTTATGTTTAGTGAAGTATAAAAATGTAAAATAAAAACATGACAGGCTAGACCATGTTTTGACTACTCATATATTATTTTTTTACTCTTTCTCTGAATTCGTTGTGGTAGGTTCTAGGGAAGAGTAGTCAATGCAAAAATAAATAACACTTTTAATCTAGAATATTGACATACAAGTAAACACACACATTCGATAAATGTAGTAAGTTCTACCGTAGTGGATGTGACTATGGAGATGGTTCTAAAAGAACAAGAGGAAAGAAAAACTTCTTGTGAGGGAGTCTTTGGTTACTGTGGTAAGTATGAATCTTACTCCTTAAGTCAAAGAAATATCACACTTTAAATTAAGTTAAATCTCCTTGAGACTTCCTCCCACTGCACTAAAGGAAAATTTTACCTCAGTTGTTATTAGGTGGCCAGTTCTTTCATTAGGCTTTACAGAAGACTTCAATAGGCTCCTTTGCTATCTGTAAAAGAAAAGACAGGTATTATCCATCATTGTGAAAACCCACATAATACTTTATTTGGCAATTTGATGCTTTGTGTTAGGCTGAATAATGGCCCTGCAAAAAAATACCTACATCCTAATCCCTAGGATCTGTGAAACTTTCAGATGTGATTAAGCTATGGATTTTCAGATGGGGATATTATAGATTATTAACCATGTGGATCCCTAATTAATCACAAGGGTAATTTATAGAAGGATGGCTAAAAGGTAAAAAGATGAAATAGCCGATGTGACCATCAAGCAAGTATTTTTAAGTGATTTTAGACATTTGAATGCAAGTTGACTCTAAAAGCTAAACAAGTCAAGGAAATGGATTTTTTCCTATAATCTCCAGAAAGAAATAGCTCCTGAACACTTTACCTTTAATACAAAGAAACTGATTTCAGAATTCCAGACTCTAGAATTTTTAACAATACATTCATGTTGTAGGTCACCATGTTTGTGTTTATTTATAACATAGCAATAAAAATATCCCTTTTTTTTTTTTTTTTTTTTTGCCAAGTTTGGATCCTAAGG
>JAGFMF010011568.1:12992734-13014630 GCA_019455555.1 Galemys pyrenaicus | reverse complement strand
AAGCACACTGCCGAGGGCAGCAGCGGGGTGAGGCAGGAGAGGTCTGCTACGCCATGTGGGTCCCCTCCCTGGCAGGAGGCAGGGATCGAACTTGTGCTGCAGTGGCTGCGATTTGCTCCATAGTGTGTTGCTTAACCCACTGTGCCACCAGGGAGGCCCTAACATAGACTTTTGAGTTTGTGATTAATACTTAATGTCATCAAGAGTCAAGAAAGCCCATGTCTTCAGTCAACCACTACTTGGAACCCTGCAGCCAGATCTTCCTTTAAAGGAAGAAAGCAAAAAAGTCTTGGAGAGATTTGAATGTGGCAAGAATAAAAATGATATGAACAAAACCAGCCATAAAAATAAAAAATAATTTTCTGATAAAGTTTCAAACAATAATATTAAATTTGGTCTTAATAGATTAAGAGTTAGTGGCAAGATGAAAACTTATTATGGACTATGACTCCTTCCACTGACCCAAACTGAATTGCCTTGGAAATAAGAGTATTACCTGGCTAAAGGCAAGTAGGACTGGAGGCGTCATGTGGGATTGTGAGCTGGGAGAATAAACAACAGTTCAGATGTGAAGGTTATAGGCAATGGCCAGAAGGTGAATGGAGAATAGAGAGGGAGACTAGGAGTCTGACTGGAGTTTTCTTGTGTCTTTCTACCACATTAGTCTATATCACTGGTGATTATCATCTTCACCACTGAATATTTGAAACAGAACCTGTGAAGGGATATTGAATTGGAGAATATTCAGTTTGGATTCATTGGAGGGATATGTGTTTGGTTCATAGCCATTTCTTTGTATGATGATTTCACTGTATGTTATAAGAACATCTCACAAAGGCAATCAGACATTCTGCCTATGCTAATTTTGCAATTAAGAATAAATGCTAGCCAGGTTTTTTAGTGTGTCCCTATATGCAAAGGCAAGTTTGAAAGAAATATTTGATTTACTAAATAAGGCTAAAATGAATCCATTGACTGCACGAATATTCATAGAAATTCTATGGAGATAGGCTATACCATAATCTCTCATTCTGTATCTTCCATGTATATGACATGGATATAACAAAGCATAGCAATCATATCTTACTCCTTCATTTAACGAAATGTAAATTTGGGGAAGAATTCCTCAAATTAGGTTCACTGCTTTGTTTGGGAATTGAATGTGTGCAGAGTCATTCTAGTCATAGGAAATATTTTTTAAATGTTTAAATGAATGATTTGATTATTTATCTGAATCTAGGAAGAATAACAGGCATGCTTAGGGCTGGAATTTCATCAGTAGTAAAGATTCTAATCTTTTAAAGAAATAGAATTCATGTTTTTGAAAAATAATACTTTTCTTTTGAAAAGAGATACTTTACTTTTTTCAAAATATATATAAAAATAGTAACTTTCAGATTTCAGAAAATACTGTATGATGAATACAAGAATTAGATTTATAACCAACCAAGTATCAGGATGATCAAGGTATATTTAAAATGCTTTTCCTAAGCCCTGAGGACTTCATCAAAACTGACACTATGTGGCAGTAACTCCACCCATAATGATCCAACTACAGAAGGCACATTTATGTTAAACATAGTATCCATAAATTGCTAACCTTTGTTTGAAGAAAGTATAATGAAGGGCTATATGTGCATCACTTTAGATTAAAAAAGATCCAGAATTTGTCAAATAATAGTCTAAAACATGAATGATGTTTTCCTTGAAAAAATAATTTATTTACTACAGCTAAACTTCAGTTCTT
Source organism: Galemys pyrenaicus (assembly GCA_019455555.1). NCBI lineage: Eukaryota > Metazoa > Chordata > Mammalia > Eulipotyphla > Talpidae > Galemys > Galemys pyrenaicus. The sequence goes on along the minus strand of JAGFMF010011568.1, from coordinate 13,012,883 downwards.
CAAAATAGTAATATCTATTAAGCAGGATAGATTCCATAATAAAACACATATTTGTAATACCCACAATTCACATTGCTAAACCTACTTTTGTAATTAATGAAGAAACTGGCCCTACCAATGTGAAAATTCAGTTGCCACATTAAATTTTTCAAGGCTCAGATAAATCAAGCTGCCTTTTTATAAGTGACATAACTTTGAACTTTTCATTTTCCTACAGTTTGGAATTTTTAAATGTGTTTTCATTGATTAACATGATGATCCTATCACGAAAATTTAACTGAACATATTTTATGGGCACATTGTAAAAATATTTTTGGTATAATACTTTTATTTTCATAAGTTTGTATTGACTCCAGGTTATATCATGTTGCTATCAGAATAAGATTCAAATTAGGTAAAGTGCTGAATTTTGTGTTTTACCACCTTTCATATCTGTGTTCATGTAAACCTCACAAATACTTTTTGAGTGAAGTGTCTTTCTTTACTCATATCAGAAGTGTGGAAACTAAGATCCAAGAAATACAGTCTCATGGCCTCATACCTCACAATAGAGAAACAAATGCACATTCTTCCATTACAGTATTCTTTCTTTTATTATAACAGAGAGATTGCATGAGTGAAGGAGGCAGAACAAACCCAAGAATGAATCATGACATGTCTGAAATCTTGAATCATTATAATTAACCTAGAATATGAAAAATTTCTTTGTTAGTTCCCTCCTTTTCATCCCACTGCCACCAATTTAGGTCAGATCTTTTTAATTTCTCATGTAGTCTATTATTTCTTCTTTCTTACTTTCTCTATGCAACCAACTGATTTCTCTTTATAAATTTAATAGCACTTCCTATTAAGCACTAAGCATAAGAGGGTGATCAACACGCATGGTCAATGCCTTCTTGTAGCTTATGATCTTGTAAAGCATAATCACATATTGTTATACCACTGCTTATAATCCTTTGATGGCTCTGAACAGTCTTTGAATGAATTACAGATAGCCTTTTATCTTTTAAAGAAATTTTTTGTTATAACTTAATCCTAACCAAGCATTACAATTTCATTTCTGCTCCCTATGTCTCTTATGCTGTAAAAGCATTAAAAAACTCAGTTTGTTCAAGAGGCTAAGTTTATTCACAACCCAGTGCCTCTATTCAAGCACAACTTTGACATAAGGCTATAGTTCAGGGCAGATATAATTTTGTATAGTGGTCAAAGTTAATCTCACTGTATTTTTATTACCTAAACACACATTTAAGTTCTTTAAATGTATTTTGCCCAAATGAAAAGATGACTTATAAGACAAAATGTATTAAATGTATCAAATGTATAATGTATCAAAAAAATTGGAAAGTATAATTTTAAACCTGATTCTATTTTGTTTCTCCACTCTTATTGATGTTGAACAACCTCTTTCAAAACCTTCATTTGCCACAATAATGAAAGATTTCACTTTGAATCAACAATAAAAAGGGAGAAAGTTTATAGCATAAGAGGTAAATAAACAACATTAGGTTTAAATATTGTTCTCTTGCTTAACTGAAGAATCATTGCAAGTTCTTTAAGCCTCTAAGTCTGAATTATAAAATAGGAATGATGATAGTAACTTCTCTATAGGATTTACCAAAAATTAAATGAATTGATGTATGGATATAAGCTTATTAGCATGGTATCTAAGGCCAAAGTAAGTGTGAGCTATAATTTTCATTCTTGTATATGTGCACACACTATTTGAGAATCATTGGGAGAGTTAACTAATTTTTTTTAGAACAGATCTCAATTGATCAGAAAAACCCTGGTGGTCCTTAGTGATTTGAAAAAGTGAGCAGAGGCAAATCCTTTTAATCTGAAGGGGAAGGAGAGGTTTCATTTCTTGTCTTTACGCTGTGGTGAACTGCTCCCAACTCATCCCTTAGCTATATGTAGGCCTTATCATTCAGTTCACAGGTTTTGCCTAATTACCCGGCCAGATGTTCCCATTCCTGATTGCAGCTGTGTCTTGATCTCTCTTAATCCACCAATAGGTTAATATGTATTGGATAACAGAGAGTAGAATAACTTGTTTATACAGTAATTTTGGATTCTATTTTTAGTTCTTCCACTTTACTTACGAGTTGATCATACATTTTTTTGTTTGTTTTTATTTTTGTTGACATGATGGGAACAAGGTATATAAAAATTCAGTAGAAATTTATGTGTCTGTAAAGTTGTGTATTCTTAATTAAGAAATGGTCACTTACTTAGACTCCTGAAAACCCAGAACATTTACTATATTCAATTGTTAAAAATTGAATAATATCTTAAAGACAGAAATTTTATAAATTAGGTTTAAAGAAATTATTCTTTTATGAATAAAATGTATAACAAAGTGAAACATTTCATCAAGAAATGTAGAGTTGGTTGCTGGTTAAACAGTGGCAGAATAGCAAATTCTCACTGAGAAATTTTGTTTTGCTGACATTGGACAGAAAATTTTATTCCATGTTACCACCAAATTACAAATATATTACAGGAATAAACAGAAATATAGCAGTAGATCAATATTTAAGTTATTTGTTTGTATACAATTATTTAAAATAAACATTGCAATATCATTATCTCTCATTATTGTTTTGCTCTTTGGTGTTAGTGTCTGATAAAAATAAAGGAAATCAAATTATTCTTAGGAAGGTGTTCCGTTTCTTAAAAGGTTTATTTTAAGATATCTGTCTGTGTGAACAATAATCCATGCCTATTTATGATCCAAACCAAACTAGAAATTTCTTTTTAAATATAAAAACAAGTTTTCTCTCTGTTCCAGGGAAGTTCATATTGATGTTTGGAGAGTACATTAATGGTCCAGGAATGCAAAAAGACAGTAAAGTTGAATGTAGAAATGATTTTCAACATCCTTTCTAAATCAGTTTCCTGTATTAATATAGAACAGGTTTCTGTGACTTCATATGTAATTTAAAAAATAGATACGGTCATTAATGTATTCAAATAAAAATGTCATGAGTGAAAAAATATTGGAAAATCTGAAAATATTCTTGAATTTCATCTTTTTTTTTGAATGATAATTATAAGGAAATTTCCACACATAGTAAAGTAGAATTTTCTTGGTTTGTTTTCCTTATACAATTATGTGCAGATTTTACAGAAGAATGCAAGGCAATGTTCTCCTGTAATAGACAGTATATTAACTTCATATATTGCACATTCTGGCACACAACACAGCTATTGCCTTCACTGTTTTCTTCCAGTTTCTAAGTTGAATGTGACTCCTGCTGGTCTGTCTGGTGAGCCAGACATTGTAGTGACAAAAAGTGAGGAATGAAGTGAAGGACACTTGAGTGCTGGCTGCATAGGGCTGAGGAAGGATAATGCCTGTAGGAGCCAACTAGGAACTGGATAAAGGAAAATTCACATTTCTTGGTTGCAATATTGAAAACAACCTTTCAGACACACACAGATTCTCAAACACCTTTTACTGTCTGAACATTCACTCACCCTCTGAACATTAGGAAGATTTGGTTTTTCTGATCATCCTTTTATAAGATATGATAGGAAGTCTACAAGGGATTATTTCTGAGGATGAAAAGAAGCAGTTTTCTCTGTAGATTTTAATTGTGTGTGGTAGCATTCGCACATGGAAATTTCTTACTTTGTGTGAGAGCAGAGGCCATCACTGAGCTAAGATTTTGGAAACACCTTAGGATGCTATTGTGGTAAGTTTCCGTCAACTGTTTTTATTACCTAAGATACTGAGTCTATCTATACAGGAAATTTTAAAAAGCTAAAAATAATTAGAAGACCTGACATTTACCTTTGAGGAGAATTACATTTTAATGGATGAGACAAAGGGTCGTTTGCCATATATTTTTGTTCAGGTTCAGTCTCCTTAGCCCTTTCTCCCAATCGCTGTGAGGCAATTAGCCAGGCTTCAACGCTCAGGTCAAATACCGCTACCTGTGTGATGGCCACACTGCTCTTGAAGGGGAGAATTCAGATAGAAGCCTTGTCTCCTTCCTCTCGCCTTCCACAGTGGGACACACACTTTTCATTCTAGTTTGCGTATCTGATTATATATTTAGTGTTCCCCGAGGATAAGGATCATAAATTATGTATCATTGTCAAACATTCTAAACGCTCGAAATTTTATTGAGTGATGCTGGGGAAAAGGTCTCTATTTCTAATTTTGCACCTTACTTAGCCCATAGAAGAAGTAACCTCTAATGGGAGCATAATAGGGATTTTCCTTTGCTCACTATACAGAGTTTTTCTTCAGGACTCCAAGTCTCACATATTTTTCAAGAATTTCTGTGCACACACATTTTTGGGGGAAGCATGTAGACAAGCATCTAGATACTATCTCAGGATTTTCTTAATTTGGAGACAAGAAGTCTATAACCTGTGTCCTGTTGCTCTGATACCATGCCCAAATTCAAATAGCAATGAGAATAAATCCCTGCCTAGAGTTTGAAAATGTGAGAGTATAAGGCAATTGTAAAAACAAAAACCTCTGGATTTTTTGAATAGCTGTAATCCAGGGTTTTTCCTCTCTTCTGACTGTTCTACTTTATCATGGACTTCAAAAGTCACTAACACTTTCTGTTAGCTCTTAAATCTTCGTAATTACTCCTTGGCAAGTTCTAGTGATGTTGAATATATGCATCTGTGTAAACATGAATACTATCTATGCTTTAAAAGTTGTCTGTGAACTTATGTTAATATCATTCAGCAGTGGGATATTTTCAAATAGAAAAATACCCTCACACATTGTTAAAGAAGGTTAGAGAGTCTCTTAGAATGGGAGAAGGCTGGTAATAGTGGAGTGTTGATCTTATTGCCTAATTGGATGTTAAAAGTGATGAATTCTAGTTTCACAGAGATAGTTTTGAATAGTTTTTGAGATAAAATAAGGCATATGAGATTTATTTACCAACCAGAGAGAAACCCATTGATAAGTATGTTGATTCACTAAATGTCGCTATCACATTTGATGATATAATGGCTAAAAGCTATGTTTGAGATCAGCACTAAAACAATGGCTGGGGCTGCTATAGCTTAGAGAACCAAGAAACCCTAAAATGCTAACTCTGATTTTGTCAAGTTAAAAAAGGAAGATGCTGGGAATAAGCAAGAAGAATCCCAACCCCACTTCTTATCACATTTCTCTGTCCTGGCCAAAATTGTGACAATACACAGAAAGCATCTTTCTTCACAAATATTCTCATAGAAAACTGCTGCAAAAGCCAAATTTTGACATACTCTGCTAAATGGGCTTAGCAGGGCTCTCATGAATATATGATGGGAGAGTTTTCAATTCCTGTATTTTGCCAGAGAGGATCTAGAAACCATTTCCTCCTGTGACCAAAGGGATTTCTGGCTTTCTTGACTGAGATTTGAAAAGATTCTAAATTGTACAGAGGCTCTGAAGGGGGCAGAATAGCTTTCCTGTCATTGAACTGTCTTCTATATTATTAAATTAGCTTTGCTTTAGAGTTTAGAAAGCGAAGACCAGTTGCCAAATAAAACAAACTATATGTATTTTGATGCTAATGGTTGACTGGAAAATGTCTTTATCTTTCTCAATGATTGGTCATTTTTTTCTCCTTAACCATATGGAAATATGATTCAGCTGGATTGCCCATTATGAGTTATGAATTTCAAGTGTAAGTAAAAACTGTACCTGTATAATATGAATATGCTATGATTCACTGACAAAGGAATCTGTTTTGTTTTACAAACAAGAGAATTGGGAGGGAAGGAAAAACATAAGAATTAGTTTGAAAAATTTTAACAATAAATCAGTGGTCACTTTTAGATGTAACACATTTTCACAGAATTAAATGATTCAAATGACTTAGTTTTGTTTTGTTTTGCTTTTTTTTTCCCCATTAAATCTGACAAGAAATGTTTGAATAGTTGTTAGGAAAAATTCTTTATTAAAGGCACTTTGGAACATTGAATTAAAATTTTGCTTCAGTCACAGATTTCTCACCCTTTCCCCAGCCAATATCAGACTCATTTTGTTGCCTCAATTTAAGACTTTTTGGGGGGTAAGGGGGAAGTCTGGACTGATGAAAGAGCCTCTTTATGATCTAACCCACTCTTAGAATAGTTTATGATTCATTCTCCTTCCAGAAAGACCCCAAGGGCACATTTGAACAGTCACTTTTTATTTAACATATATATTTTATACATACACATATCACATACAAAATTCTACCTGATTCAATTGATGTCAAATTTGCTGCTTCACATTCTATTATTCTCTGACCCAGAATCAGCATGGTTATTTATTTATGAAATAATTACAGAGTACCTACTAAGAGTAGTGTATTATTTTAGATCATAGAACAAAATAGACCCGATCTCTGATCCTTTTGAGCTCACATTCCATTGTTCCTTGTTATCATAGTACATTGTGCTATTTTTTAAATTCATGTCTTAATTATAGAAATGTATTTGCCCTTTCAATCTTCTTTGACCAAGTCTTTCTCATTTTATAGATTTTGTTAGTATGCAGAATGAGGTGTACCCCAGGACCCCCAAATTTGCATGATCTAAAGGAGTTCTGCCATCAGGTACATAAAACATATTCTTCGTATGAAAGACCTTTAAAAATAGGATTAGTGTGTATAAGAGAGAATAAAGGATATAGTTTCCCAATGAAACACCCAAAGTTATCCATCCCTTTGTGGGTAAATGCCTAGTCAGATGGTGTTGGTGAAAAGTGGGACCTCTGAGGCCTGAAAACTTACAACAATTCTAGGGTACTTTCTGATAGAAAACCATAGGAAAGGGACTGAAGGGGCCAGGCAAATCTCAATGAATATACAAATGGATGTAAAGGCTCTTGTTTTTAGTCTCCCCACAGTTCTCTCACCCATGTCTCTGGGTGTCTCTATATGTCTCAGTTTCACATGTCTCCTTTCATATCTTCCCTTTGTGTGTTTCCCACATGTTCTCTCCACGTATCCCCCAAACCTTCTTTAGATTTCCCTCTCAGCTCAGCTCCAACTATCCATTAGGTGGGGGAGAGCATGAAATCTCCACTTACTATAGTAATTCCTTTCTGGAGTCTGGTCTGTGTTTCCTAGACATCCTTCCCTGTATTGTTCCAAAATGGCATTGAATAAAGGGCAAATTTGTGTGAAATTTGGAAAGATGGAATGAAGTTTTAGACTCTAAATGTCAGCGTGGGTGCAGGGCACTGTGGCAGTAGTCCAGCAGGATCTGTTACCTTTGAGTGTCGGCAGCCCCTGGACTTGCAGTTCTTCCAGCTCCTATCAGCTTAACTAACTGCTGCTAACTAACTGCTTAAACTAATCAGCTTTTCTAACTGCTGGGGATGTGAATCTCTGTGGCAAAACAAACAAGCACAGAAAAACCCCATATTCTACAACATATTCGCTACATCATTGAAGTTAGAAATGGTTTCAATTTCTCCTCATGGGGTCCACTTGCTCTCATGGACTCTATTTTCCTTTTATGCATTCCAATTTGTCATTGCTTCTCTCATGTTATGTTTTTCTTTCCTGAATTTAGCTGTTCTGTAACCATCTCAGACCCAATACTACATGCGAAGACCTAGTCTTACAGAGACTTTTCCTGTAGAATTATGCAATGTTTCTTTTCTGTACCAGATCTTTCATTTAGTGTCACTCTCAGTGAGTTTACTTCTCTGATTGAAATCAGACTGATACAAAAGTTGGCACCAGAAATGAAGGGTCACTGTTAACAACAAATTATTTTACATGAGTTTTGGACAAGGCAATGGGAAGATCTGTATGGACTTTAAGGAGATGGTTTGCAGATGTCTAAAGGGCTTCCAGGAGACTTTTGGTGAGGTTTAAGGCAAGCAGAAAATGTTAACTGGAAATTAAAAGAAAGAACTTTGTTATATATTGGGGGAAATTTAGTGAAACTGTTACTTGTTAAAATGTAGAAAATATACCCAAGGAACTGATGTAGCTGATTAAGGGAATTTCCATGCAGAATGTTTGAAGGGTCAAACTAGTTTCTTTGAACCACTTGTTATAAGTTACAGATTAAGATTAGCTAAGGAAAGAAATACTCAGTTTTTAAGCAGAGAATAGAAAATATATATATAGCATCCAAGACCTGCTGAATTTGATAATAAAACTCTATCTTTCTTCTGCAAAATATTCTCTACTAAAAAATGTTTGAAGTCAGAGATCAAATCTAGGATGCTGTTAGGAAAATGTACCTCTGGGTAGGTCATAGAGGTCAAGGGTGTGACTGTACCCACTTTATCATGATTTCAAAAAGATTTAAATTGGTTTTTCATAGACCCTCAGGGTAGATATAAGAGGCCTTCCAAGGGTCTGAGTGATGTACCAAGCTAGTCTTTTCCATGAAGTAATAAGGCATTAAGAATCTTCAGGGTATTGTCCCACAGTGGTCTCATGAGGACCCAAAGAGGAGAAAAGCTTATTTTAAAGATTTATTTTATTTATTTATTTATGCATATAAGAACTGGGGTGTAAGCTAGAGGTGTGGGGGCTGAGGATTTACCAGAGACAGAGTGGGGATGCAGTGGGTAAGAAAGGAGAGGTCTACTGTGCAATGCCGTGTGGGTTAGCTCCCAGTCCTGGATCCAATTCTTGCCATGGGGGCTGGTGATAGTTTCATAGGGATGAGACTTTAACCCCTGTACCAGCAGGGAGACTTAAGAAAGGCTTATTTTTAAAACATTTACAGTTGTGACTTTTGCCTAATGGAATGTAATATGAAAATATATTTTTAACAATTTAAATAAATTCTACTGTTTGGGGACTAAAAGTTACAGAGGCAGTATAAAATGAAAGGGAAATTTTAAACCCCATATTTCTGCAGGTAGGAGTTAAGCTGAAAGAACTAGTCACGTAAGAAATTAAATGAGTAAAATTTGTAAACTGTTTAAACAAAGACAACGTCTATGGAAAAGGAAGAATGATTCAGTCAAAGATCAGAGTATATAGTTAATAGTTACTAAAAAAAAGTCACAAAATGGACCCATGCCAGGCCACACCAAGACTTAATAATATCTAATCCAATTGCAGTTTTAGGACTTTCCCAAAGTAGAATTTTAGAACAATCAACCTGGAATTTCCTATTCTGCACTAGGAAATTTTACGTTTTAAAAAATATTGAGTTTTAGAAAAATATGTATGCAGTGAGGTAAACTAATTAACTCCCCCTCCCTTAAGGGAAGGTGACTTTGCCTAAAATAATCTTTCTTTTTTTTTTTCTTGCTTAACAACTTTGTCACACCCTCTTTCTAACTGTGAGAACCATTCATTTTGTACAAGTCCTTGCAGAAACTATTTACTTATAAGTGGGATGTTACTTGATTCATGAATTATTTTAAAAAGCCAGTTAAGTCTCAAAATTTATTCAGATGAATTTTGCTTTTTAACAAAGTCAAGTATTGGTGCTCCTTTCAATAGTCATTACTAAGCCCAGCCTTCAATCTGATCTCAGCTTTATAAGAAAAGTAAGATGCTTACAGGTGATTTTAATCTTCAGCCATTCAAATTTCTCCTAAACTGTGCACAAGAATTTATGCAACAAAATGAAGTCCTTCTCATTCTGTCCAAATTCCTGAGCTTCAGAATCCATCAGTATAATTCAGTGGTAGTAATTTAATTTAACGCATTAAGGTGGTGGTATTTTGTTACCTGCAATATTAGTTGGAATACCTTCCTTCTCCTATCCACTCAGAATTGGTTCAATAACATTCTTTTTTACCTTCATAGTTAAATTTACAATCCACTCTTTATTTTTACTATCCTGTGCTGCAATCTATGTGCTTGATGTTAGTGGAGACTAGTGTCTCATTAATCTATGTAACCTAGTACCCAGCACAGAGTCATTGCTCAAATACCATTTCATGAAAAATTTAACCATTTCTCATAGAGTTTGTCTCTTAATGACTGGCATTGGAGCAAAAAAGAAATCATCCCATATTCCTTTGGTTTCTTCTTGGACTGTACAAGTAAATCAAAACAGCATCAGATGGGTTAGCAAAGCAAGAAGAATCAATTTAATATCAAATATATGGACAATTTATATGGTCATAAATTTTAAAGAATAATGGACAGAATTAAGCATATTTATTCTGCTTTTAGTGGAGCATCAAGGAAAGACAGGAGACTGCACATGACATTCAAGGGGAAATATCATTTACTTCATTTTTACTCTGCGAGTAAAGATGAGATTTTAAAGTAGAGAGTACAAGGGCCTCCCTGGTGGTGCAGCAGGTTGAGTGCCTCATTGTGAAGCATCCATGGCACAGCAGCGCAAGTTCTATCCTTGGCTACGGAGCGGACGCACATGGCACTGCATATCTCTCCTGTCTTGCCACCTGCTCCCTTAAGCAGTGTATTTCTGTCCATCTGCCTGTTCTGCTCCCCATTCTGTCTCTGGTAAATCCTCTCACCCATACCCCAGCCTTTGTATGCATAAATAAAGAATTTTTTTTAAAAAGTAGAGAGCATGCTCACTGATCAACCTAAAACTAGAAGAACCCTCTGAGACCAAACTACATTCTTCTAGATATTTCTTTTTCAATTAAAGAGAGGTGAAGTCAAGACAGTTTCTTCTAGACTTCAGGATCCTTACTATTCTCAATCCAAAATAAACTGGGGTCACTGAAGACTCACAAGACATTGGTTGAGGTATGGTTTCCATATAAAGGTGACAAGACACTTTGGGCATATGTGGAAAAGTCTATCTGAACTTTCTGGAGACTCTGACTCCAATCACTGCACTTAATACCTTCAAGTCTCAGTCCCAATAGACATAATTCTACTTCAAATCTTTGCCTCAATAGTAATTAAAGAAGAAATCTTTAAGACAGGTAAGCTACGTGACTATGAAACTCACAATTCTGAAAACAACAGTGTTGTCTTGACAAGATTTAACAGTTAGAATAATTCCATGATCTATGGTTTATTTCTCTTCTTACACAGATATAGAATTCTAAATTTATGATTATCAACAATATTTCATATTCTGAAGCCCAGTCCCTTGCTATGCATTAATATGATATTCTATTAGCATACACTCATCAGAAACCCAAAAATCCATCCCATGAGAGAATGAGATAGCATGAATAGTCTGGTGGTTAGGAAATTGGGTGTTGAAGTTAGAAAAACCATGGTCACAATTCACCATCTACCTTTTTTTTTTATGTGTGCATGAATTTATTTTATTTTTTTTTAATTTATAAATTTTTTAAATTTACATATATTTGACATCAATTGTAATCCCCATGCATCTGCCTTTTTGAACAAAGAATATCTGAAATGTTCTGAACCCCATTTTTTCATCTGTTAATGGACATAGTTATTATATCTAATTCATAAGATTATAGTTAGAAATTAAATGAGATAATCACAAGTTATGGGTTCAGAGTAAATGTTTAATGAATATTAGCTATTACTCGCTCCAAACCCACAAGGGTAAGCTCAGCATCAAGTCTTTGATAGAACTTATAACTACTTCTTTCAGAATTCTTAATTCTAAAAATTGGATAACTAGTGTATTTTTTCCCCAAGTCTTGGTTCCCTCCTTTTGTCTCTGATCCTTTAACATGGCCTTTAAAAAAAAATGCACCCCTCTTTTGTCTTGAGTTATTTTTCTACTCTATTTTGCTTCTTATTAATTTTTTTTTTAAATCTCAGCAACCACAACATTGGTTATACCATTCATGTTTGTACTCATTATTTTTCTACCAAAGACTTGGAATCTTGCTCTGGATCGGTCATGAAGATGCTGTTGTTGCCTGGAGCTCAGTTACTCTGATGGTACCTCTGATTTTGAATCCCTGAATCCATGTATTTTAGGGGTTCCCTGACATTCTGCTTTTCTACTGTCTATGCAGTCTGCTATATATTTTAAGCTCATCTCAATTGCCAGGTTGCATCCTCTCAATCAATATCATTTAACTCAATTTATAAATCATCAACTGTGCTCAATTGTATCTTTTTTTTTTTTTTTAAAGATTTATTTATTTATGCATACAAGCACTGGGGTACAGGCCAGAGGTGTGGGGGGGGGTGAGAGGATTCACCAGACAGAGCGGGGAACAGCACAGGCAGATCGACTGAAAGACACTGCTGAGGGGAGCAGCGGGCGAGGCAGGAGAAGTCTGCTGCGCCATGTGGATCACCTCCTGGTGGCAGCAGGGATCGAACTCGGGTGCTGCAGCGGCTGCGGTTTGCTTCACAGTGCGCCGCTTAACCCACTGCGCCACCAGGGTGGGCCTCAATTGTATCTTAAGATCATATAACATGAAGAATCTCAGAATGGAATCTACAGAGATGATATCTCCTTTCTCAGGACAGGATTAGTTTCAGAAAAATAGTGAGGATTGGGGCTCTAAAAAGGGAAGGAATTCTCTCAGCACTGGGTGGAAAAGAAAACAAAGAGGTTTTGCTAGGAAACAATGGCATGATTAAGTTGGAACTGGAAATGAAGAGGAAGAGAAATAATCTAGAGGCTAAATACAAATGTCAAGCCAAAGGGCATGAAAGAACCTAAGACAAAAACCATTTCAAGGGTCACTAAATATATGGTGATTCCACTTTTCAAAAAGGAAGTTGATAAAAAAGAGAAGTGATTTGATTAATGATTCAGTAGGATAGGTAGAATTTGAGGTTAGGGCAGAACAACCTGGTAGTTTTTCATCAAGAAGCTGGAAATACATTATTAGAACTCATGTGATGAATTAGGATATGATTTAAAGTTTTATAATTCAATAACACATCAGCAGAACAGACACTGTGTGAATGAATGAGAAGAATATTTAAGATGAGCACATTGCTGTCCTACACATATTTGAAAGGAACATAGGAACATAAAGGAAAGAAAAGAAATCAGAAGGAGCTGCTGAAGATTGAAGGAGAACAGGAGATTGTATTAACAGGGAAATCTAGGGAAGTGGGTTTCAAGAAGAATGGATGATCACTAGTATTAATGCAGTAAAAAAGGTCAAGGAGATGAAGTAGAGAAACAAGTACTGAATTTTAAGCAAGATCACTGGTGTCAGCCAAGAGAGCAGTTTCAGCATACCTATATGGATGAAAGCCAGCTTTCATGTGATTAAGAAGGGTGGTGAAAAATTAAACAGTAAAAATTGTGTTTCTAGCATCCTAAATCATTAATCTTAATGTACTCCTACAGTCATCGATTCTTAGAGTGCTAGAAACTTTGGAGATCTCATAGTTCACATCTCAGAGTAACAAGTCTGGGAATTTGGTAATAAAATCTCTGTAATTTTAACTTCCAGGGACATTTTGGAAATTCACTATTTCAGGAGATAATTTATTCACTTGTAAAAAGGTCCTTCTCGCTAACTATGACATATAAATTTGAGTAGGTATGTGATTTTCTTAGTGTTGTTTTATGTATGTGTACTTCTATGGCCATGGCTCTTTAACTCAGTCATTGACTTTTTTTTTTTTTAATTCCATGACAGAGGTTTTATAAGGGCTATTTCAAAATAAACATTCAAACTACTACAAGGTTCAATGAACCTTGCAGTCACTTTACCTCCTACATTTATAAAAGTTAGCAAGTTACAAATAGAAAAATAAGCAAATTAGATAATATAAAAGGAGCTGATGGGAATCATTACAAAGTTAGCTATCAATTCCCATTTTCCTGTAAATCTTCAATTTTAAAAGATAAGTAATTTTTATAATCTTTGTTCATATGTTGCTTTCAAAATATGTCTTGCTCACCTGTGTGTGTTTCCCATGTTTCAGTCTTTTGGAAAACAAGAGATTTTGTTTTACAAATAGCAAAACATAAATTGAATTCAAATTCTTATAACTGAAAGTTCAAAGAGATTTTTGATATGTCATTTATTGTTTATTTAAAGTTATGTTGTCCCTATCTAGAGAAGAGAAGATAAATAGTGGTGTGTTTTTCTATGCTAAAAGATTAACTTCCACAAATGTTTTCAAGATGAAATTTTAATTGACTTGGAAGAGCACCTGACTTTTTCAGAATTCACATTCCTTGAATTAACTAAAGAGAGAGGAAATATTCATACATTTGGTGATCTTACCAAAATTGTTTAGGAGAAGGTTTATTTGTAAAAATTACCATTTTCATAGATATTTTTGGTTCATACCTTCATGAGTACCTATGCACAAATGCATGATCTCTAAATAACTTCCAGCTATGGAAACTCTAAATTATATATGAATACCTCTGACAAAGCAGTATCATTTTTCTAAAATATCCTGCTTATCATGACTTCTTTCCTACAGTTGCTTTCCAGTTTAACAGCACAGTTTTTCAAACCTAGAGAGAAGGTTAAAAGGGAGTCTTGAATTCTTAAGAAATCATAAACTACTTAGAGTGTATAAAGGGCCTGACGGGGACAGTGAGTATTACATATGTCTAATAGCATGCCAAGTATGCCTCAAAACACATCACAAAATATCAAAAGAACCTTCTTAAGGGGTAGTCAGTAATGTTAGAGGCCATACACAGGAACATTCAATCTATTTTGTTTTCAGAAATAGAGCTATTGTAATGAATAATGTCACAAAATTGACTGTTTGGTCTAATTTGAAGTAGATGTATTTCACATGTATATTACAGCTTCTTGACCCAGATGGCATAGTGCTAATATAATTTTTTGAAGAGTCTAGGAGAATAAGTGATAGTAATGGGTTAAGAAAAAAAGTTTGTGTTTATAAAAAAGCTATTAAAATATAGGCAATTTTCTCCCCAAGTTGCTCTCTGTGTGCCATTTCATTTATATCTCTTGTCTGTGTCTTAAAGGTAAATGATAATTAGAAGTTAAAGTTTCTAATTCCTAATTTTGGAATTCCCACCATAGGTGTGCCCTGATTCAATACATATCCAGTAATTAAAGCAAAAGTTATAAACAGATGATTAGGGATCTACTCATTTTCCAATGTAGTTTTTTCTTTAAGTTTTACTTGCTTCAGGATAATTTCAGTATTGAATTACTCCATTATTTAAAAGTTGGAAATTGTTTTCTAAAGTATGATTTACTGACATTTTAGGATCAATTCTTTGCCAACAAAATTTCACAACAATCTTCCAAAATTTTTAATTATTTCTTTATCATTTAACTGGAGAAGTCATTTACCTGATTTCCTTTGCTCTAGCAAGCATTAGAGAAGGACACACTTGGGCACCGACCACTGGTGATTTGTGACTTAGCAAAATATTATGGCAATAAGCACATCACATTGCTTATACACCACTCACTTGGCTGCTCTTGTATTGGCAGAAAATATGTTGAGTTCGACCCTGCCCCAATGTCTACCATTACAGCAGGTTCCTAATGGAACAATGGGACATATACAGATTGATTTCCTCTACTATGTTGTTTCTAATACAAGTTCATGATTGAATCCTCTATTTGTTTCATTTTAATCCCTCTACTTGGCAGTTATTTGATAGAATGATAATAATTGTTATCGATCACCCATTAAATACAATTTAATTGGTCAGGAAGTAATATTTTCTTACTTTCATTTATGAATTTAAATTCTGAGTCCACAGAAATCCTTAGCTAAATATTTCAGGATGTCTTAAAATATTGGAGGTATGTCATAAGTAGTTGATGTCACTTTTCTTCATTAAAATAAATTGCACTTACAATTTAATAATGTTCCTGTTCACTATCTACTAGAAAATGATACCTAATCTTGCTACTACAAAATTGTATATCATTTGAATCATAAAATAAAGCTGTTTTATTGATGAGATTATAGATTTATCCTTTTGATTAAAAAATCATTATGTATTATTTGTACAAATATATACATTAAGCAAAAGACTCACTTTCCAACTACTTCAGTTTGGTTTCTTAATATGGTCCTACTTCAATCCACCATAATTTTTTAACAGTAGAAGCATATTATACATAAGTGGGAAATGCAAAATCATAAACATAATCTGCTTAAAATTTGGAGATACAAAAAATAGAACAGAAATATATTTTAGCAACTCCAAAATTTTACCTAGTTAGATGTGGAGTAACCTAGGAATCATGCAGACATGGATTTACAAATCTGAGGATCATAACAAATCAAAAGTTGAACATAACACCATGATGTTGTTTTTATATTTAAGATGTTAAAGATAGAAATACGGTATGGCAGCAGTTATGCATGACAGATTAATCATCTCACTACTAGCATATTCATCTCAGATCATGACTTTAATAAAGTATGAATTTTCATCATGAACTCTAAATATTTCTGCTCTTCATGGAGAAGCAAGTGCATCTGAGTTAATTAAAAAATATTATATTGGGAATGGAAGGAAATTAATATATTCTAACTTGAAAAAGAGACAGATGAAGGGAGTTAATCATTTTTATTTTAATTTCTTCATGTATAAAATGTCTATTATATGTAAGACACTATACTCTCCCCTGGGAGATGCAATCATGAACCCATTACAATTCTTTAAAGATCATTCTCTCTCTCTTTGCCTCTTTCTCTCTCTCTGGAGGAATGAGTCAGGTATAAAAAATAACTGTAGTACAAGATAAAATCACATTTTAAGGAACTTTGGAGGAAACAGTTACAGTTGGTTGAAGAAACCTTTCTGGAAGGGTAACATTTGCATTTAGCAAAAGGCATTTAAAGAAAAGTATGTGTGAAGGTGTGGAAGGCAGTCCCTGTGTGTGTCTTATTCACTGATATAACTCAAAGAAGAATCTCTGGAACATAGAAGTATTCAAAACATAATTGTTTAATAAAAGAACAGTGAGCACAGAATGGATGGGGGTACAATTAAGTGAAAGGAATAGTATAAAGCTATAGAGAATAAAGAAATAATTTGGGAAGCATTGGCAGATTCAGTTTTTCTGTGATTTTTATGGAAGTATAATTAAGATGGACATAATCGCTGAGCAACTGATTCTCCAGGCTTTGTATATTATCTCTAATTCATATTTTATAGTAGCAAAAACTTGGGAGTAAGTTAAGTTCAAAATTTGGTGGCTGCCAAATTCTACTTCTATTAATGATCAAGTGAACTCAGAAGAAAATGTGAAAAACAAAGAGAAAAGCAAATATATAGCATAAACAAGCAGAACCAGTTTGAAAAATGGAGGGGAATGGGTCTATTTCTTTCATGTACAGGCCTTTTTGATTTTTTTTTCTAAATAAAGTAATATTGGCTTAAGACACTGTATATATGAACCAGAAAATAGGGTCCCACCTCTTCAGATACAAGTTACCATGCTGCAGCATCTGCTAAGGTACCCATATTCTTCCGCCATAGTCCATTGAACCCCATCCTCCTTTGTCTCTACTTTCTCCTCCTCTCTACTAGTCTCAGCTTTGCAGTTCAGTTTCTAGGGTTTGTTTTGGTTTGGTGTTGTCTTCCTCTTTGTTTTGTTTCTCTACATTCCACATATAAGCAAGTCACCCAGTATTTATCTTTCTCCAGAGTGTTACACTTAGTATAATCCCTTCCATTTACAAATGTCTAGAGTGCCACTGAGTAGAAAGGAATGATGAACATTTCAACAGAAATGGAATGAAGAAATACAAACGGAGAACATCTGTTCCTATTTGGAAAAGTTGTAAACACCTGAAATGTTCAAAAGAGTTGTGACCAATAGTCTTCTCATAAACACTGAAGAAAAATGTGCAAATGCTACAATAGATGAAAGGGTAGTGGAGAGCAGGAAGGGCTTTACTCTGTGGAGAGCTATTTGACTAGCTAATGAATAGCTGAGAGGTTATGGAGTTTCCTTTCATCAGTAAGATAAAATGTGGGATGGGAATGCGTGATTGCCAGCATCTGGCAAATTTTAGTTAAGACTCTTTTCAGTGAACCCAAGTATTTATTTTGTGTGTCTCTTTCATATGGGTCATCAGGTAGACAAATCAATGAGGTTACTGAGTTAGTGATTTTTGAAAGACTTTTTGAGGTTTCAAAACATCAATTCTCATCTTGGATTGATGAAAATGTGATTCTTTATTCAGATTGCTTCTGCTCAGTGATTTTGAAGTCTGCACTCTACAAAATTTCACATTCCTTGTTAAGAGGCAAGTCATAAGCCTAGTATACAAATCAGCAATATCAAGTATTTAATTATGAAGGTGGAAAGATTAGAGAAAAATACATGCTTCACCCACAGTTCTGATGAAAATTTTAAAATAGAAAGAATGATAAAACTTTAAAATAAGAAGTTCAGAAATGCTACCCTAAATGTTTTGAATTTGTATCTACCAAAGGAAAATGCACTGTTTTAAAATATAAAACTGAAAAAATGTTTGCAATTTTGCTTGATCAATTTTTTTCTAAAATGAAACAACAACTTCATATGGTATTGATTTATAGATATTTTAAGATACTTAAAAATTTAATATTAAATTATTTCTTTGATTTTTGAAAAGTAATTTCATTTTCTTAATTATTTTTCATTGTCTCTTTTTCTTATATTTTCCCCTTCTTGATTCAATTTTGCATGAAATAGGTTGATGATCCTTAAGAGAACTTACATTTTATTAAATGTGATGTAATGTAAAATCTAACACAATATCTTAAATACAATAGGTGATATAAATGAATAAATTATGTTTAAAAAGCACATCAAATATTTGAGGTTTTATAATAGATTTTTCTGTGATAATTTATTGATTCTATTATAACTCTAAGAAAATACTATTAATTATTTTAATTAGTATGGATATTAGGAAGCAATCTTGTTAGAAAATAATGTATTTTGTGACATATCATTTAATGTGAGTTTAAAGTTTTCTGTTATTCCATTCAAGAAGAAATAGAATTTTTTTCCTTTTGAAAAAAAATATTTATTTATTTAAACATGCTTGTTTATTTATAGCCCCTGGCATAGTCATTTGTGCTCTCCCCCTCCCACTTCTACTTTTCCACTCTCCATCCCCCTCTTTCTCCCTTCTTAAATGTCTGTTTTATTGTCTGCTTTCAAGAGTCAATCACCTTTCATGAGGGCTTGCTTAGAGGTTTTAACAGGGGACCCAGCTACATCTATGCTCTTGACCAAAGAACTCTGTCTCTATTCCATGGAAGACTGTCCTCTTTGATCCAGTGAACAACTTAGGAAGGACACAGATAGAGCATTGAGGGAAGAAAGAGATACTCACCTAACCAGCCAGATCAGCAGACTCAAACCTGGCCATTAATGGGGTGACAGATGTATCCAGATTGCCTTCACCTTCGGTCAGCTTTCTTATAGAAAAAATAACCACTTGGTAGTCACTTACTAAGAAATTCCAATAATTTACCTTTAGTATACTTTTATATTTTTAATTTCTGTAGATATATCCATATTTTTCCTGCTAATCCTTAATGACACTCTCAATAATCCGGAATTTAATATATCCAAATGAAATTTATTATTTTGCTTTACAAAGACACAATATTATAATTTCTCCAATTTCTTAATATTTAACTATGACAATATTATTGGTTAGATCATAAAGGTCATAAAGAACCTTTCTTTCAAGAGGAAAAGCTGTTATGGTTCTGCATGTGCTTTTACATTTTTTTCTACAATTCTTCCTGGCACATTTTAAAAACCTCAATAGTACCTGTAATTGAAATTGAAATTGAATTTAGGACCTAAATCTCAAAGTAAAATTTTCTAAACTTTCTTTTGCACATATTCTCTGCATCAACCAGTTTCAACATATGATAACCTTCCAATTTTTCTACATAGAATAATAACTACCAACTGCAAATGTAATTTGTGTAACATACTTTACTCAACACTTGACATTACCGGTCTCATTTAATCCCTATGCCCACTTGAAGCCAGATCAGTTTAGTCCTTGGCTACTAAATATCAATTTCTATCAGCTTTGGTTCTTTAAATCCCCATACCAACCATGAAGTAGGATAACTTTATTAATTCCATTTTAAGAAGAGGATAGCGAAACCTGGAGAAGTCAAGAGACTTACTCTATGTTACACTGCCAGAAGCCAGAATTAAACTGAGGCATGTTCACCTCCAAAGTATCGTACTGTCATTTGTATTTCCATAAGCACAACCCTAATTTTAGCATTAATCATTTTTCACTTGAATAAGCCCCTGGGTTTCTTTTTTTTTTTTTTTTTTTTAAGATTTATTTATTTATGCATACAAACACTGGGGCACAGGCCAGAGGTG
>JAGFMF010011568.1:12978201-12992684 GCA_019455555.1 Galemys pyrenaicus | reverse complement strand
GGGGCACAGGCCAGAGGTGTGGGGGGGTGAGAGGATTCACCACAGAGAGCAGGGAGCGGAACAGGCAGATCAACAGAAGTACACTGCTGAGGGGAGCAGTGGGCACAGCAAGAGAGGTCTGCCGCGCCATGTGGGTCCCCTCTCTGGCCGGCAGCAGGGATTGAACTCGCGCTGCAGTGGCTGCGGTTTGCTTCATAGTGCGCTGCTTAACCCACTGCGCCACCAGGGAGGCCCAAGCCCCCTGGTGTAAAATATCTTTCTCAGATATTTTACACAGAGTAGCAAGAATAATAAGAAAGGATACAGCAAAATACTGAGGAGGCTAAACTGGAACTGTACATTAGTTTTGAATATGTGTGTATGTACACATTAGATACATAATATGCATGCATGTGAACATATGCATTAATGAATATATATGCATATACATCAATGAATGTATATATACATAAGAGCAAGTATGTATATAGGTATATGCATGTATATGTGCATATACACATACGTGTATATTATTCAGCTTTGGCTGCCACAAGAAAATACCACAGACTGGATGATTTAAACAACAGGAATATTTTTCTCATAGTTCTGGAGGCTGGAAATTCCAAGAGCAAAAAGCCAGCTGGGTAAGGCTTGCAGATGCCTTCTTGCTATGTCCACACATGGTGGGGAGAGAGAGAAGAAACCTCTGGACTCCCATTATTTTATTGTCATGACACTATTCCCATTATGGAATTCCACTTATACAACCTCATCTAAATCTAATTACCACACTTAGGTCCCACCTGCAAACGACCATCACATTGAGGTAGAGTCCATAAAAATAATACATGTCTATCTTAATAGATTGAGAGATAATGGAAAGATAAGAGATTGGGATTCTGGTGTGGCATTTGGTAGTCATTTAACTTGATAAGCGAATGAATGAATTAAAAAAAAAAGGTGTACTGTAGTAAAAAATTAGTTTTATAAAAGACAATAACCATTTCAAAATTTTATTTGTGCCATGCATTAGTGCAAACATGATAAAAATCTCAATTTTCTTAAGTAACAAAATCGATAGAGAATCAAAAAGTGACAGGGCATATAGACTGAAATACACTACTGAGGGGAGCAGCTGTGGGCAAGGCAGGAGAGGTCTGCTGTTCCATGTGGGTCACTCCCCTGCCCAGGGATTGAACTTGTGCTGCAGTGGCTGCAAATGCTTCACAATGCAGTGCTTAAACCCTTGCACCACCAGGGAGGCCCCAAGTTTTGGTAATATTTCTTAGAGAGATTTGACACATATTCTACAGGTTCTGAATTATACATTCAATATTCTCTGTATAGGTACATGTATACTTTATTTATGAATTTGTGTGGTTGGATTGTTACTAGTACAGTCAACCATGATGATATTTTAATTTATTATAGTCTCATTTACTGAACTACATATCTTTAGCTCCACTTCTCTTTTATTGTCTTCTTATTATTAAACCTGAAGTGGAAGGTAATTAATATCAGAATTGCCATATAGAACAGCACAATGACCTTGAAATTCAGATAACAAATAGGCCACTTTTTCTGTTGAGACCTTTTTACTGCTGCCCTGTGTTCCTTGAGGCATTTCAACACACAGTACTCTGTTTCAATCACATAAAACTTAGACCTTGACATTCAGTTCTATATCCTTCTAGCTTTTCTGTACAGTGATTTATCTATACTCCCCCTACATGAACATGGTAACTTATATTGTTATACCTCAAATGCTTGAACACTTAAACATTTGAAAACGAGAACCATTTTTTCATGTAGATCTTTATTGCAGGGAATTCAACTTATACTGGATGCTGCAGCTCCTGCAGTTTAAAGTCATATGACTTATTGCAATTTTTGTGAAAAGATGAGATAAGCCTTCACGATTAGGAAGGATTTATTCAGAATAATTATTTTCTTTAAGTCATGGAGATTTTTAAAATAAGTGTGATTGTTTCAGTAGCTTAGTGATTATAGCCTGGAACTAAAGCAGGTTTCTTTCTGAACTGAGTTTGTGCAGGTGATATTATAAACACCAATTGAGTCAATTCTTTTCAGCAACTGGTTATAAAGCAAAAATAAATAAAATCAATAATCAGCTTAAATCAGACTTTTGGCAATGCATAGGAAAATAATTGCCTAATATCCTACTCTTCAATGAACCTTTTTTTTTGTAGACATAGCTTCAGGCATATATGGAAGAACAGCTTTCCATATTTTTGTTTTAACTCAAATCTTTGATCTAAGATTTCTGCCATCTTTGTCTTGAATAGTTATACTGGAATACATCTCACAGAGACTGCAACTGTAACTACATCTAAAACATGTTTTCTCTCTTCAAGAAAATTATAAGCCCTGTGAGGGGTTATAATTATAGTCAGTAAGTAATGAGAAGTTTCTTATGTATCTTATAAATTGGCAATGAAGGCAATTCCAAAACATAAATTCCAAAGAACATTTGAAATAATGGAAACATTTTTTTGGAAAAACAAGACAAAACAAACAAACAAACAAACAAAAAAAAACACTCAACATCTTGATTCAAACATCCTAAGGGACAGCATTTGTTTTATCACAGGAGTACTGTCAGATCCTTGTTTCAAAACCAAATAGAATAATACAAAACCAATCACATAATTTTACTTTCCTAATTTATATAGATTTTTTTTGAAGTTATAAAAAACTCAATATAATGTGGTTTCAAGTTAATTTCACTGAAGTATTTGGGGGGAACTTGACTTGATAATTCTAGTTTAGGCTATTTGTAAGATAAATCTACTATAAGTGAGAGATATGATTTAATGATGAGTTTGTGGCTTGGGGAAAGAAACTAGAAGTCTGGTTCTATCTTGGTACATGAGATAAGGTTAAAACATGGGTACTGGAGAGTCTATGTGGTTTAGTCCAACTTCTGAGGGTGGGAGAGAAGAGATATGTTGTGGGCAGAAGAACTTTAGAGAAATAAAACAGTGCTTTGAGTGCTTGCTGGCATTCAAGAGA
Organism: Galemys pyrenaicus; assembly: GCA_019455555.1. Taxonomy (NCBI): domain Eukaryota; kingdom Metazoa; phylum Chordata; class Mammalia; order Eulipotyphla; family Talpidae; genus Galemys; species Galemys pyrenaicus. Next base: position 12,989,672 of record JAGFMF010011568.1, on the reverse strand, counting down.
CAGGTTTTTGTTTGAGTTCTACCCAGTGCAGTAGCTATTACAGATTTGAGCATTTAATTTTGTTGTAGCTTGTGGTCGTGATTAATCTGTCAAGTTTATTTCAGGGTATCTTTTTAATTAGTTTATTTTTCTTTAAATCAGAGACAAGGAAGAAAACAGAGAAAAATGACTATTTTTCAATCATGATATAGTGTGAAAGTGCTGGGATACTAGGAAGTATGGGGGTGGGGGCAGCATGAACAATAACAATTTGACATTTCCTAATCCATTCATTTTTAGAACCAGTTCAGTCTTCTGTATTTGGAAGGAGGGATCCTATACTAAATCAGAGGCATTTTTTTATTCCTTTCAATTTTCCTATATCCCTGAATACCTACTAAGGTAAAAAAACCTCATGACTTAATCAACTACTGAGGTTGCCTTTCTTGCTTGTTTTGTTGCCTGTTTCTTTTTTGCTCTCTGTGAGTTAGGTGAGAAGTGGAATGGAATTAAATGAAAAAGGCATGATTCAAAGACAGTTGAATTTGAAACCATCTTCCCTATCTCCTCTATAATATCTATGAACTCAAAAGCACAGGCCATTTAGAATATTTTTACTTTCTCTTTTTAAATTGTATTTTTTTTAACTTGTACAATTACATTCATTCACATCAACATAGGTCACAGTATCCAAATGGTTGAAATAGCCAACATGACATTGATAGATGGATAAATAAATAAAAAATATATAGTATTATTCAATCTTAGCATTTTTAGGAAGGACATTGACACATACTCCATGGATCAACTTTGAGAATAAGTCAGTGACAAATGAACAAAATCTGTATGATTCTACTTATATGAGGTGCCTACAATAGCCAAATTCACAGAGACAAAGAATGGTAATTTCTAGGGCCTACTGAAATTGTGAACTATTGTTAAATATATATATAGAAATTCAGATTTGAAACATGAAAAAGTTTTGGAGATGGTTGGTAGCAATGGCTTCACAATATGAATGTATTTAATGAATTGAACTAATATCCTTAAAAATGGTTAAAATTATAAATTTACCAAATAGCCCCACCCATTACCCCAAACTGGAAAATGTTCAACCTGTGTACATAAGCAGACAACTAGTTTTATGTAAAAGTAACAAACTTTTTAAATTCACCTACTGAAAATAATTTCCCTGCATCACTAGGAGATTAGAAACACACCCAGTTCAATTTGAAACCAATAATTGGGGAAAGTCCATAATATTGAAGTCCTATAGAAATGAATTTATCATGGTTAATTCTACTTTTATAATTTTGACAGAATTTTTTTGTTTTAAAGTCAGTTTAATTTATATACTGATAGATTACTATACATGATGGCATGTTTAAATTGTAGAATGAAGATTTTCTCTGAGATGAATATTGAAGTCTTATTCACTTAAGTTCTTTGACTTTACCTAGTTCAGTTGGACATTATTAACCTAATCTTTTGAACTTTGTTTCTTGTTGCTAAGGAATTCACCTATTCAATAGCCAAGTAAAATATTGATTCCTTTTTCTCTCCCTTTACAGAAAATAGAATAAGATGTATCTTAAATACATCATGGATGGCTATCCATTCAGTTTGAACACAATTAGAAAATTTTTTCATTATAAATCCACCTGGATAATATTGCATCTCTTTTTGAAATATCATTATTTTTGGAATATTTGGAAGACACATGCATGAAAATGATGCCAATTTTACCTGTAAGCTTTCCACCTTTACCACTTTTTTTGCATTCACTAATAGATTGTGGTTGAGGAAATTATTATAGCATAGATGGAAGTACTCAATGCACATATCAGAGGTTAACTTATTAAGAACAGAGGTCTAAGTGTCCAACAAAGATTATCTTACAGACTAAACACTGTCAAATTTAACATGGCTAGTAATGCACCACAGTCATTATAGATTGTTAGGTATCAAGCTGAGAAATGTCGTATATTTTGATTTATAAAAGGACTTATCTTTTGAGTAGTATAGTGAAAGAAGGAAAATAAAATATTAAAAGGTCCCACTGGTAGCCTAGTGACATACTTAAGGTCTTGGAAACAAGGATTTGTGCATTGAGTCAATTCCAGGAATTCATTGTACTAGCCAGTGTTGAGATGGGGAAATGGCCAAGTCAAGGAAGAGAGGTGATAATTATTGTATGCCAGGTAGTGTTTATTGTCAGTGGACTAACTTCTTCGATTTAATATAAGATGACTGGCCATTGCTGTTTCTCCACAAAAAATTCTGTTCCCACCCAAAATTTAAAGAGTTGACAAAGGTATAGCTACTGATTACTACAAAACCTAAAGTGTTTAACAAGTTATATATTTTAAACCTTTCCACAGTTTTCAATAGTAGTTATTATTACCACATTTTACAGCTAAGGAAAATGATACTCACAAATACAGTGATTTATACTAACTGGTAGATTTCATCACTACCTGACTGGGATATGAACCCAGGTCTCTGGTGTGTTTTAGAGCAAAATAACTGCACAGCTGCTGCTAATGAGTAAAGATGAATATAGTGCTTGCAATATAAATCCATCTATTCATCTCTGGTTTTGTTGGTCAGCACAGAGCCTCAGAAGAAAGAATTCTAGACAGCTGTTTTTTTTAATAAAGTGTTTCTTTTTTAAAGATTAATTTATGCATAGAAGAACTTAGGTACAAGTCAGAGTCATGGGAGGTGAGAAGATTCACCAGAGGCAGTGAGTTGCAGAACGGGGATTGAAGTCACACTACGTTACAATGGATGCTTCACAGTGCAGCCCTCAACCCTCTGCGCCACCAGGGAGGCCTGAATTCTAGACTGTTAGTATAGCGTTCCTCCTCCAGGCACAAGGATGTGTGTACTTTGCTCTAACTTCATTTAACTCAGTTCTCAAGAAAAACTTTTAACTTATCAGTGTATTTCTGGCTTTTTTTCTCTTTCTCTCTCTCTCTTTCTCTCTCTCTCTGTTTTTCTATGTCTCTCTCTTCTCCCACTTCCCATTTCTTTCTTAGCTTTGATACTTTATTATAACCTCTAAACATACTTTTTTTCCATACTTCTCTCTGATCTTGAGTACATCTAACCTACTAAAACACCAACAAAATTCCTGAGCAAAAAAAGATCTCACCTGTCTTTTGTGTTGATATGGATTGGTTTCAGTCTCTAATCTTTGAAAATAATGGTCAGTTGCCTTGATTTCACATTTGTTTACTTAAATGCACAGACTCTTTCTGTCTTGTAAAATGTGGTCTAGGTCAGCATGTACTCATAACCTGTGAATCAAACCCCAGGATTCTGCATAGGAATAACTCTAACTTTATTTGTCTTCCAATTAGTCTCTGCACACCATCAGGTTTGTAATGGATTCACTCCAAGTTTTGGCCAGAAGTAATTTAAATTCTTGCCTGACTGACTTACTCAGCATCTCTCAAATAGTAGAAGAGGCTCAGTGACAGTAACTCATGATCGTTTGTTGTTTTCAAGATTAATTGGAAAAACACTATAAGAGAACTAACTTAAATGTTCAAAGAATGAAGAATCTGTGAAAATAGTGCTCTTACATAATATGACCAACAAGGAAAATTCCCAACCCTCCCCTCACCTTGTAGTTTATACTCTATCACAAGCCAATGTGAACTATTCACAGAAAAATAGTTGTGCTAGCATCATTGTTCTGTTCTTTTGAAAAATAACAATGTGGTTTATGAAGTATTCATTCTTTTCCACAATGCATCTTGAATATTTTTTCCAATGTGAGATTATCAGAGACAAGAGCAAAAGTCACACATGATGCAAACCTTCCCACTGCGATTGAAAAATTTGGCTGCATATAAAAATTGTCACCAGTAATTGTAGAATCAGAATGAATTGTGGCCTTAAGGCACTTGAACAGAAGGTCTAATGATCCCCTTGTCTCACAAAACGGCATACCGTGCGGCCATTAAGTTAAAAACAAAGAATGTACATCCTGCTACCATGGAGCCTCCAGAACAGTTGGATTATGGGTGGAACGTGACCTTGCAGGCTACATATGTTACCTCACATCATCACTACAGTGAATTGAGAAGTAAAAGCTGTATAGCTAAAGTGCAGCAGCTAAGGAAAATGATACTCACAAAGCAGCTAAGTGAGTTGTAGACATTTACTTGGTACTGAAGCCTTTTTGTTTATATACTTGACATGACACAAGTATATTTGCTCTGCTTATTTCATTTTTAAATAATACTTATTTTTAAAAATCATAGTAAAGGTTTGACTTCAACTTAACACCTTGCTTATCATCATGTTATGTGGTTGCTGTTTATTCTACAGCATAAACACTGAAAAATAGCAGACATCATATGTAAGCACACATAATAGTTTCATCCCACACCCTAAAGTTCAGGACCTTTAGAGCCATTGAATCAATGTTTATGTTCATATGAGAAAGTTAGTTTTGGATGTGTTACCAAACCTTGTGGAAATTTCTTCTTTATTTAACTAGATTAAGCACCAAGCAAAATAACATTTACTGACTGAACAGAATTGCAATGTGAAATTCCAGTGAACTTGCCACATAGGATTTTAGTTTCATGATGCCCAGCTCTTCAGTAGAGTAAAAACAATATAGAACTGAATCATTCCTCCCGTTGCAGATGTATCCTGCTTTGTGGGAAAGTTGTTGCTATGCACAGTTCTATCAATTTTCATGTTTTCTATTCAGAAGTAAAAGGAGAAAGAAACATTTTGAAGAAAGTATTGTCTTTGAAATGTGTATGGAGGAGACATTTAATATGAATGCTGTTTTCCATTGTGTCAATCTTCCAGCTCTAAAACAGTAACAATAAACAAGATACATTCTTTATAGATCATCCATATCAGTCCCTTATTAAATGTACAATGTGAAAATATCTTCTCCCCTTCAGTGGGGTGTCTCTTCATTTTACTTACTCTCTCCTTTGTGGTATACAAGCTTTTTAGTTATTTATATTTTCTTTGCTTCTGGAAATGAGTTCTCAAAGGTGTTTCTGAGGTTTATGTCATGGTGTATTTTTCCTATGTTTTCTTCAATATATTTTATGGTTTTAGGTCTTAAGAAACCCTCTAACCTTGCTTTGGAAATGTAAACTGGTCCAGAAACATTGGAAAGCTATGTGGAGGTGACTGAAAACACTAGAAGTAAACCTGCCATTCAACCCACCTATTCCAATCCTAAGAACCTGCCCAAAGAACACAAAAACACTATTTTGAAAGGAAACCTGCACTCCTACATTTATTGCAGCAATATTTACAATAACCAAGATGCAGAAACAACCTAAATGCTCCAAAACAGATGAATAGATCAAGAAGGTGTATATATATATAGGTGGTGTATATATATACATACACAATGGAATACTAATCAGAAATCAAAAAAGTAAATCCATGCTATTTGTAGCAACATAGATGGAGCTAGAAGGGTTGAAGCTAAGTGAAAGAAGTCAGAAGGGAAAAAAGTGAACATCAGATGGTGTTACTTATATGCGGAATATAGAAAAACCAAACAAAGGGTCAGATAAAGACATACACATGAGGTATAAGGGCAGAAGGAGGAATAGGAAAGAGCACAGGGGAACATGGTGATGGACTATGGGTTTGATGATGGGAGAAGTACAGTGATCACACCTGATGGTAGAAATAATATATTGTTCAAAATTACATTTAAAAAGCAGCCCAAGTTTAAAAAAAAATAAAAAAGGAAGTCATAGCTGAACAAGAGCAATCCAACCATCTTACTGAGAGCACCTTTATATTGACTTAGAGCGCCAATTTTAAAATAAATAAACTTCATTCATTATGTGGAAAAGATTTAACATTTCATCTTAAGATCATAAGTTGTTTATATATGTCCTTTGAGACTAAAACCACCAACAGATGAAAACAAAATATATTATTGCTCATTATTGTAGAATATAAAAATTAGCAGAAATTTCTAAGTACTGAACTCTTAAATGTTTGAAAAAAACTAATTACAATACCCATTTGACTGTTAGTATTAGAAATCAAGAAGTAATTTGTTGAGGGAAGGTTAAGCTGTCTATGGTGTCAGCTGCAGTTTTATTAGGACCTTTAGTGTAACCACATCTAAGCAAAGGAATATTAAAGTATTGATTAAATATGAATCTCAGCTGGAATAGCTATACTAGGCTGGATTCCATTCAAATCACGTCCTTACAAAGATTTAAATTCAAGTATTTTGAAGTATTGATTAAACTAGGCTTTATGAAATGACAATTTGAATGATTCTGGATTTGATTTTATTTTATAACTTTATCTTGCTTATGGAATTTTAGTAAACTCACAGCATAGATAGGACTTGAAGGGTAAAAGCTGGGACAAGACTGTCTATAAATTAAGTAGATAGATTTTGTTTTCAGAGAAATGGGTACATTATGTGTGGAAGATACTATACATATTAAAGAGATGTGCTTAGGGGAGTTTTCCATGTTCCATTTTTAAAGTTCAGCTTAGGACAAAAGCAGAAAAAAAATGTGGAGTCTAACCAGAAGAAAAAGGGTTGTAATTGTTTGGGGGTTTTACCACAGCCATTCATACATATACTATTTTTAATGCTTATGTTTCTTTACAAAGAAAATCAATATATCCTTCCAAGAGAATATATGAAGAGATTTTTTTCAGTGAAAGGACTATGAGTCATCATGGTATATTTAATGAAGCGAATCTTCTCAATATTAGGAATGTTACTACTGTATCAGACTTCTAAATCATCACATGGGTCCCAATGCACCGACCCACCCAATTCTGTCTTCTCACAAAGACATGCTCTTTATAAGACAAATATAGAAACATTGTTTTCATCTTTTCTACTAAAAATAAATAAAAAAAGAAATACCCTGTAAAATACTGTTTTGGAGTACGGATGAAGAAATGTCTAACATGAGTGCATTTTTTTTTGTTGCACTGACCTGCCAGATCGAAAATCACAATCACATACTATAAACCCAAGTAACAGAAGATAAAATGAACACAGAATAGCTGCCTGAGGATCTATATTAAAAATACTGCTGCATTGAAAGACAGCCTGAAAACTTTTGATACTTCCTATGCCTTAGCATAGTGCTCTCTTTCAATTTTTGCAAACTTATCTTTTTGTGATAATCAATAGTCTAGTAAGGCTAAATTACCTAGGAGTCACAAAAGAGACTTGAATTCTCACACTTTCATAAATACACACGCTACCATTGAAAGGTGTCATTTATGTGGCAAACTCCTACTTAGCTTTCAATGTCTACTTCAAATTCTTTAGGTTGTTAAACTACAATTTATATGAGTTGCAATATTTAATTCAAAAAAAATGATGGCCAACAGAGGGTTGCTAAAGTTTTATTTTGTCAAGTAAATCTTTAACATAAATTAAAAACCCAAGTAACAAGTCACCAGCTACAACCACATAATTTCATAATAAAGAACATTTTAACATCAAAAGGATTGCAAGTAAATTCAATAAAAATAATAAATCAGTCTTCCTGAAATATCAATCTAGTTTCCTTATTTCATTTTAATTTGGACTGATAAAAGCTTCATTAGACAGGTACTATCTTATATAGAATTTTTTTACAAAATTTTACTTGTCAGAGCCAAACAATACCCATTGCTTTTTACACCAGGTAATTATTATAATTATTATTCTGTACAGCAGGCATTTTTTTGCCCTGCTTCCCCTTTGAAAAAGTAAATTATTAATATCAAATTCTAAATCTTATTTATCTTAGTTATCATCTGTACCTAGTGGAATGCCTAGCAGATAATGTGAACACAATGTGGTAGAATGAATGGAAGGTTTGCTAAATTAAGACAATACATTGCACTGTTGGACAGTTTTAGTTGTTAGAAGATTTCTATTGTTGAACTGAAATTCTTCCCTAGATTGTCCAGTTCTGCTGCAAAGAACATCTTTATTCCTTTCCCAAATGGTTTGCTTCAAATTCTCTAACTGATCTTTTCTTTAGATCACAATTCTTAAAACACAATTCCTTAAAACACAATTCCTTAAAACATTCCTAATAGAAAAATGTTGGACACTTGCCAGTTTGCCATTCCTTCAACTCAAATTTACTTTTATTTTTCTTAAATTGTAGTAATACTGTGTACGCATTACATAAAATAGATTAGGATCCAAAAGAGTTAAGTTTCAGTCTTTTCCTGGAGATTAATAAGTTGAAAATACAATTGAGATATCAAGTAAAATTTTCTTGGATTTGATTTCATTCACTTTTAAAATCAGGATGAAAATTATTATCTCAAACAATGTATCTAGAATCTCTGAAATAAAGTAAAAAAATTAGTTGCTATAATAGATACATAACATATAATAACACAGTACAAAAGAAATCTATTTGTCATTCATTTAACTGTCCAAGATTGTTCTGCATGGGTGGCATAGGATTACGAACTAAATGTTTGAAGCCCCCCAAAATACATATACATTGAGACATAATCCCTAATGTGGTGGCTTTGGGAAGTGGGGCTTTTGGCAGGTGACTAGGTTATGATGAGCCCATACTCAAAATGGGATTAGCACCCTTACAAAAGAGGCCTTAGGGAGCTTTCTTACCCCTTTCACCCTGTGAAGGGATATTGAGAAGATAAGTATCTATGAAAGAGCAAGAGGACTCTCACTAGATACTGAATCTAACAACACCAAAATCTTGGAATTCTGAGTCCCCAACCCTGAGGGGGGAAATGCATAAACCATGGAATCTATGTTTTTGTTTTTGTTTTTGTGAGAGCAGTTCAAACAGACTATGGCAGAGGCTGAACTCCAACAGTCTTTCAGACACCAGTCAGATGGACGCACATGTCACCATGGATGATCTCCTGCTCAGTCAAATTGGGGGCTGGGGGGGCAGAGCAGAATAAAGGAGCAAGAAAAGGAGTTCATTGTGCCAGACATGGAAGTGGTATACGTCATTTTGAATTCCATGCCAGCTAGAAAGTGTAAAGTCATGCCAAAGTTCATCATGACTTTTTATGAAATGGTGGAAAATCACATTTAGCTGCATGAACTCAAACAGAGGGAAAATAGAATTGACTGATATTAGACTATTAGTTCAATTCAAGGAAGCCTATTAAATTAGATGGCTAATTTTATTTTTTAACCTCATTTTATGTTTGCATTACATTAGTTTTGTGGTCATATTTGTATTTTTCTTTAAATATAATTGTTAACTACTCTTCATAATATGGAAAATTATTTTTAAAATGAAAATATCTTTCATTTATTCTTATCTAACTACAACAGGAAACATTGGCTCTAATAACAGAAAATAAATGAAAGCTGAAAAATAAAAGGATGGTAATAATAACTACCTTTAGGATATTATGAAGATCTCTATATATATCTATGTACATAAATATCAACTAATATTGGTTAAATTGACATCTAGGGTTAACCACATTTGTTACATTAAAATTTTTCTTATGCAAACATCTACATGTTTTGAACAAAATTGAATCTTTGTTTTTTGTATTGTGCTTGATTTGGCTTTTTTTGATCCAATTTTCCAACTTGTCAATATAATTTGAATATATAGCTTTAATACACTTTTATCATCACTTTAGTAATGCTTTTCAGTTTGTGGTCACCTGAATATCTATATTTATTCCAATACCATACTCTTTGTTACTACAACTTGGTAGTATAGTTTAAAGTTTGGGAGTGTGATACTTCCATTTGCCTCTTTTTTTTTGTGGTCAGGACTACTTAAGCTATTTGGGATCTTTTGTCATGCCATATACATTTGACGCAACTTTTTTTTTCTATTTCTTTGAAGAATATCATTAGAATTTTGATAAGGATTACATTGAATATGTATATTGCTTTTGGTAAGATGGTCATTAACAATGTTAATTATTCTAATCCATAAGAAGGGAATTTCATTTATTATTAGGGAAATGCAAATCAAAACCTCAGTGAGAGACCATCTCACCGCTAGAGAATGGCCCATATTAAAACAAACAAAACAAACCAGACACAGTAAGTGTTAATGAAGATGGGGAGAAAATAGAACCCCTGTACACTGTTGATAGGAATGTGTAGATTGATCCAGACCTTATGGAAAAAAATATGGAGGTTTCTCAATATACTAAAATATATACCACATGATCTAACCATTCCACTCAGAATTCTACTCCGATCCAAAGAATCCAAAAACTCTAATTTGAAGGAATATTTGAAGAGATGTATGCACCTATGTTTGCTGTAAAACTATTTACAATAGCGAAGGTATGGAAACAGACTAGCCAAGGACAGATAAGTGGTTTAACAAATTGTATATAGGGCCTCCCTGGTGGCTCAGCGGGTTGAGCGCTGCAATGTGAAGCATCTACTGCACAGCAGCGCGAGTTCGATCCCCGACCAGGGAAGGCCTCCGGCCAGGGAGGGGACCCGCGTGGCGCAGCAGACCTCTCCTGCCTCGTCCACTGCTTCCTCAGCAGTGTATTTGAGTTAATCTGTCTGTTCTGCACCCCACTCTGTCTCTGGTGAATCCTCTCACCGCCCTGGACTCTGTCCTGTACCCCAGCTCTTATATGCATAAATAAATAAAATCTTTTAAAAAAAAACCAAATTGTATATATACACAGTGGAATACTACTCAGCTCTAAAAATAGATGAACTCTTGCCATTTGCTATACCATGAATTCAATTGGACGTTTTTATGCTACATGAAATAAGCCAGAAGGAGAAATACAAACACTTAATAGTTTCATTTATGTGGAATAGAGAAATAATCAAAGAGTCAGATAAAACCTAACCAAAAATAAACTGACTATATAATTGAGGCTACTAGATGGGGAAAGTGGAAGGTAGCTCAGGTGGAAGGTACCACAGAGGGTGGAGAAACCAATGAACTCTGATAGAATATTATGAGTACTTTGGTGGTGGGTGTGGTATAGTAATATACACACTTTTGAAGAGGTATGATCCTATACCTCTGAATCACATACATTGCTGCAAACCAATGTTACAGTAATTAAAAAAAAGCAGATCCCGTTATTTTTATTCTCAAGTACTGCACCATTTTAAAAGAGGGTATCCCAAAGAAATGGAAAAATATCCCTTGCTCATGGATTGGAAGAATTAACGTCATCAAAATGGCCATCCTACCAAAAGCAATCTACAGTATCAACACTATTCCAATAAAAATTGCAATGTCATTCTTCAAAGAAATAGAAAAAAAATTGATGAAATTCATATGGAGACACAAAAGACCTCGAATAGCCAATGCTCTCCTAACTGACAAAAAGGGAAGTGGAGGGATCACACTTCCTGACTTCAAACTTTACTACAAAGCCACAATCATAAAAACGACATGGTACTGGAACAAAAACAGACACATAGAACAATGGAATAGAATAGAAAGCCCAGAAACAAACCCACAAACTTATGAACAACTAATCTTTGACAAAGGAGCAAAGAATAT
>JAGFMF010011568.1:12855217-12977291 GCA_019455555.1 Galemys pyrenaicus | reverse complement strand
GGGAAGATGGGAGCACGGGGGACTGAGGTGATGGTGCACTGGTGAGATGGTGATGGGGAATACATGGGGATTACAATTAATGGCAAGTATACGTAAATTAAAAAAAAAAAGGAAAAAAAATAAAAGAGGGTATCCATTTATTCTGTGATTTCAAAGGAAAAACTGGGATCTGAGAGGTAGAATTTAAAGTGACTTACTCCCTTCTGATGAGAGAAGAAATATTAAAGCAGGAAGCTGTCAATAGTTAACTTGATAGAGATGTGGTACAGACTGATTTGGATGAACAAAGGCAGTGATTTATTGTTATAGAAGGAATCAGCTATGTCCTAAGTGAGAAAATCAGGTGAAATTGAACAAGGTAAGTAGTTAAAGTGCTTCATTCTTTTGAGGAAATAAGATTGTGGGATAAGAATCAAAATTCTGGGTGTTCACTGTGGAATACAGGAATCTGGAAGAACTTGATCTCTACCAGTAAAATAGAAAAGGGAAAAGATATAAAGAACTAAGTATTAGTATATACAGATGTTTATCCATATGTGATAACTTAAGAGTCAATTCTAACATATATCCTAACTGAAACAAAGATTAATAATATTGTATGTGTGCGTGTGCATGTGCCCATGTGACAAAAACTTGGTTTACACTAAATCTTCAGCCTCAAAGCAGCTTTAGCTCAAAGGTACTGATTTTTATTTTGTTTTTTTGTTTTTTTTTAAGATTTATTTATTTATGCATACAAACACTGGGGTACAGGCCAGATGTTGGGGGTTGGTGAGAGGATTCACCACAGAGAGCCAGGAGCAGAACAGGCAGATCAACGGAAGTACACTGCTGAGGGGAGCAGCGGGTGTGGCAGGAGAGGTCTGCAACGCCATGTGGGTCCCCTCGCTGGCCAGTGGCAGGGATGGAACTCATGTTGCAGTGGCTGTGGTTTGCTTCATAGTGCATTGCTTAATCCACTGCACCACCAGGGAGGCCCCTGATTTTTATTTTGAATGCTTACTATGGACTCTGTAATTTGCAACATTTATGTCTGAAAATGTAGCTGTAAACAAAGAATAAGGAAAAATCATTTAAACAATAAAATCAAGGTTACTTCCATTTCATAATGTTTATAGGCTACATAAAACATTTATTGACACTGGAAATTTGCATCTTTCTTGATTTGTAGTGAAACAAATGATTTTCCATTTCAACATCTTCTTTCACTTTGGGTGGAAATTTCACAAAGGTTTGTTTTTCCCTTTTTATTTGAAAACTCCACATGTTAAATATCAGGCAAGAATAAAGCTTTCTGTTGACTCAGTTGCATTCCAAATATTAATGAATATATTGAACATGTTTACAAGATTTAATTTTTTCTGCATCAAATGATAAATATTCCCAATGATATTCATAGTAGGTTTCATAATATTTTGGTTGACATATCAGTTTCACTCAAAGAATTATCCATACATTTAAAAATATGTTACAATTAAATTGAATCTTTAAATCTTGCAAAACTTGCAGAATGGGAGTGGAAAGGGATCTAGTTCTTTAAAATAAATTGCTCCTGGGGAAAATGTGAAATTAATTTTACATTTGGCTACAAATGATATGAACTTTTCCCTTTAAACTATTTTTAAAAACCTGTGGAAAAGTCATAAGACAAATTGACACTCTTAATTTGTTATATATTTGTAGATAATGGGTATCTTTGTGTGTGTAAATATGCATTATATATAAGATGTGGGGCATTTGACCTGGGGAAAGAAAATAAATAAGCCTACTTGATAGGTTTATTACGTTTAATTAAAATTTATACCAGTGCCTTTAGTTCCTAAATTCTGTACTAAAATATAGATCTTGGAATTATCTGTGAAATGTTTAGGACCAATAGATATTTACCTATGGAATTATCTTAATTTCCTCTCTTGGGATTATTTTAATAATGGAAAGGCCAAAAGAAAAAAAGAAAGTCAAAATTTGCCAGATCTCTTCTAGGAAGACTCTGTGAACTGGAACCATCTCCTTCCACTTCACAGTCATTACCATTTGTGCTTCTTTTGCTCAAGCATTACCTTGAATAATTCTGCTGTAGCATGTTCTCAAAGATTATAATAGGTACATTCAGATCATCTTTGAGATTGAAGATGTTTTTCCCAAGAAAGAAGCAGTACTATTTGAACCATCAGGGTGTACTTTGTGCTTGAACATGTGAGGGGGAATAAGAGTGGGTTCAGATAGAATGACAGTTAGAAGGTGGTCTGAAATGTATGAAGCATCAGTAGTGATTCAGATGGTGGCAAAATCAGGCCTGATGTGATGTTCCTATAACTCTTCCCAGAAGAACCACAATTTTCTAGGATCTCGAGGATTCTCTGAGGCAGGCAGAAAAATCACAGGATAACACCTATATGCCTTTGATGTCAGAGGCCCCTCTCTCAGCCCAAGACTGTAAAGAATATGGCACATGTCATGTATCAAGCAAATACCTAAAACCCCAATCCTCACAGATGTGTCTGAATCCCTCTCCCCACAATTCCAAGACACTGACCAAAGATGTGGCCTTGAGACCAAAAATGGATATCTTAGCTATGTAAATTCAACATATTTTATATTCTGGAACATTAAAGTTACTTAGAAAAATGTTTGTTAAGTGAAGATTAAAAAAAAAAAAGATTTTTGTAAGCTACCTTGGCAGTCTTAATGTCTTACTTAAAGTCATCTCTTCAGTTAAACAGAAAACATGGATCATCTTCACAGTATGAATGACTTTAAATAGGCCATCCTAAGGACAGTTTCAGCAACTTCATTATCTAGGAACTCTAGATAGATAAATCTGTTAGAACTCTAGATTTAATTTTACCCATATTTTTTATTTATATTATTCTTGTTATTACATAGAGTAATCTCCAAAAAATCTTCTAACAATTCTCCCCTCTTTTATGCATATATCTCAATTTATATCAAAAGTAGAGATCATTCTTCCCCATTTTCTGCATATTCCCACCTGACCTTGATTTTGGAATGACCTTCAGACTGGTTTAAGGAAAAGAATGCTGCAGAAGGGATGTTGTGGGAGTTCTGAATCTAGTTTTCTAATTGGCATGACAGCTTTACTCTCAGGACCCTTGGGACTCATTCTCATGCTGCAAGGAGACCAAGGCACATAGAGCACTACTTGGAGGGTGTTAGGGTTTGTGAGAGACACCCCTTCTGAGCTGCCAACTGACAACCAGCCTTAATTGGCATCCATGTTAAGTGCACTGTCTTGAAACAGTAGCATTGTTGAGTCCTGAAACTGGACTGTACTGTGTGCTAATGTTGTGTGGAGTGAAATTTCTCAAATGAATGAATGCAAGACATTCACAATACAGTAAGAGATAATAAAACTGCTGTTATTTTAAATGACTAAATTTTGGAATTGTTTTCTATAGAGCCTAAGATAACTGAAATGATAGTCTCTTTTATTCTAGCATTTAAAAGCAATTTAATTTTCTAAGACATATGACATAGCTAAGAAATGATTTTTGAGTTCAAACATTGCTCTGCAGAAATTATAATATTAAAATGTCTAGTTTGTATATATGCAATGGTTGTCTTATTAAAATAATACATAAGTGAACATTGTTTCCATTGAGGGAAATGTACATTTTTTTTTCTGTATATGATATATATCGGCTTGTATAGAGGCTGCACTTTGCTTCTGGTATTTGTTCTCCTCTGTTTTTTATGGTGCTAGAACATCTATTTTCAACTGGATATATAGCAGCTCTGGATGGAGAATATATTTTGCAACCTGCCAAGCTGCTGCAATTCTGGTCAAGGGGATATAAACAAAATTATTTTGTGCAAACTCATGGAGACTCTTTGCTTCTTCATCTTTTATTCCTGGGAATCAAAGATGGGCAATATATTTAGAACATACCTTAGACCAAGAGAACAGGTCACACACAAGTAGAAAGGTACTTAGGCCAGACCATCTGAGGCACCTTGCTCACATTGGACTTCTCATATGATTGAGAAACTATTTCTGATTTATTTAATTAACTAATGTCAGGATATTCCAATAGTTGAAGGCAACCAATCCTCAGTTAAAATAGCAAATGAACCAAGTTCTTGCCTAAAACCACTTGCTGGAGGCCCACTCTTTTCTTTTTCTTTCTTTCTTTTCTAATTGAAGCTATGTTGGTTTCTAGCACTATATATGATTTAGGGGTATAAGTTCACACTTTTTCAATTGTATGTTACTATACCATGCCCACCACCAAAATACTAGTAACCCTGTACCCCTATACCTACTCTGCCCTATGCTTACGCCCTCTACTCCCCACTCAGGTTAGTTGTTCTGCTGTCACAATACTAGTGTTAGTTTTTGTTGCCTTGTCTATTCATTTGCTTTGTTTCTTTAAATTCCACATGATTGAAACAGCCAGTATTTGACTTTCTCCTGACTTATTTCACTTATGATATTCTATCCAAATTCCATCAATATTGTTGTCACAAATGGCAACATTTCATTTTTATTTATAGCTATTATTCCATTGTCTATACACCTTGTTTTCTTAATCCATTTATGTGTCACTCAGTACTTAAGTTATTTCCATATATTGACTATTGCAAATAGTGCTAAAAGGAACATAGGGTGCATACATATTTTCCAGTTAGTGTTTCATATTCTAGAAGTCCACGATTCTGTACCTATACTTTGAACAGAGATTGCTATAGCTTATTTTTCCTCAGTGACTCAGTTTCCTTTATTTAAAATATTTTAACAAAGAGCCTCAGCTAATTTTCTTCTTAAAATTAGAAAATAATATGTAATTACATCATTAAGTAAGCCCATAAACTTCCATGGCAAAACATTTTATTTCAACGATCTTTCATCTTTATGTTAAATTCTAGAGACTATAAGGAAATTGAGGAAATAAGTTTGAAGAAAGAAGATGTACATTATATATATAATACATAATGAAGCTTTCAAAATAGTAGATGTACAGGGTAAATGATAATGTAATATACATACATACACGACAAGAAAATTTTAAAGGATGGACATAATAGGGCCACATTAGTTAGACAATGAATTGTGAAAGCAATTAGTTTCTCATTAGGATGCCTGGGGAAGATCTTACTTTAAGTCACTAGCTTAAAAGCTTAATATATAATTAAAGCAGCATGCTTCTAGTGATAGTATTTGATGGTGTCTTTCTAGCAAAACATGCTGAGGCATAGGAGAAAATTAGGGTTAATATTAGTTTAATTTAGAAAACAGTGTTTTTATTCTCCTTCAGAATAGGTATAATAAAAACCAACAGGAGTGTTTTAGTACAAATATTTAATAGCCCAATATCATTGCTATACCCCTCCCTTACTTCCCTTATCTATGTCTCCATTGGGAAATATCTTTTCCATTTATAATTTTCCATTACAATCATCTCATCTGCTGTAATGGTTTGTATGAATGATACCTGATAAATGCTTTGTTTCCTGGATGGATTGATACTTTTCCTAATGGCAGATGTAACATGTTTAAGGAAGAAAATTCAAAAGGCACATTTTAAATTATTTTTAATATCAAGAGATTCTTTTGATCACAATACTCACAATCTTTTGAAAATTACCACACTATATCTCTATAAAAACATTTATATTCCCACACACTCATACACACAAGAACATACTCCCTGGATTTTATTTCATAAAAAAGCAATGTTTTTCATAAAATGAAGAAGGATATTCCCATCTTGCATATATTAAATTTATTTCATAAAGCACAAGTATACATAATATTTGTCACTTTTTGTCTATTTAATGTCATGACAAATGTCACTTTTATTTAAATATGTGCAAAATATGAGCAAAATCTCTTCAGTCCCACAATGTTATTGATTTCCTGTAGAAAGGTTTGATTATATGCACATATCTTTTAAAATTTATATTTCTGATTTATTGAAGCACCCTTCAGCTGTTTTCTACTTAACCATATTTAGAAGTTAAACTGTGTCTTGATGGAAATTCACACACTGTCAAAATACAGATGAGAAATACGTGGAAATTTTCCCTGCTATCCATATTTTCTTAAAAATGGAAATGATTCATACAAAATTACTGAGGAAAATTTAAAACTCTCCAAGAGCACGATGCATACTGCTACAGATTGTTTCTTTCATGAAAGACTTCTCAGATACATGTAAGATGTAATCTGGGATTTCCCCTTCTGTGGTGTAGCAGGGAGTTCCCTGCTCTCTAATTCTTACAGATGATATTATTTGATGCTTGACCCTTTTAAAACAATGAGATAATGAGAAAGTTGTTATAGTTCCTCTGTTCTTTCAATGAAATCATATATTCTATTCCTAAGAAAAATTTGTCTGTAGAAGGGAATCTATAAATTTTACATGTGATGAAGAATCTCTATGAACACTCTGACTGAAATTTGGAATTGGTTCTGTGTTCAGCTTTGTTTTCATGTGCTCTCATCTCGATCCAGTTCCTTGCTCTAGATCTTACAAGGGAAAACAAGATTAGCCTACAAAGTGAGGATTTGTAAAATTTAGAAGAAACCAAAAGAAATAGCTTTAGTAGAGTTAATTGGTTAAGTCATTCAAGTGGTTAGTTTTTCAGAAATACTGTACTTTTAGTACTGGATTTCTTTGTAAAAATACAATAAATTTGTTGTTAATTAAAAAAAAATGTTACCAGTGATTATATCAAACTCATCTCATTGTATCTGCTGATCACCTATGAAGAAAAGAAGGAACTGTTTCCCACGCCACTCACTTGTTTAACAATGCCAAAGGATTGCTGTTTTTGGGAACTTTCACCTTCACATTGAAATTATTCCTTAGCACTCATATTTGCTGGCAAGTATTGGTTTTGACAGTGCCAACTTCGGAAAGATTCATTATCCTCTGGTGCATTACCAACTCTAGAGGCAGTCAAAAGTGTCAGAAATCTCATGGGCAAATATAATCTCATGATTTTTTTAAAGATTTATTTATTTATGCATACAATATCTGGGATACACGCCAGAGGTGTGGCGTGTGAGAGGATTCACCAGAGACAGAGTGGGGAGCAGAACAGGCAGATTAACTGAAATACACTGCTGAGGAGAACAGGGGCAAGGCAGGAGAGGTCTGCTGTACCATGTGGGTCCCCTCCCTGGTCAGGGATTGAACTCTCACTGCAGTGGCTGTGGATGCTTCATAGTGCTATGCTCAACCCCTTGTACCACCAGGAAGGGCCCATATGGTTTTTTCTATCTGATTTATAGACTCAGGAAATTTTGATAAATGGTACAATTTTGAGATTTTCCCCTCTAGATTGAACCCAATTTAAACTCTGAAACATTGGAAATAACTGTGAGAATGTAAATTATTTCCTTTTGTTTTATGTTTTTAAAATGTATTTGCTCTTATATAATTTAAGTTACTGTCTACTTTCATATTTTCTTATTTTGTCTAGTAGTGAGAAGTGAAGTGGTATTTGGGTAATGACATGTTTTAGTTCATGAAATACATTGACCAAAATATATATTGCATTTCAACATGAACACTTCAATATCAGGTGCAATACTATCAAATGTTATCATGTGCATGGATGAGATAGTTTCAGGTGTAATGTCTTCTTTTATAGGAGCAAACTGGAAGGAATAGGCTATAGGGAGGGAAGGGAGGGAAGACTTACTTTAGCAGAACCTAGATTTGAACTACAGATTTCATGACATGCACATACACTAATGTATGGGCTTGTTTATCTTGACAGATGCTCATGATGTTAAACACATTGTGCATAAATGTTACATAGAATCACTAGAATATAGAATGACTCTTTAAAATAAAGAATCTGTGTCAAATAATATCCTACCTTTTCCTTATGCCCCAAATCAATTGGCTGCTCTTTATGAATGTTCTTTAATACCTATTTGGGATTAATTATCCCTTCCCAACATCACAAAATTATATACATTTATCACCAAAAATGTTCTATTCGGTAAATAAGCTCTGAGTGTATATGTGTATATACATAGTTCTCTGCTTCTGATAAGTTACATTTTATTTATAAGAATCTTTTGCTTTATCCATTATAATATCTTGCATATAGTAGGCACTCAATAAGGATATCTTAATTGATCCTCTAGTTTATGTAATATTTATAAACTAGCTTTTTATGTATTTAGAAATATTGGAAATGAAAAAGGACTAATTAAAATAGAGGAACTAACGTGGTATATGATGCAAGAGAGATCTTCCATTTTCTGTAGGAAAATGTTTGATAAATTTCTATTTTATTGTCATTTTGAATTTAACATGTTTATTAATTTCTAGAAAGCTGCTCCTTACTCAACATCAATTATAAATACTGAATAAAAAAAATGAAGGAAATGTTTCTTATTTATAGTAAGGACTCAAAATTAATCTCTTTATACCAGTATTGCAAAACAAGTTAAATTATTTATTTTTATTATCCCAGACATGTAGTGAACCACATTTAGCCTAATATCAGTGATCTAGTCATAGTTATAATTGTCAGGTATAGAGAAAAAAAATTATCACTAGCAGCAACTATTTAATATTTGAAGATTTTATTAAGTCACATTTAAGTTTTAGGTCACAGAAATTTAAGGGTTACCAAGTTATGGGCTTTATTATTCTCAGGAAAGCAGACACCATGAACTTCTTGCTTGAATTAATTCCCACTGATACCCAAGCCTCATAGAGCTCAGGAGGATGTACACACATAGTGGATTTGTGTTACCCCTGAGGAAATGTGAACTCAGGAAGCCCTAGTCTTTTCTAGTGATTGTCTAAGAACTGCTTGCTCTTGCAACAGAGAGAAGCATATATTTATTTCCTTCAATAAAAAACACATTTTCCTTCTGTTCCAAAAGGAGGACTTAGAACTGGTGCTGTGCCCCATAGAAGTAGCTTTGAAAAGATAGTACAGGAAAAAATAATGGTGTACAAGACATATAAAAATGGAAGAGTCCCTTGTAATATTGTGTCTCAACAAATGGTGGGAGACGTGATCCTGTTAGTAAGAGTGCAATTGAGGCAGCCATTTCTGCACTCTGGTATCGTGCATGCTATTTTCATCTTACATACGCAAACACATGTGCACACACACACAAAGTGACATACAGAAATATAATTAACCTAAAACTCATTGGTGAAACTGGTAAAGGTTAAGTGTAAAGGTTAAGTAAAAATAATCAGTGTTGCTTAGAGTTTAGAAAAATAAGCAGTTATATTGTCAGTGCTAGGGAATTTGATATATTTCTTTTTTTTTTTTGAGTTATTTATTTATGCCTAGAAGAATTGGGTGTAGGCCAGAGGTGTGCGGAGTGAGAGAATTCACTAGGCACAGAGTAGGGAGCAGAACAGGTGGATCTTCTGAAATTCATTGCTGAGGGGAGAAGTGAAATAGTGTGATAGCACTATGCCACAAGGGAGAACACTAATTTGACATATTTTCTAACAGGTAAGTTTGTCATTATGTTTAAAAATTCTTAAATTATGTGACATACTCTAGAATTTATCCAAAGAAATAGAGATGTGGACAAATGCAGAGATATTTACTAGCTATGATTTTAATGAACACTAAAGAAAAACTACCTATATCATGAATAAAACAGAGCTGATTAAATCAAATTAAATTTCACTGATATAGACTGCTATACATAAAAGTCACATTATAGGAGAATTCTCATTACCATTGTAAAATATTTATTGTGTAGTTTTGGACTCTAAAAACTCTGTGTACCAGAACCCATTAAAAAAAAAAAAGAAGTAGGTATCTTTTTATGCATGGGGCTATATAATTGTAGAATTACTGAAAAATTGAAAACTAAAAATGTTTATGGTAATGATGATTGAAATTAAAAATTGAGATTATTGGTTTTTTAATGAATTTGTTTGGGGCTCTTCTAAGTTCCTTATATTATTCTTTTAATAATTGTTCATGTGCTATTTTATAATTAGAAATCATGCACTTTTTGACTTTTAATTCAGACTCTGATGTGAAGTAGAGTACTATTCTATGACTCAGATAATGAGAATTAGTTACCCTAGATTTCTAAATAATTAGTCATTACAAAGACATAAGAAATCAGAAACTGTTTTTTGAATCATCCCCACAATCTCTTGGGTATAAACATGATGTTGAAAGAACATAAGTTATGAAAAACATAACAATAAAATGTATTATTTCAGAAATTAAATTTATGATTTCATAAATTGTTGGTTGGTACATTAAAAATGTTTAGTAACACAAAATATTATCACACTTGTATAAGGTTTTGATTTTCATATTGGTAATAAAGGATATTTATACCCCATGGAATTGATTTATGGAAAGTTTACAAATGGCTCCTTAGAACATCTATATCATTTCATCATTTAGAATCCAATCACAAAAAAATATATATAGAATTCAATTTTTATTTTAAGTGACAAAATAGATTACCTTTAAATAATAGCTAATGAAGGAAAGACTTGGGTTTTTTTTTTAATTTTATTTATTTATGCATACAAGAGCTGGGGTATAGGCAAGAGTTGTGGAGGCGAGAGGATTCACCAGAGACACAGTGGGGAGCAGAACAGGCAGATTGAAACACACAGCTGAGGGGAGCAGCAGGCGAGGCAGGAGAGGTTTGCTGCGCTATGTGGGTCCCCTCTTTAGACTGGATGGAACTCACATTTCAGAGTGCAAGACTCAACCTGCTCTGCCATCAGGGAGGCCCAAGACATTTTTTTTTTTTCTCTTTTCAATACCATAAATTTTAACCTTACACTTGGTGCCATGTGCCAAATTCAATGCACATTTTTAATAATTGTCAGCAAATCATAGTCGTTCTTCAAAGTAACTAAAAAGTGTTCTCTGCTTGTAAAATGGGAAATATCAAGATTTGCCATAGCTAAAGATTTTATGAATTAACTTTAAATTTTAATAATACTAATTTAAATAATATTTTGACTTTAAATCACATTTATCAAATGCCCTACAAAAGTGATCAAAGTATGTTTCTAATTCTTGACTGTTTAAAAATTTCATGATTCTTCAGGAAAGGTTTTGGCATGCAAATAGATGTAAAAGAAGGCAAATTATTTGGAACATAGTTACTGAATATGAACACTTTAAACAAAAACACACCCCAAGGACAACAAAAACCTCATCTATGAAATCTCTATTTTTAAATATTATAAAATATATTGCTGTATATAGTGGCCTTTTTTTGCTTGTCCAGATGCACAAAATACACTGTATCTTTCTTCTTTCTGTCCTAAGCTGTCCTCTGTGAGTGCCATCCTTATTGTATAATCAGTATGATAAGTTCATCCATGGTGGGAGTATCTTCGCCATGGAATCCCAGACATGCTACAGAGGGTTTTTCCCTCCTTTTCATCCCAAGAGTCAGTTTGCCAAGATAAGGTCCTAAACTATACTTATAACCAAGGCAATTAATTATATAAATTATCAAAAAAATTAATCTGAGAACTAGCACTTTGTGTCTGTGTGTGTGCGCATACAATTAAAAGGAAGTCTTAGCAACTCCCTATTGATGAGAATTTCTACTACTCTTCTCTGAGTTGGAAAAGGGAAATTTGATTTGGCTAGGGTTCAGAATGAGACACAATGAGTGGGAGAATTTCTTAACAAGTGAAAGGACTGATTGTTTTTTGATAGTGTATTAAATGAAATGTGGGAAAAATTGAGAGACTTTTAAAAGAAATGAACTCCACTTGATTTTTTAAAAAATAAAATAGGATTACCACACCAGTATTTCCTGAATCACATTTGGTTTCACCTCCTTTTCAGAATAGAAAGAACTACTCTTGTATCATTTATTTGAAGGACTACCTACAGTTATTAAACTGTTGGAAAGTAAGGAAAGAAAATATTAATCAGAACTTTTAGTATTAATGCTTATTGTTGAAAAAAATACATATTTAGAACACAAAAAGTGTAGATAATTTCTTGTTTTACCACATTAACTCTGAAGCATTAAAAAAAAAATGATGGCGTATATAACAAATAGTAACTCCAAGGTTTCTTGAAGTCATAATAATATGCTTATCAAAGAATAAAATAACTGCAGTTAAATACTTTCCTCCTGGTAGCAAATGCTGTAGTGAAGATATATCACTAACAGATGGTGCAGAGGATGTGAGCCTGCTGGGTGATGGGAGGATAATATCACTAAACCAGAATAAATTTCTGCTTGAATCTGACTGAGCATTGAACTGCTCAGAGAAATAGGTAAGACTCCAACAGATTGGCACTGGAATAACAGGATAGATACTTAATATCCACAGATCTCAAAGATCTGAAGAAGTTGAGGATGGAGCTGATATGTAAGATTTGTCAAGGTTGGTAGTTACATTCTGACTATAATAGTAATGTAAAGGTAATTCCATGAAATCTTGTAAACCCATGCAATCCATCAAAATTCAAATAAAATGCACATCTACAAATTCCATCAAGCACTCCACAGTTTGTGCAAGCCAGGATTGCTTAGCATATGGCATGTGGGCATGCAGACCCTTTTATATGTGTAGCTCTATATGAAAAAATGAGGAGGAATGTGGAATTGAAATGTGATAATTGTCTTTTTGTGCTTGTTCTTTTGGGTGTGCTTGTATGTGTTAAAGGAGTGATGTGGGTGAGTAAGGAAGAAGGGAGGAGGTAGGAAGCCTGGTTCACTCTAATCATCTATTTGTTGACTCCCAACAGTGAAGAATCAGATACTTGTGAGCATTGATCTTTCTCTTACTGAAGCATAAAGTTAATGAAAACCAAATAATGCTCAGAGGTGCACAAGCTTAAACAACACAGCATCAATATAATTTCAAATTGGTTAGGTATGAGAGATAAACATTTTTTTTTTTGCAGTTTAACATAAAATTCAATTTTTGAACTAAAAAAAATTATCAGAATGGAGGGTTAAGATTTTTTCAGCAGGAATTCAACAATTGAATGTAACATAAAACTATTTATTTAAAAAAATCTTTTGGACTAAGGCATGAAACAAAGTGTTTTAATTTTTAAATTAAAAACTTCAAATGCTTTATTATCTCACTTAGATTATCTATTCTCTCATTGACAGCTATATCTTAAGACATGCATAATCTTACTCATCAAAATTTCTGTGTTTTATAACTATTCAATACATATTTGAAAATGGAATATGGTGTTAAATTAGTATTCAGAGAAATAGGATAAAAAATTTCAACAAGCAGAATCTAAATAATGAAAACAATCTGTTTTTAAGAATAAGATAATTTAAAAAACCTAAAGATTGGTAATCAGTGCCATGCAAAGTGTTAACTGACTATAGTAAATATTATGTGTGATGCACAAAGCAGTTGAAATGGGAGTCAGGAACCTTGTTTTAAAATAGTATTTTTCTATTGAAGCACAGCATACAAATAAGAAAGTGCTCAGATCATGATTATACAGGTTGATGAATTTATGAAAATTGGAGATATCCACAATTTCAGCACTTGTGTCAAGAAATAGAATTTTTCCTGCCCCTCAAAGTCCTAGTTTGTGCTTTATTCAATAGTAACATCGCTCTCAGTGATAACCTGTATCCTGAATTCTAGCACTGTAATTTAGTTTTATCCTAAAACATGTTCCTTTTCAGATTTCTCTATTTACAGTCCAAATCTTCTCTTTGTGCTCACCAATGCTATAACATTTATACAACATTTATAAAATTCCAAGAGCGCTACATATATTGTGTATCCATCCCTAAAACAATTCTTTAAAGTAGGTATCCTTATTTACATTTTAGAGTTGAAGAAATTGAGGCTTAGAATATTTAAATAACAAGTTCAATAATAAGACCATTGTAGGGCAGATTTGGATTCCATCACTCAAACTTTAGGCTATTACTCAAAGGAAAACCATGATAAAATATTGATTGCTACAACATCTGCCTTCACACAAATACACACACACACATTTGGGTATATGAGAAAGCTCACATGAGTTTTCTGTTGAAACTGAAACACCAACTCACACTTGTTGATAAGAATGTATATTTGTTGAGGATGAAAAAGTATGACTGAGAAAGACTGGTCTGATAAAAGTAAAGGACAGTCACCTCAAATACAATGCACTCTAAATTCTGATAGGATGTAGAAGTATGGGTGTAGAATTACTCCCTTTAGTTCACTGAAGGGAGTAATTAATTCTGTTGGGGTTGGAGGTAGGTAGCTTTAGGAAGATTTTAGTATAAAAGGAATTATCAATATTTTTCACTAGTCCTAGAATGCATAGTAGTGTTAAGCATAGAAGAGCTTTTGAAACAGAAAAACTAACACAACCTAGCTTATATCGCCACAGTTTGGGGGGAATTGTAAATAGCAAGGCATAGAAAATGAAAATTTGAAATAGAACATGTAGAAAGGTCATTGGTGAGGATCTGGACTTTCAGACAATCGATTGCCAATAGCTGTCCTATTTGAACTAAAAGAGGATCATGTCTAAATGCAAGTTGATGCCCTGAGTTGGCTCTCAGAAACAAAAAGAGAGGGCCATGAAAAACTTAAAATGCAAGTGAGGTCTGGAGGATATTTTATGAATGTATCAGTAACAATATCTTACTTTTGATAAATATACCATAGTTTTGTAAGACGTTAACATTAAGGATAAAGCATGAAGATTAAAAGGAAACTTTCTGTACTTATTTTACAACATTCTTATGATTTTTTTTCCAAATAAGTTTATTTAAGATAAAAAGGGGCTAGGTACTAAGAAAGTAGCTGATTCTGTTTTTTCTTTCCTCTTCCCAACATACCTCAGGCAAATATTTTACTTTACATATATTATTTACAAATATTTACTTGTTAGTCACTTGGAGAAATAAAAGAGTAGAACAAGCCCTTTACAGAATAAGAGGCAACAAGGATCTTATGTAGCTGCTGAATCCTAAATAGTTCACTCCTTCACAGCTACTCCCACCACTTTGCCACAGGGAGAACAACCCTTGAAGCAGAGCAGGGAGTAGTATGTCTTAGTCCATACTGTCTGCTACAATAAAATATCACACATGAGGGGCCTTAAACAAAAGAAATTTATTGCTCACATTTCTGGAATTTCAATATGTAGTTGTTAGCAGAGTTGTAATATTATGAAGGGTAATTTGTTGTATGGTGTTTTCTTAGTGTGTGTGAGGAGGAAGGGGTGTGTGCGTGTGTTGTGTGTGCGCATGCGCATGTGTATGAAGGAGAAAGAGAGAGAGTGAGAGAGAGAGATAGTCCAGTTTCTAGGATTTCCCCCCAAGGGGAAAGTAAGCTTTCTCATTCATTTACTCACTTTCATATTGACTAGACTGTGACAGTAGCTCAAGCAAGCATTTGAGGCTGCAAGAAAGTCACATTTTGAATTAAATCATAGATAGAAGGAACCAATTCTGTGTCTTATGATTAATGTGGCAAGTAAGTACTAAGATGTAGCCAAGCAATACTCCTGAGTTTTGAATTGTGGAAGGAGTAAAGCCTTTTTTTTTTCCTTGAAAGCTTTATTTTATCTAGGCTTTATATTACAATTGATGTGTGAGGAAATTTACTATCAAAAAACTTGAATAGAAACCAAGAAGTATATTTTCAAAGAAAAGATATTTTCTTAAAAATATTTTCAACTTCGGTTGAAACTTTGGTTACACAGAAACAGACTAAATTCAGCTCAGGCATTGAGTCAATGCTCTAATAAAAACAAGATAACTTATTGCTATATAATCCCCAGATTAAATATAAAGTTTCTTGAGTCTGATGCTTTAGCAAAAATACAGGAGAAAGAATCCCTATAAGATGGAATATTTTTTTTCTCATGTGTTGACATTTCTAGGTGTACTTTATTATTAAATTTGGCACTGTGTGTAGTGTGTATAGGTATAGGTGGGTGTGTGCACACACATGTGCATATGGATGAGTGTCAGAGAGTTAACATTAAGATTTGATTTAAAATGCTTTAATTGTTTAATTTAGCTCAGTATTTCTGAGGTTTAAAGAATGAAATCTTTTCCCCCCACTTCCACCAAAGAATGTATGATATCTTACAACATATCTTTATTAGATGAGATGTCAAATTTTACTAAAGAGATTATCTTGGCAAAATTGGAACTGGGACATTTCCAAGTTCCCACACGGAAAACAATAAATTCTCAAGAGAACAGTGCCTTTTATATTAGAGTCAGCTCTTTAGCTAATAGGAAAAGTTAGTAGATGAAGAATTACATCAAAATGCAAGAAGTTTAATAGGAAAAACTCTACCGAACTATTATGAAGTGTCAGTAAATAACTTTATTCCTTAGATTAATTATTGTAAAAAAGGAACTCATTAGCCTCAAAAAGTATATGTTGTAGAACAGAAATTGTAGCAGTTTATAAAAAGGCATAACCATGTTTTTATAAATGTAATTGTTTCTTAAATATCATACTCATATTAATTATGTTAATATTAATCATGATACTTGTGACATGCTGGGACAGATGCTGGGTCCTCTGAATACATATTTACACCAAACTTTAATCTCAATATTTAGTGATATATTTCCCCATTATCAAGATGATAAAAGTGAGGCAAAAGAAGTTAACTTGCTCAGAATAATACTAATGGTAAATTAGATGGATAGAATTCAAAGCCTGGTCTGCTTAATTTCAAATCCAACTTCCTTATATAGTTTCATATCTTGACCAAAAGTTATATACAGAGGACATGAAAATTTTTATAATATTTAAAATGAGAAAGGGAATTAAGTAATTTTCCAGGATAATGTAGCCAATGTACAAATAATACTCAGAGCTAGTTTTATATAATGCTTAGTAAATATTATTTCAGTTTAGCCTTTATATTTAGTTATGCTATATTTTCTGGTCAATGAAGGCGAGTTTTTACATATAGGTAGATAGATTTTATACTGTTTTTATAGTATCTTTCCTCTTTTAG
This sequence comes from Galemys pyrenaicus, assembly GCA_019455555.1. Taxonomy (NCBI): domain Eukaryota; kingdom Metazoa; phylum Chordata; class Mammalia; order Eulipotyphla; family Talpidae; genus Galemys; species Galemys pyrenaicus. Next base: position 12,960,353 of record JAGFMF010011568.1, on the reverse strand, counting down.
GCTTAAGATGTAATCTATAAATGTTTTTATGTATTTACAAAAACATATTCATAAGTATTAAAATAACAGTGCTATTCATCTTTTAGGATAATATCAAAAGCAAGTACACTACCTGAAAATGAGAGTAATAAATATTTGTATGGACTAGGTTTATTAGAAAAGGACATTTCTTCAAAGATAGTTCAAACTGTGTCTTGGAATAGAGGACGTAGCTGAAAGCCAATATATCTATATTATAACAGGACAGCCTATTTAAAGCAATTTGACGCTCATTGAGTACATTCAAATGACTTTTCAGATTATGAAACCTTCCTTGTCTTGCCAAGGACAAATGAATGGCTTGCTACTCAACCAACTGTGTTGTTTTATATAAGTATTAACATCCCTCCTCCTAAATCATTAGCTTACAAAATCGAAGACAGTTTTTTGGCAGAAATTAACTGAAATTCCCGGTGGTATCTCTCTGCATTTTTATTGACACTAAATTTAAAATCACATCTAATAATCAGAACATTGCATTAAAAAATAAATATCATAGGTAAATATCTAGTATTTAAAAGTTCTATGTTTTCTTAATTTCAATATTAGGAGGAAAGGTTTTTATCAATGGATTTTGATATTCAGCAAATATTGTTAGCTCTGCTGCCAAAATTATTTAAAAAAAAGTTAACTCTTCTCATACCCTATTACCATTTTATAACAATTTATACAAGAAAAAAACCTTCTTTCTATCAGTATTTTTAATAGATATTATTTTTACTCATTTATTTTGAAGATTTATTTATTTATGCATACAAGAACTATGGTGTAGGCCAGAGGTGGGGAGTGAAAATATTTGCTGGAGACAGAGTGGAGAGAAGGACAGACAGATCTACTGAAATACACTGCTGAGGGGAGCAGTGGGCGAGGCAGGAGAGGTCTGCTGCACCATGTGGGTTAGCTCCCTGACCAGGAATTGAACTCATGCCACAGTGACCGACCATAGTGACACATTATTATCAACCAAAGTCCATAGTTTATATTAGGGTTCCTTTTGGGTAGTGTACATTCTATGGGTTTTGAAAATGTATAATAAAATGTATTTAACACTTTAGTAATATAAGAAATCTTTTACTGCCATGAAAATCATTGTGCTATGCTTATTTATCTCTCACTCTGGCTTAACATCTGTCAAACACTGATCTTTTACTATTTCAAGTGGGGTCATAAGATCTTTTACTTTTCCAGAATGTCATATACTAGAAGTTATACAGTATTTAGTCTTTTCAGATTGACTGTGTAAAATGTATTTTACATAAAATGTATTTTAAGTTCCCCTGTGTCTTTTCAAAGCTTCATAACTCAATTCCTTTTATCACTGACCACTGACTAATATTTCATTGTCTGGATATTCCAGAGTTTATTTATGCATAGACCTACACGTTGGTTGTTTTCAAATTCCAGCAATTACGAATCAAGCATTTTAGATATATGCATCCAGATTTTTAATATAATTTTTGTGCATAATTCTAATGATATGTCAATTTGGAAAAGACAAAACTATAGAGTAGCAGAAGAGCAATGCTTTTCAGGTGTTCAAATGTAGCCAGAAAAAGATTAATAGGTGCAATCCAAGGGAGTTGAGGTAGTGGGATATTCTGTATATGGTCATGATGGATATATGACATTATTTATTTATTAAAGCTGACAGAGCTGTATAATGACACATAAGAAAACAACCTTAATGCAAGATGTAGACTTTAATCATAATGAATCTGTAATGATTCACTGCACTAATGCAAGAAGTTAGTGGAGAAACTGTGAGCAGGAGAGATAAATGGTATATGGGAAGCACATAAACCTAAATCTGCTCTAAAAAACAGTCTATTAATAATTTTTAAAATATCTTAAATTTTAATTTTTTTACTTCATTGAGGTAACTGGTTTAAAACACTGTATGTTTTAGAGGTAAAGGTGCTTATTTTTTCAAATGTATGTTACTCCCTGTGACCAGCACCCATAATTCTCTCCCATAGACACCGTAGTCCATTGTCCTAGAAATTCAGATTGAAAGGTGTTGACCTCAGATGCTGTGTTTCTGTTGTATTTGTTGCAGATTGTTACCCATCATGATGACTGGAGTCAACTCTGGAGGTAGGGATTAGAAGCTTTGATATGTAGCAATTGCAATATCCATGATGATGCTACTTTCACTTTGGCTAATATCAAGCTACTAATGCTAAATTGCATGCTGACAAGGGGTGCACATAAGAGGCTATGGATCCTGGATGAGTCTGTTAGTATTCTGTTAAAAGTCTGAAGTGACAGAGAAAATTTATAGCAAACATTGAATGGGAATATTGCTGTGACCCATGTAGATGCATTTTCTTTCTGAGAATCATGAACTCTGTACTCAGAATTAAATTTGTAGGAACAGATTTCCTAAGTGAGTCCCAGAAAATGACAATATAAACTAGATTACTCCTACTCCTAGATTCCTGGAGATATATATGTGTATATATACACATACACGTATATGTGTATATATATGTACATACACACACACTCTAACTGTTCATGATGTTTTTGGATTGGGGTTATATACTGATCTTATCTCCAAGTGTATACTTTAACAGTGCTGTCAAAAGTTATCCCATTGATCTATTATACTGTCAGATCATTTGATAGAATAGTGGATCACTTGGTTATTCCTACTACTACTACTTTTCTCCTACCATAAAGTTGTGATAAAGATGGTTTTCATGTTCCTCTGAGTTTGACTACATTTTAGAGAAACCCTAGACTATGACCTTCCTTTTCCTAGAACATTTACTTTAGAAAACTTTTAATTATAAAGTCTTTCTCTATCCCTTTAACATGTAAATGTTTTTAAGAACCCCTTTCTAGTTTTTTTTTTTTTAAAGATTTTATTTATTTATGCATACAAGCACTGGGGTACAGGCCAGAGGTGTGGGGGGGTGAGAGGATTCACCACAGAGAGCGGGGAGCAGAACAGGCAGATCAACGGAAGCACTGAAGCACACTGCTGAGGGGAGCAGCGGGCACAGCAGGAGAGGTCTGCCGCACCATGTGGGTCCCCCCCTGGCCGGCAGCAGGGATCAAACTCGTGCTGCAGTGGCTGCGGTTTGCTTCATAGTGCGTTGCTTAACCCACTGCGCCACCAGGGAGGCCCCCCCCCTTTCTAGTTTTACAACCAATGAAAATCTCAAAGACCTGGAGCCATCTTTTAAAAAGTAATCATCAATGCAGATAGGGCCCTGAGCTCCTAGATTCTGTGGGGGAACAGGACCCTAACTTCTGTGAGCACCAATTAACAAACACAGATGGCTAATCACAGAGAAAAACATTTACAAACTCAGGAATAACTGAATGTGTTCGACGCATCCCATTGATCATCCTTCCTACTAACATCTTCCAGTACTTTTCCACTAGCTCACCCAGCACTTAGAAACCTTGTCATTGTTGCAAAAGAGTGGAATTCAGACTGAGCTTTAACTTTTCTCTTCCATCTTAATAACTTTGAAAAAAAAATATTTTTTGACTATTTAACTCCATTCAGTGTTATTTTAACTTTATCCATGGGTCACTTGATCTGAGATGATCTATTCTGAAATATGTATAATTACCCATTTTTAGTAGATCTAACGCCTAAATGTTTCTATATTGGGACTAGTTGAGGCCCTTGAGGCAGAGAAGTCATACCATACTTATAATAGGAAGGATTCCTGCTTTTTCCAGAATAGAATGAATCCAGAATAAGTCAATTTGCCACCAATAGTCAGGTACTTGACTCAAGCAATGGTACTATATTTGATTTCTCTTTTGTCTCTAAGACTAGCATATCAGATATTAAGTAATTATAAGACTTATTTTGACTTTTGAGGCAATCTAGTGTAACCAAGCCCACAATTAGCCTTCTTTACTCCATCATAGTTACAAGAGTGCATAGGACAGCAGTGCAGTGGTGTAGACAAACTGAGTTCAATGGACAGAATTTTGTCCACTTGATTGTTTAATGTCTCTCAATGATGGATGCTCCATTTAAAGCAATAACATGTGAACCAAAAATTTTAATACTTGGTTCTTACTCAGATCATGAGAACCAATTTTCCTCTACATATCTAATCCTCCAACAAAGCCCTTTGCCAGTGCTAATTTGTCTATATTAATTCTTACATTGGAGCACCCCTTTTTCTATACATAGTATGTAATCAGGGTTAGTGCCCATTGCTATATTTGATCTATTTCTCTTCACCATTTTCTTCCAGTGCCTCCCTTAAGTGAGGTTTACAGGTAACTTTAATGCATCTTTATTTGGACTCATACTGAGCTAACCTAAACCAAACTAACCCTTTCCCTTCTTTTAGCATGCCATAGAGGAAACTCCATGTGGCTTAAAGTACAAGCTCTAGTCCATAGTGACTCTGGGCACCTTGCTATGAATCTTACACGACATTTATCTTTATCTTCCATCCATCCATCCATCCATCCATCCATCCATCCATCCATCCATCCATCCATCCATTATTTCACATGATGTAGTATTTGGCAAGTTTAATCCTTAGGATGGGACAGTCAGTTGGAAAATCAGAAAACAGATAAGATTTTAAGTCTAAAATCCATAAATTTGGCCAGAAGTCTGGAAAGTTAGACAAAATTTCTGTGTTACAGTGTTGAGGCAACATTCACTTCTTCCCTGGAAAACCTCAGTTTTTCCCTTAAGTCTTTCAACCAATTGGATGCCATCCACCTACATTATGACAGGTGTCTTACTTAAAGTCAACTGATTTGAAATGTAAAATACCTTCACAGAAACATCTAGAATAGAATTTTGTCAAATGATTGGGCACACAGCTGTCTTCTCTTAATAGAAAGCAGTGTAATAAAGCAGATTATTATTAGACTGTTTCCATGAATCTGTTCCATTTAAAAAATTTATTATAAGATGATGTGCAGGTTTTCTTCTAAATGAGTTGTTAAAAAATTAGAAACAGATTGAAGTCTGGAATATGCTTGTTCCCACCAACTCTTTTCCCATCATTTTTATTGTGAAGGAATTTAGCTCATGGAGGGTATATCCAAGTGTTTCATGGAAGAACTTTAAAATCTTATGAGGTCTTCATTTTACTACCCTTTTAAGACTTTCAAAAATATGACTTATCACAAGGGAAAAATATTGGGTTCTCCTGTGAGGGAAGTGTGAATGTCTGTAGGAAATTTATAACCATCAATTTCTTTACAAGCTTTACTGTCATCATAGAAACTTGTATACATTTTTAATTAGTTGTATTTTTTGCCATTTTCACAACAAATAAATTCTGATGCTCTTTTTCCACTCTGCTGTAATCCCTTCAAGTAGAATCTCCTCTGATAGCTCTTGGAAGTACAGTCCTTGTGCCTTTGCACAACACACAGTCCTAACAAGTACATGCACTTCTCCACATTGCATTACAAATTTCTCACATATGACAGCAATTGTTTGAGAAGATTTTTTCATAAATATTTCCATATAATCTTTATCTTTTTCTTCCACTACTTTAGGCAATAGGTTCTCTAGGATAAATCAAGGAAAATATAAATTTGAAAATAACAGATCATGCTTCTGTAAAAGTATACCACTGATGAGATAAATGCATAGACTTTCCTTAAAATTCTTTTTAGATAATTTAGCTGAACACAAACTGATCTCTTGCTCTTCATGAACTTATAACCAAAATTCACCTAGTGATTCATATTAAATCTAATTATTCAGTTAAAATGTATTTGTATTGCTTATCTATAATAGAATGTTGGCTATTTACAGCTTGAAATCACAATCTTGGCAAAACTTATTTTTGATGTGAAAAATTACTTTGCTGGTTTTATTTAGACTTATGTTTATGTGTGTTCTTCCCTTATTTGTTTTTATTGAGGTAGAGTATTTAAAACTGCAGGCTTTTAGAATATAGAAATCATGTCAGCTATTTCCCCCAAGGTCACAGTGGCCGACCCAAATCTTAAAAATAATAGAAGGTTAACATTTAATGATGGGCACCAAATGTAAATTAGAGAAACAGTAAGTCCTTTTAAGATGGAAAGCTATTTTCATTTGGTGTCAATACATATAGCTTTATCTTCAGTGAATACAAAGGCAGTCAGTTATTGAAGGGGAGTTCACAGAGGTCAAATTTTGCATTCAACGAATTGTGTCATATTAGTTATCATAGGTCTTGGAAAGATTTTTAAGTAATATTTAACTCCTTGGTTCTCAACCACAATATGACTATGACTGTGTGTGTGTTTGTATGTGTCTGAGTCAATAAACTTGTAGTTCTTGAACAATTACGTAATAGAGTAAATTCCAAGTTCTCTTTATAATAGTAAAATGATCTCTCAATGCTGTCTGTGTGAGGAAGGGAAAAATGGAATGAAAGGTAGCTTTTCAGAAACTTCAGTTAAATCTGAAAAAAGCCTTATATCCAAAATATTATGTTGAGGGATGAAAATTTTCTATCAAATTTATTATAGTTTAAAAATTACCTATTAAATAGATTAGTGTTTACCCATAAATCTATTAAATGGCAACTTAGAAGATCTTGTCTCTTCTTTATAGAAGAATAAATAGAAAGACCTAAAGTAGTTTTTAAAACTTAGTAAACTTCCATAAAGAATTTGTGGGTAAGATAACTTAAAACCTATTGCTTATGGATCTCTACCACTATCAAGAAAGCCATTACATTGCTTAGAATTTGATGGAGTTTAATCAAATTCTTCTGAAAATAAAAAGAAGGAAATGTATATGCAATGTATTTGCTGATTTATTTTTTCTTTAAAATGCTTCACAATTTTAAAAAAGATGAAAAAGAATAGTATGTTAAAAGCGTTTTCAAATGGCTGTTGTTAATTATTACAAATATAGAAAGAACTTGCTGTTACACAGAATGTCTAATGCTAGATATTCTCAAGTGGCTACTAAAGAATGATTCTTGTTCCTTCTGTAGGGTCAATAATAGTAACACATACCTAAGTGATAGTACCCGGGCAGCCAAGATTAAAATCCAAGTTTAGATTTGGCTTAGACTTCTTTGTAAGTAGAAATTAAATTATTCTCATGTAGCAAATTCCATAAAAAGAAACTCCCATTTGGTTTTATAAGTATTCTGTTTAATTTTCAATATTTTTTGGAAATTATCAATAATTTAATATGAAGCATTTGCACATTTTCACTTAATAACACATGGAACATCTCATCTTTATTTGTTGCTGAAAACTTTCATGGGAGACTTAGGTTATTGGTTAATAGGTCATTACTGAATAGTCTTGCTTAGAATTTAATGGAGGTTAAAAATATAAAGGTTAAATGAAGATAAACGTTGCCTTCCAACTAGTGAAGTCTTAGAAGAGAAATCAAAAGCACAACATTATTTTAGTCATTACTAAGGAGAATAAACAATTTTTAATATGATATTTTGGGCTAGTGATGGAGGAAAATGACATCTTTGATTTTTAATCCATTCCTGTTTAAAACATGTCTATTGGTTATTACTACAAGTAAGTACATGTCTAAGTGTGGTATGGTATTAAAAATTAGTGAGATAATAAATTCTTATTTCCAAGATGAGGAAGATTAAAACACTTAAATTTACAATTAAAAAGTTCATGTTACTATAGTATTTTTTAAGTGTGAAAAATAGAATTATGGTCATAGTCCCACTATAGTGATCTAGTTGATCAGAATTCATGTGTCTAATAAACACATTTACCTTGACTGTTCCCACTGAAATGTTATTAGACTCTAGTAAGATAATATTCTTTATCTTGGTAAATGAGAAATTTAGCTTTGTATTAACAACAAGTTTACCAGTAACAAAATCTAATTCAAAAAGACCTTTAAGATGAAAAAAAAAGCATTAAAAATAAGCTAATGTAAGTCACTTCAACTCAAAATTTTAAACACGTTATGTATTTTAAACACAGTATATATAATGAAAATATCCACCCTCCTCAAGAGCAATAGATTTCATTAAAAATCTAATGGTTATTTTTTTGTATTTAACTGACATCCAGTTTTTATCTGTACTTGGTGAGGTACTGTTTTCTAATTGGCAAATTCGCCTTTTTATACACACAAATCATTATTCAGTATTATTTCTAGTTTTGTTATTTGAAAGAGCAAATGTTTGCAGTAGTGAATGAAGTGGCAACAGGATAAATATTTGAGCTTTTATTTTGTCAGTCAACTCCTGCAAATTCCTAGGTAAGATGGACCATACATGTATATATATATCCTGAGGATAGAAATTGATTCCACATGCTTAGGATATAAACAACCAACTTTGGATGCACAAACCATCATGTGAAGGCATCAAGAGGTGTAATTTAAAGAGCATTTTTAGTTTCCTAATTACTTTATTGAACACTTTACTTCCTTCTTAAGTAAAGATTGTTTCTTGTTACAAATGGCTTTCATTAAGAGACGTGTCCCTTTTTACTTTCTGTTCTTGGGAGAAATGGGTTATTCTGAATAAATTGGCAGGAAAGAACACAGCAAACTGTTGTATTGGTGGATGAGTCAAGACCTTGGCTTTATGTATTCGATTTACATTAGTACTTGGAAGTAATATAAGAACCGTTAATAATCTAAGTTATCATTACTCACCAGAATTTTATTTTAGCTCAGCAATTTTGCAATAGTTTATAATCACTACATTTCAGTGTCTTGATATACATTATGCAGGTTTTAAGAAATGTATAATGCCATACAGCCAACATTAAAGTATTATACAGAGTATTTTAACTGCCTTCAAATCCTCTTCTTCCTGTCCATCCTTTCCTCTCTCCTAATCCATGGCAATCTTTTTATCATCTTGGTGGTTTCTCCTTTTCAAATAGTTGTTTAGTTGGAATCATTCAGTATATAGTCTTTTCAGATTGGTTTCTTTTATTTAATAAATTCCAGCTAAATTTACTCCATTACTTTTCAGGCTTGAGATTTCACTTCATCATTGAATTCTATTATTTAAAGGTACCAAAGTTTATATATCCATTTGCCTACCGAAGGATATATTTATTGCTTCTAAGTTTTGGCAATTATGAAAAAAAAAAGTATCTAAAAATTCTTTGCCATATTTAAGGCCACTTAGACTTTTTTCCTATGGTATCTCTGAGAGTTTCACAGTTTTGTGTTTTACATTGTATTACGATCCATTTTGAATTAGCTTTAGTGAATGGTGTCAGTAGCACTCTAGATTCTTTTTTTTTTTTAAATTTACCTGCATTCACAAATTCACAACTGGAGAAGAACTTAACCTCAGAAGAAATTTTATCTTGATGCTCACTTATATCTGATTTAGATTGTATTTAGATGAGACAAGATGATTTGATAATGTAATGTGTTAAGACTTGGAACTGCTGAAATGAAATGAGTATATTTTGCATGTAAGAAGAAAATGAATTTGGGAGGGGGGAAGTCATGGGTAGAATGATGTTGAATGAATTGTGTTCCCTAAAGTACACATGTGGAAGCCTTAATACCTATGTGATGGAATTTGGAGAAAAACCTTTGGAAAATAATTAGTATTAGACCAGAGTATGAGAATAGGATTTTCATAATGGAGTTAATGGGCTTATAAGAAGAGGCATAGAGAGGGTGGCGCAGCGGGTTGAGCGCTGCACTATGAGGAATCCACACACAGCAGTTCAAGTTCGATACCCCGCCAGGGAGGGGACCCATATGGTGAGGAAGATCTCTCCTGCCTTGCCCGCTGCTCCCCTCAGCAGTGTATTTCAGTTTATCTGCCTGTTCTGCTCCCCACTCTGTGTCTGGTGAATCCTCTTACCTACCATGCCTCTGGCCTGTACCCCTGCTCTTGTATGCATAAATAAAAAAAAAATAAAGAAGAAAAGGCATAGAGAGTTTACTGTCTTTCCCACCATGAGCACGTTCTGAGAACTGAGATGGAGGCATAAAGTGTGTTGGGACTTGTCAACAAATTAGGAAAGGAATCTAGACCAGAACCTGACTTCATTGCCACCTTGGTTTCATATTTCCAGTCTTCAGAATTGTGAGAAAATACATTTCAGTTATTGAATTTACCTAGTGTGTGGTATTTTTATTGACAAATTAAGCTAAGACATCATAAATTTGTGAGACTTTATCTTCTCATACACAGAAGAGGCTATACAGTATATTATGCTCTTCTGTTTTTATGTGAATTAATCAGGGTATGCTTGGTTTTTACAGACATAAACTTAGAGCAGAACAAAACAAAACAAAAGCCTAATGCAATAAAGAAACCAACTAGCTTATATAACTGGGAAGATAAGGCAAGTTTGGGTCTGAAGTTACAAAATATTATTAGAATCCCATCTCTGGGCTCTGTGGGACTCTAATGATCTATACTTGGAGAAGGCTTCCTCTGCATGGAAGTTAGATGTCTACAGGATAATTCTCTATTCCAGATTTCCTGTTGTTGAAGCACTATCAGTGCCTTCTATAGCCTCCTCCACATCACAAGGGAGATACTGAGACTATATTTTCCTAAGCATCTTGTCAGCAGTTTCCTGTTAGATTCTAACAATGAGTAGCATATTTTCAGGAAGTTTAAAAAAACTTAAGAGAATGGGAAGCCATTATTCTCCATTTGTTGGTAGGTGTGTGGGTAGAGAAAGTCTAAAGACATGAGTTTTGCGTAAACTTCCAGACATCTTGTTAGAATCACTCACTTTATTGCTGCCAGCATCTAAAATTACTGGAAAACTTCCTTGCAAATCTTGCATTTCTAATTTTTCTGAAATCTAGCACTGACCTCTCTGACCTTACCTTTATATCCTTCAAAAACTGTGTAAGCTTCTAATAAAGCACATTGGAGTTCTTTATTCTTGAAATACCTAGACCTACATCTGTTTACTTGACAGAGCACTAATGGATACAATAACCACAACAAATCCCTTATTGCTGTAGTTCTCAAATAATAAGAAAAGGACCCTTTTTCATTATCTAAATCAATTTCCTCAAATAAGCATACATTTTTTTGTTGGGTTATAGGTATATACTGAAAAAAAATATCACTGTTTAAGCTCAACTTTAAGAATTTCTGCCATAATAAGCACACACATGTTGTCGTCTCGACTGTAAGATAACAGAGTCATCACGGAAAGTGGAAGTTTCCAAAGGAATGGAATATAAATGATATTAGAAAAGCAGGGTATCTAAACACTGTTCTTTTGGCCAACACAGAATAGCTATGTTACTATGTATTTTTTGGTTTTACCTTTTGTAAACAATGGAATAAATTGTGTTGTATAATGAGGGTTCCTATAGCACATGAGAGGCAAGGCTTTCAAAGCTCTTAGTATTTATCTTTAACAAACAACTCTTAAGTTTAGTATAACTCATTGAATTATAGCTATCAATTCACTGAGAGAATAATGGTGAGAAACATTGTATAAATTAGAATTATAACTTCTCATCTAACAGAGCTTAAATTTTTCATTTTAGTAACTAATTAAACAACTTTAAATACATAATTTCTATATAGAGAAAGGTATATAGATACCATTGAAAACAGAATGTCATTGTCTAGTATGTTTCTTCAAATTTTGCACTTTTAAGGGTTGATATATTAAATTGTAAAAAAATTAAAAATAATAGATTATTACATGTGCTATACTATCTTTTTATTTAATGTTTTAAACACACATATATAAATTGACAATGTATAAATATTATTGGTTTTCTACCACTTACAGATTTGTAAATTAATGCAAAAACAATAAAAGTTAGACACAACCTGAAAGGGTGAACTATACAGGACATCCAGTGATATTTTTTACTATTTCTATATCTTTCACAAGTTTTCCTGATGATGCAGGTGTATAATACAGACGTCTTCAGCTGATAGGGTGGGAAATGTTGGAAAAAGTGAGGGAGTTGAGATGGTTAAAACATGGACTTCAATTGAATAACATAAAGAAGTTATTTCTAGACACCTGTCTCCCTAAATTATATGGAATCATTTATTTATTTTAAAGATTTACTTATTTATGCGTACAAGAACTGGGGTGCAGGGCAGAAGTGTGTGGGGTGAGAGACGTCACCAGAGACAGAGTGGGGAGCAGAAGTAGGCAGATTGATTGATTGAAATATACTGCTGAGGGGAGCAGCGGAGAGACAGGAGAGGTCTGCTGCACCATTTGGACGTGTGTGTCAGTCCCCTGGTGGGGGATCAAACTAGTGTTGCAGTGGCTGCAGATGGTTCATAATGCCATGCTTAACCCCTTATGCCACCAGGGAGGGTTCTATATGGAATCATTTAAACCTGAAGCAAGGAAACATAAAGATATACAGAAAGATCTTCTTACATGGTTCTTCTACATATATTTTTTTTTAAATAATAAGTTAAGGAGTTACCTAAGCTATTTACTAAGTTCATCTAGAACTTCCTTTATAGACCTGATTAGGGAGCTGATTGCAGGGATTATCTTCTATGATTACTGATTCATATCAGGCAGACATGAAATCTGAAAAGAAAAAAATAAAACTACATGGTGATTATATTAAAATGTGAATTAGTAAAAATTTTCCTTAGTAATAACAGAAGGGCATATGCTTCTTTATCCAAAACAATTTTGAAAAATACCTGTAGGGATGAAAATGGCAATCCCTTGGGGTTATTCTTTAGCTAGTCTGGGTTCTGCCATTGCTATTATACAGCAGCCTTATATGATGACCAGTGTGTCACATTTGAAAGGAGTGCTGCAGCACATTCTGGGAACAGTTCCACTGACAGTCAGATTTTCAAACTGGCTCCATTCACTTTACATGACAGGCAGAACTTGGATGTCCCACAGTTATTCATTCCTAGCTTGAACAGAGGCATGCGTTGCTGCGATGTAGGTGGCTCAGTAAGTTAGCAGGTTGAAGATACTTTATTTAATACAAGGCCTCTCCACCCATCATTACTTTGACAACTACTGGGAATCCAGAAATACCGTTTGGAAAGAAGTAATTTTACAGCTGTGTAGGAGGTGAGACTTGATCATTGTTTTTTTTTTCCTTACTAAACTTTGGTTAGAACTCAATTCCCGTGATCCCCTTAACAAAGCAGAAAATTAATGATTTTATTTGAAAACTGCTGTGTATGTTCTATTACCCATCAATACCTCATCGAGCAGTATCTGACATTTCTATCATACTCATTCTCTGTGTTAAGGCAATGTACCAAATTAAAATTTCTATGCCAATGGGAAAATAATTATTTTAGCTATTAACACCTGGGTAAAATAGCACATCCAATTAGTGAGGTCCTGGCACACAGACCAGGTAGGATTTGATTGGAGGCAAAGGAACAACAATGAAAAAAACAAATAGAAAAAGGAAAGCCAAGAAATATCTTACAAGAAGTAGAGGATTAGAGAATTTTATGAAGTAAAGAAGGATAAGGGGAACTGTCAAAATGGAGAAGGGAGAAATTACAAAACCTAGATTCTTAATATTTTTGCTCAATGTTTACTGTGTTGATCATACTTTCATTAGGATTTTTTTAAATGTTGTTTGTTTATACCAAGTTACTCAAACAAAAATTGACATGTAAAATACCATGTATATTTTATTTATACAATCCATGAGTTTTGGAATAAGCATATGCCCACCCCACATTCATTTATATATATATTTATATATATATCAAATTCTCAAGGATGTTAGTGATCAAGAAAAAGAAAAGAAGGGTGAATTTTCTATTCTAGAAAATGAGTCTCAAATTTGATTGCATTTTAGTATTTTCGATGGAGCATTTAAAACTACCACTGCCCTGACCGCATCAATGAAATCAGAATTTCTAGAGGTGGAACATAGGCATTGGTGTTTTTAAAAGTGTTCCAGATGATTTTGATGTGCTGCCATGGTTGAGAAGCTCTTATCTAGATGTTCATTACCATTTTGATTTCTTACACTCCTTATATTTTCTTAATAATTGCATTATTATTTTTGATTATAATGGAAAACTGTTGGATACAATACAAGACCCGTTACAGGACATCAAAAGTGTTCTTTCAACAATTTAATAACCTATATTTAAGTTAATTTTCTTCAAATGCCTTCAAAGAAATGACTCTACATTAATAGGCACTCCTCTGTAATGAGCAGCTGTAGGTTATGACCAAAAATAAAATAAATTACAACTATTTCTTTTACGTGGAGGTCAAAAAGTCCTATAGCAGCTAAATAATGCTCTCATGAGTATGACATAGAAAAATTCTTAAGATAAAATGACCTTTCAAGTGGTAGAAAATGACCTTTTGGAGAGAATTTATCCAGTACTGTGTAGAGGGCTCATTTAGAAAATGCCACCTAACTGCTGAGTAAAGGCATGTTCAGAACAAAATGATTTTATATTTAGTTTGAACTTTATACAAGCAATTTGGCTGTTCCTGATATAACATGCAGTGACAAGAAAAAAGAGATTAACACCATTCTTTCTAAGCATTCAAGTAAAAACTATGCCAAATCTAAGTGTCAATTTACTTTTTCAAATAGTGTCATAAATTTTGTGATATTCTTTATTTCTGCCACAAAGAGATTAAAATGTCTTTTTATAAAAAACCTTAAACATAATGCAGCACAAGTTATGTCATATAAATAAAAAAGCAAATAGAATACTCTACCACACACACACATACTGTACATTCTCTCTTGATTTTCTACAAATCTTAGCAAAAAACTTACTGTGATGTGTTGATATACCTAACTTCTGAGATTCTATGTATTTGCATTGGTAATTGCTGTAGAGCTAATGTGTCCACCCACCAAAATCAAATTCATTTTGAAATCCTAAAGTGGTGGGATAATCATGAACAAGATTAATGCCGTTTTAAAATACACCCAAGGGAACTTTATCAGTTCTTTTTCCAGATGAGGACACAGTGAGAAGACAGTTATCTATGAAGCAGGAAGTAGGCCTAAAACAGCGCCATAGAGCTGAGACACCAGACGGGCCATTGGTGCTTCTATCAGGTAATGTCAGCGGCTGTAAAGCTCTTCGCTCTGTCATCAGAAGCCTGCTGCTGGATGCTTCTTTCTTTTTCAGGGTCCTCCTTTCTACGTGTCTGATTAAAGCATGTTAGGGCCAATCAGGCCTTTTGATGCTGAATAACTCGTGAGCTTATAAACATGATTGGTTCATTTTGCTTGCACCTCATTGGCCCATTTTAGTATTCAGGTGCCAAATAGAAAAAGTCTAGGGCCTGGCCCGCCATCCAGACCCGCTGGCTCTGGAGTCTGTAGGATGGCCTGGGTGCAGCCAGTAGGAAATTCTTGCCCTGGCTCAGGCCTCAAACAGCACCAGGAAGGGATTGCCCACAGGTGGCAACTTGCGGCACCAGTGGAAAATCACCACGGCTTTTCCAAAGGCTCCAGGCTTCGCTGGAGGCCTACGAGAGCCCAGGCTTTCTCGGCAGCTACTATGCTGTGAGGTTCAGATGTCAGGCCCTCACCAGGTACCAACTGTGCTGATATCATAATGGAATTTCCAGCCTTCAAAATGGTGAGTGATAAAATTCTGTTGTTTATAAACCATCTAGTCCATTGTGTAGAATGTTATTGTGGCCTAGACGTTACTAAGACAGTAATTATATTTACTGGATATGTGAGGTTCTTGATTTCCAGCTAATTCCCTGGGTAAACAATGGTTCTTCTATTAAGCTCTGAAATATATTTCATCAGATTAAGTAGGAAATCATTTCAAAGTCCAGGATTGATCATGGAGGATCCTTTGTCCTGGGCTGTGAACTTAACGCTGATAACATAAATCTGAGTAGTTTAAAATGTGAGAAATGATTTGGGATGAAGGGTGGAGGCAATATTGGCGTAAATGAAACGTCTAATATGTAACTTCTTCACTGTCATAACATTGCGTTCTTTCTGTGTGTTTCTTGTTCAAATTCTGCTCATCTGACCAGGATACCGGTCATTGGATTAGGTTTTACCCTATCCAGTGTGAACTCATCTCAACTGATAACATTTACAAGCAGCCTGTTTCAAAATAAGGTCATATTCAAAGGTACCAAATTAGGGTTTAAACATATCTTTTTTTGAGTTCACAATTTTACTCAGTATTTTAGGAAGATTTGGAACACAAAGACTTTAACAATTTTTATTGAAGTAACATAGAATTATAACATCATAAAAGTTTCACATTTGCCCTTTAAATTGTATGCTACTTATGTACTTTGATTCTATATGTGATTTTAAACCTGATAGGCCATTTTTTTCTGATAGTATTTGTCAAGATTTAGTTATACAGCTATCTATTCCTTTCCTCTTGATTACTTCTTGTATTTCCTGTGTCAATTTGTGTGTTTGTGTGTGTGTGTGTGTATGGAAGATTTACATACAGCTTTTCTCTTGTCAAAGAGACAAAGTAATGGACTATATGTCCTTTATTGTCTCCTTTCAGAACATGGTTATATTATAAATTCATTTAATGCCTTCAATAGAAGTCACTTACTCAAGGCATGTTTTTCAGGTTCATTTTGCAAAATGGCACTGTAATTCTGCTCTGCTGTATAAAATACACTGTTAGTCACTATTAAAATAAAAAGTTGAAAATTTTAAAGTAAGGAAATTTAATATTCAGAGTCTTCCTGTGAAGGGGGAAATAGGCACTCATAGCTTTATTTTGGGAAGTCAATTGTACAACCTTGCTGGAGGTCTTGATAATATGAAGCCATAAATTGAGAAAAGGGGCTTCCACATATGGGGATTTATTTTGGGAAATTAAGAAATATAGACACCATATAAATATATATATATGTACGCACACACATATATAATTATTTACTGACACATTATTTATAAGATATAACTAGAAACAGCTTTAAGGCCCTTTAAGGAAAAGTTAGTGCCTCAGTAGAAAACTATGTAATGTCTCCAGTACACGGTCTAGCATATATTATTCCAATAATGAATTTTTCAACTCTTAATTTCAGATAACTCATAGTAATGCAAAATAATTTTTGTCTATCGACATGTAATTCTATCCCCTAGAAGTTCAACTGATATCCCTCTATTATAAAAGACTAGTGATGTCCTCATTTCCACATTCATTTCATAGTAGTTCTCTACAAATCTCTATCTGATTCTCTTTCGAACGTTTTAACACCTCACCAGTTTTCTCCTTAATAGGTTAAATAAATTCTTATCACACTTTATTTTTAAATTTTCATGAGTCAAGGAAATTTATCTTATTTTGTAAACTACCACTTGACTTTATTTTGTAAATTAGAGTTTAACATGCCTTATAATGGAGGGATGGTTAAAATATCTGTACCAGGTAGCAATCATCTTGAAGATGCATTTGACAGCACAGGCATGGCCTATTATAATGTTTAAAATTATGACCAAATTACAGCTTAAACATAAATAGGTAGTGTGCATTTGTGCCTCAATTGTCTCCTTGCATCATGTGAGTTCTCGTGGAAAGAGACTAGTGTCTGCATTTGATAGAGGTTGTGTATGCATATAATATTTTATAATTTAAAAGAATATAAAAATAGACAACATGGCCTAATTTGATTGTTTTAGTATAGAATTCTTTGTTAGTCTCCTGGCTTTCCCTTTATTTGGTTTTTCTCTATCACAACGGACATGTTAATTTTCTAAGAAATTTAATTTTAAAAATGTGTTGTAATTTCATGAGCCATTTTAACAAATACAACACAGAAGAGACAGAAACCTTCCCAGGAGGTAAAACAGTATCTACATCCATTGTTTTCAAATGCATTCCTTTGTTTACCAGCTTCACTCTGTGTTCTGGAATTAGACTGTGTAAGCTTGTCACCAGGCATGCATATGAATGAATAAAAGGGGCAAAAGATAGCAAAGTCACTGTTTCCTTTATGGAAAGCAGAAGCCTGTACGTGGGCAGATGGTGTTTTATCCCTAATTTGCAGGGTATGTGCATCTGGTGGTTCTGAACATAAAATAAAGCCTGTGTTCAGGATGGGGAGGAGCTGTGTGTGACCTGGGTAACAGGCTTGTTCCTGATAACTTGTATGACAACCAGAGAAAGGCAGAGCTAAACCAAATGGTGCTTCCTTATCAATTTTTTCCCCCTGCAACAATAATAAAATACATGAATTCCTTCACTATTTCTGCCAAAAATTGGGAGACAAGTGCTTATATTGTTGGGCAGGCTGAACAAAGAGCCAAGACCAGAATAAAATAGCCTGGCTTTCTCAGTCATCAGGGGTCAGAAGTCAGTAAGTGGATTGAAATGTGCTTCAGCCATCCACTGTTTTCTCAGGTATCAAATTAGCAATTAGCACATACATATTATATATATATTTTTTTTAAATTATATTATATATATATATTTTTAAAGATGGAACGATTTTATTTTTTTTATTTAATTATATTTGACATCATTTGTATTCCCCAGGGAGTACCCACCATGATTCCACCCATGCACCATCACCTCAGTCCCTTGTGCTCTTTCTGCCTGTCTTTGTCCTCCCTTCCTTCCCCTCCCCACCATGGTCCCTTTGGTTTATCTTTGACTTTTTGGTATTGTTGAGTTTTTTTGATTGCTTTTGGTTGTAATTGCCCATGTGACTTTGGTAAGGTCAATTTTATCTTATTTTACATTAATTTATATTAACTTCCTCACTATTATTAAGAAAAAATACATTTTGTCCACATTTTTAACACATGTCAATATATGTGCCATCCTGATTTGTCCTTTGTACTGGTTATTATAGCTGCCTTTTTCCATTATATCATATGAGAAAAGTACATTCTTTAATGTGTCAATTTTTATTTCTTTAGATAAATAATGATTTTACCTTTTTCCTGAAATTATTTTTTAATGGATTTGGAGGTTTTGCACCCAGATGCCTAATGGATTTACTACCAGAATAGGGTAAACTTTGTCAATAGACAAGTGTACCTCATGAGTGGTTTAAATTTCCTAAAGGTGAACCGAGAGTGGTGGTCTAGTTTTCCTGATTTCACTTATACTCTCTACTACTTTTTGTTTTGCTTTATACTGATAAGTTATTTAGTATCTGGGTTTTCATTTTATGGTTTGACCATCTGATGGTCTCTGTAAACAGATTGTTTTCTAGACATGTATTCTTGTTGAGTAAGACAAGATAAAGTATCTGGTTTGGTGGCATTTTTACTTTTTCACTGGGAATTTGATTTTAAGGTCTCATTTTTGTTGTAGTATTTAAGCAAACTAATGGATTACAAAGCTATGTCTCTGTTGGGTGAGGGATGAGGACAAAGGATCTGTCTATTTTGAGCTTTATTCTAGAATCTGACCCATTGCAAAAAATAGTTATCTGATACAAACCATTGAGGTGTGTAATGCTGTGTTTATTCTTGTACCATGGCTAAAATTGAAAGTTTTGAAGTATTAAATACTGCTTGTATGTCTGCTTCCATATATGGTTCTGAAAGTCATTTGTGTCTCAGTGTATGATGTTTTTTGTGCCCAGTCATGTCAATAAATCAGATTATAAAAGCTCTTCAATTAAGGGATTTCTATATTTACTGGATGCCAGAATAAAGAAAATCTATATAGAAGAAGATTCTAAAAATTCCCAGAAAATAAGAAAGTCAAATGTCTAATACTTTCAGTTTATTGCGTTTAATTTGATTACTCTTATTGGGACTAACTTGAAAACACTTTATGAATTCAAGATCATAAAATGAGACTAGTGTAATAGTGTGGTTTAATGAAAACTGATAGGTTTATTCTGATTTATTCAAGTATATTGAGTGCTTATTATTCTCTTGGGATTAGTCTTCCTAACATTGTATAAGTTTAATGACCAAATAAGTTAACATTACTTCTCCTTAATAATGACTGTTACGAAAAGTATAAATTTTTGTTTAAACAAATTTATTCATTACTCTGACAATTTAACTTCAGCTAATTATATTTAATAGTGTGTCAACTTAAAAATGATTTCTAAAATCTTTAGATAATTTAAATTTTTGAATTGATATTAAATTGAGTAAATAAGTATTCATTAGATAACTAGATCACTTCTAAATAAGGTAAAAACACATTAACATTGATTGCTAAGGTAATTGTATGTTGTTTATTTTTATATGCTATTGGAAAGATCTATATTTGAGTCCACTAATTAATGTGTTAATTTTTGCCACTTTGCAAGGAATCACTTGCAAAGGGATCATGAGCTATGATAACTACAAGGATGCTGGAATGTAGAATTCACAGAAGTTCAACATTTAATTTTCTTTTAAAGAAAACTTACTTTATGTAAAAGTTATAATTGATATGCTGCATTGCATATTGATATGCTCTCATTGCAGATGAGACACTACTTAGGAACATCAATTTCAGAAATAATACCTCTCTGTACATATATATCTTTGTTTTTGCACTCTATATACTTAGAGTTTCAAAAACCTTTTGTGGGTTGTAATAATTGATATTTGGTATGTTGAAAATTGAAACAAAAATTTTAGACATTTATTGACTTGAATAATAACAATGCATTACATGTTAATAATATTTTAGTAACTTTGAGAAATAAATTCTTAGCTTGTGTGTCCCTGTGATTGATTAAAGAGTCATTTGTTTCAGAATGTGAAAGAGCATGATACAGGATAACATTTGGAAATTAATTTATCTGTCTTGCTTTAATAATACTTGACTTTGAAAAAATGAGATATTTTAAATTCTCAGCAAAATGTGTCTTATTTCCCTAATTTACTTTTTTTGTCATCTCCTATAATATGATAGCTTATTTTATTTCTGAGAAATATACCTAGGTAATAAAGATTGTGCCTTATCAGAAAATTATTTTTTGGTTTATGTTGACTTTTGATGTCCTTGATTATTTAGGAATAAAAATGTTTTCTCACTTAGGAAAGAACTAAGTTTCCTTACAATGCTATTTCCTTTTATCTTTAATTTTCAATTGTTTTATTGTTACTTTGAAATGAATGACAGGCACTCAGATATGATTCCTATTTTAACTGTTGAAATCTTCTTTATAATTCTGATTCTTCCCCAAAATATTATTTTAAATGTAAGATAAACTACAATAATTTTATGGAATATTATAATTAAAATTATCTCAGAGTTCCTATAGTGACTCAAGGAATATATAAAGATTAATTTTTCATCCTATAAGAGGAGAGATGCTAGAAATAATTAGGTCTCTCTTATATGTTTCTATTGATGAGGTATGTCAGGTAAAGTCAGAAGAGATTCTCAATTGATTTGGATATATATTATTTACATTATTATTTCAAAAATATATGTAATAGGGGTATTCCTTGCAATTTGTCTGTAGGGAGAGAGGCCTTTCTAGGGCATGTTTCTAGTTATCAGTCTTGTGCTAATTTGGCTTTATACTCTATCAGTCAGGATTTCAGTTACATTTTAAATGTTAACAACGTTGTGCCATTTATTTAATTTGAACATGGCATCTTCTAGGTTAGTAGGTTTTAACAAGAATTAACACTAATTACCTATGGAATTTTATCATCATACAACTATTTAAGAGCTACTACAGATTCCTTGAATATCTGTTTATTAATAATATCCTTGCTGTAGCCTTTTCTTCTTTCTATAGTCATGATATAACATGTCTAGTTTATTTTTTACATCAAGATAATTTTCTGTAAGAATTATTCCCATCTATTTTCATGCACTAATAAGTATAATATAACACCTTCTTGAAAACAGGATGTATTTATAATTACTTTGTCTAAAGCTCTTTTGGATGATTGAGTTTATCATATTAATTTGTATGCCATGTAAACAACCAAATTCCCCTGTATATTGCATCATTATTGTATGAGATTTCTGTAGATCTTTCACTTTAAGATATGATCTGTGATTATTTGCCCATAGGTACTTTAAGTCTTTTATCATCCAGGACAGATATGTTCTTCACCAAGGAACTATCTGGGAACCCAGCTGAAAAGAACATAGGTATCATTTGGAATAGACTTCTGATAACAATACTTTGAGAATATATAAATGGAACTGAGTCTTATAAAATATTTTCATCTTTATAGCAGTATAACTATTTGTGTAATTTCAATAAAAATCTGTCCTTACAATGAGAATTAAAAAATATTATTAAAGGACTTAGTGATATAAGGAAATGGAAGGATATTATATGGTCATGAGTGGGAAAAATCAGTATAATTAAGATGATTATACTGTTTAAAATGATATATTAATTTAATGTATTAAAATACTTTTAAAAAAGATTTTGAACCAAAATATTGAGATTTATATAAAAACCATAAAATTGCAAAAGCAATTCTGAGAAAGAAAAAGGAGAAAAGTGAAGGTATCCTGTTATCTAACTTCAAACTTTACTGCATAGTAATAGTACTAAAAACAGTATAGTATTGACACAAAAATAAGTATACATGGATCAAAGGAACGGAATCAAAGGCCAGAAGTAAATCCATTTATATATCAGAACCTAATCTATATAAAGCAGCTATGACCATACAGTGGGGAAAGAACAATCTATTCAATAAATAATTCTGGGAAAATTGGAAAGCCACACACAAAAAATTAAGTTGGAGTCATGTCTAAATCCTAGGCAAACTATTAATGGATTAATGATTTAGATATGAGAACTACAACAATAAAATATATAGAAGGAGACATTTGGCAACATATTCAAATGATTTTTTTTTTGTGACTTGTCCTTTAAGGCAAGGAAAATAAAAACAGATATAAACAATTGGGATTACCTCAAGTTAAAAAGCAACACAGAAAAGAAAATTAAAAAGATCTACTACTCAATGGGAAAATTTATTCATATAATATGTAATTGATAAGGAGTTAATATCATATATATGAATATGTGTATATGTGTGTATATATATATGCACACATACATATATATATAAACTAAAAAGTAAATAAGCAACCCAATTAACTAATGAGCAGTCCATATAAACAGTAAATTCACCAAAGAGAATATCTAGAATAGACATAGGAACAAATATTCATCACTGCTTACAGTTAGAGAGATGCTGGTTAAAACTACAATGAGATATGATCTCATAGCCCATGAGAATGGCATTTGTTAAATAACAATTCTGGAGAAAATGTGAGAGTTACCTTATTATGTTATACTGTTGTGATCATTATGGAAAGTAATCTGCATTTACCTTCAAAAGCTGAAAATGCAATACCATATAACAAACAATCCCACTCAGGCATATACCCAAAGAAAACAAAACCATCAATACAAAAAAAAAAAATCACAACAAACATACATATTCTACAATGTTCAGAGCAGCTCCATTTATCAATCCCTATTCATGGAAGCAGTTTACTGCTTATCAGTAGACTGGATAGATTAGCTACTTGTTTGTAAGTCTAGACCTGTTTATAGTCATAAATTAGTTTGTAACTCTTTGTAAGTTGTAGGTAGTTGGTCATATGTAAATTCTGGTATGTCCACACTGTGGAATACCTACTATTCAGTCATCTGGATAAAATGTAGCCCATTTTCAGTGAAAATGTGGAGGGAGTTTGAGAAAAGTAGATGCAGTAAAGCAAGTCAGAATGACAAAAGCAAATATTGGACATTCACATAGCAAGTGGTTTGATAAATGCTTACAAAAAAGCTAGTGGACATCAATAAACACTTAAAGGCTCTGAGATCAAGAAGAAATGATGAGGGAGAAGGAAAAGGTATATAAAGGATCGTCTTTGGAAAATAACAATTACAAACTTTTTTTCTAAAACATATGTTTGGTTATATAATCAAAGCATTGTTTGGAATGTCCAACTTAAGAGTGATGTGCGTTTAGTCAAGAATGAGCAGACACATTTAAGGAACAAAACTGAAATTTATGTAAGCAATGTTTACAGAGTATTTTTGGAAAAGTTGTTCTATCATCGAGCTTATAGGATTCTGACTTAACAGGTGAGTAAAGAAGGTCACTTCTTTGCAGTCTCAGGAAGCAAGATATTTCAGAGACCTTGAGAAATGAGATTCACCATAATAAGTTACTGCAGATGAAATCTAATGCTGTGTCCTTGGCTTGACTTCTGAGTCTCATGAAGCCTTCAAAAGTTCAATGTGAGATTCCTTATGAAAACTTTCAGCAAAACAAACTTAAAGAAAGCCCACATGGCAAATTAACATTCTTGCTGCACCTATGTAAATAATCAGGTCAAATGAAAGGGAAACAAAGAATTATTTAAGTTTATTTTTGATCAGAAGAAGGGAGACTGTAGAAAAAAATTGTTATGGTGGAAAACTGCATCTTGTATTACATGCCCTTCCAGATTCATTATTAATATATTCTAGACCTGTATATAGTCTTTGTAACTAGTTTGCAATTCTTTATAAGTTTTAGGTAACTGATAATGTGTAAATTCTGTTGTCAGTTAATTTTTTTAATGAACTTCCTTCCAATGTGGAAAGGTTTTGTCTCAGTAGCAATTTATTTCAATATTCCTTTACTCCATATAAATTTGTACTATTTTGACATTTTTTGAACTAGTCATTAGCATATGTGTCATCTTGTTGTTGCATCAGTAAAATAAAATATTTATGTGTGCTTAGTTTTATATCTGTATACACGTCATGATTTTATTTTTTTCTGAAAATCACCCTTTAATACCCTTTTCTCAGTGATATTGGCAAGATTGAAAGTCATGTGATTGAAGAGTGTAGTGATCAAAATAACTGCTATATGAATTCTAATACTACCATAAATGTTAAAACATTTTATTTCTAATGTGTTAAGAACTGAAAATAGTTGCAAAGTATATGCTAGTTGAAGAAGAGAAAAGACAAAACAATCAGTATTTCCTGCCAGTTAAAATTGTTTTTCACATGATGTAGCTATAAACAAAGTTGCCTTAAATTTAGGTCTGTGAAGTTAGAAGCTAGAGATTAAAAAATAAATAAATAAACCTGGGGATGGAGCTAGTTTTTATGTTAATAGAGAGATTATTTTTTTTATAGACGTCTTGAACTGTGCAGACATCATTCCCTATTGTATCTTGTCTTGCTTTTGCACACTGATGACCAAATAATATGAAAAGTCAAATAATGCTTCATCTGTCCAGAGTCTCAGCCTTTCATAGAACAAAAATATTAATTTTATTTCTCTGGAGAATATAAATAAAAATTTTATTTTCCTCTTTTGTTCTCTTTTTAAAACACTGTATTTGGAAGAGCATAAAACTTTAGATCTCACTGACAATATGAGTGCTATAGATCTTGAAAAGTAATGAGTTCAAAAGTAATGAGTCAGCTAATCTATTTTTTCCTATGTATACTATAGTTTTACTACATGTAAATTCATTGTATTTTAATAATTTACAACCAAAGAAGAATAGCAGGCAAGCCTTGTTGAAGAGCCTCCTAGGCAATGTTTACCCACTTGACTGCCTCTTAACTTTTTAGACTAAATTTTATAAAATTCAATATATTTTAAGTTTTTATTTGCATACTAACAGAAGTTTGTTATTTGTAAGTAATTTTTCATTGAGGGTTTTGAATTGAAATAACGTGTCATTTTAAATAATGGGACTGTCGGTATTCACTTAATATTGATGCATCAAATATCTGATTTTAAGAATGGATCCCTGAAACTAAGTGTGAGAGATCTGCAACCAAATTCTACAGATTTCAAGCCCTAGAGATGGAAAAGGTGCTTCCCAGGAATCAAGAGAGATTTTTTAATAACAACTAGTTATGGAAATTCAGTGTGACTACTGTATTATAAAAATTAATGAAATTGATTTTCTTTCTGATATGAGAGAAGAAAAAATTAAGAAATAGGATTTTCAGTCATCTTTATAGTTTTAGGCAATTAGTAGATATAAGAGGAAGAAATAATTTATTCATTTTTTAACATTTTTATAGAGGCACCATTAATTTACAGTGTTGTATATGACTCAAGTATAGTTCCATCCCCTACAGGTGTTATTCCTATCATCTCCAAGGCACCCATAGTCCTTCTCCACAGTTCAGTGTACACCTTCCCAACTTTACCCTTCCCTCATCCCCCAGCCATATAGTCTCAGGCAAGACTTCATATCTTTAGTAAAACAACATATAGAAGGATCAACAGAATATATTCATGTAAGTCTCTATGTTGGATTGTATATGAAAATAAATGTCAGTATAACCAGGAGCAACATTTATGTACCTTTACTTGGGTGTTTACTGAATTAATCAGTTAACCAGAAAACATAATTTGCAGTAGTTGTTCATTTCTTTGTATGTATTGGAGGTCCTACCAAGATGTCAAAATGGTCCTGGCTACACTATTTTAAAGCTGTGTCTGCATTCTTGTGTTTTACTTTCTTCTTAAAATAGTTGGAACATTTCTCAGCATTATGAAATGTCATCCAACACATCTACAAAGTGTGACAAACATCTGTGATTTCTAATGTCTCATGTAAGTGCTAAGACTACATTTCCTACTTGGAGAAAGTAGTTTTTTCCGAAGCACTGGATATTATAACATCACTGTTACATTATTTAAAATGGTTCATTACTCTTGCTTTGTTCACCAGGGAACTGGAAACTTCAGTAATTAGACAAATATACTACTGATATGTTATCCTAGACCAGCATGTAAATGGCACTCTGTTAATTTCACAAGGTGCTGAGGGGTATTTAGTTACTGGTTCCTCATAAAGACATTAAAGTTAGGTGAACTCAGATGCACATAATAGTTTCCCCATGGCCTCATTTGGTTCTGATGTGGTATAGTAAAATACATTCATCTAATTCCATTTCAAGTATGTTAGCTTAAGTGAAGGGAAAAAAAAAGAAAATGGAATATATACTTTAAGCTCTACTCAGGAATTTAACATTATTTCTCCTTTAGTTAAAAAAAGTGCTATGAAATGATAAGCAATTAGGACAAAAACTGATTTTTGAACTAAATATAAAAAGCTGAGTTATAAAATACTTCATTTTACATTTCTTTTCTGGATTTCCTTCAAAAGATTGATAAATGACTCACCTATCAATTTATACAGACATATACATTACTCTCCATTTGGCAAGATCAAAAAGTAAAACAAAATAGAGATTAATACCTTATCTGAAATACTAAAAAGCTGAAATACTGATATAGTATGTTTGTATAAAATTACTATACCATGCTAAAATAATAAACAGTTGCATAAATCTTTTTGTATTGACTAAGAAATTTTCCTAAGAATGTACTGACTAATTTTCAAAATTATAATCTCCATGGCTTCTGGACAGAGTATTAAAAAGATCCCTAAATTATGCCAACCATAGTTGCCAAGCTCAACAGTCACAATAAATTCTCTAATTTCAAGCCTGTCAAACCCATTAAATGACAGAATGGTTGAATATCTGTCCAATGATCACACCACTGTCTGTTTAAATTATGACCTATGATTTTGGAAAAATTTTACAGTTTGAACATTTAATATTGTTTACTTATAATAGACACAGTTTCTTTGTTGGTAACCATTTAAAGAAGATTTCATAAATATTAGCCATGAGAAAATACTTTAATATTGACAGATAACAACATCCATTACATTGTTTTAGATTAAAACCATCAGTTGATATATACACATGTACTTGATTTATGTAAAACAAATATATTTTTCAAATACTCCATTAAGTTATTTTTACTTAACTTTTTAAAGTATATTGATTTCCAGTTACTCTCAGTGACATTTCATGTTAATTGGAAATTTGGAACACAAAGCAAACTCAAATTCTAGCAAAGAATATTGACTTCATTTAAATGGATATTTATCTTCATAAATTTAGATTTTGCAAATATGGGACAGTATCTTCAATAGATTTTATAATAGATGCTTAAACTTGACAAATCAAAATTAACAACCATATTATATGAAGTTTTTACATGCAAATAAGCATTTCTGTGGCAAAAGTACTTTGATAGGTTTGAGCTATTATAACAAATATAAGGTCTGATATGAGATTCTGCTGTTGCTAAGAATTTAAATCAAGGCTATATAAGCATTATCATACAGAATATTTCCTAAGTCCTAGTTATTCATATTTTGTTTCACATTTTAACATTTGTGAAATCAAACTTTCAATTGTGGGATATCAGGTTTAATTGACTTTTTTTCTTAATTTCTTAGTGACACTTTAAAATGGTAACTGCTGTGTTAGAGTCTAGGAAATAGTGAATTGGAAGGGGCAAATTAATACAAGAATATGATGGAAAATAACAAAGAGAGACTAAAAAAAATCACCTGTTTGTTTTGTTAGTCTCTTAGGGTCAGAGCTCCATGTTCATAGGCTTCTGAATCAAGTCTTAATAAGAATTGGGCACTAAGTCAATAAATTTGTATTCTGATTTTGAATTATCTACCAACAGTTTTAAGTTCAAATGTAAATTTGTCTTATTTTCTTCACTTAACTGGCTTTTATTTTTTTATATTATTTTTTAATTTAATTAATTATATTTGACATCATTTGTATTCCCCTGGGAGTACCCACCACCATTCCACCCATGAACCATCACCTCAGTTCCTTGTGCTCTTTCTGCCCTCATTCTTGTCTGTGCCCTCCCTTCCTTATCCTCCCCAC
This sequence comes from Galemys pyrenaicus, assembly GCA_019455555.1. Taxonomy (NCBI): domain Eukaryota; kingdom Metazoa; phylum Chordata; class Mammalia; order Eulipotyphla; family Talpidae; genus Galemys; species Galemys pyrenaicus. The sequence continues at coordinate 12,931,778 of JAGFMF010011568.1, read as the reverse complement.
CATGGTCCCTTTGGTTTATCTTTGACTTTTTGGTATTGTTGAGTTTTTTTAGTTTTTTTGATTGCTTTTGTTTATAATTGCCCATTTCCTTGAGCTCTTTCTTCTCTCTCTCTCTTTTTTTTTTTTTTGTAGTTGTTGTTCTTTCATATTTTACCTAATAGTGAAACCATCCAATATGTTTCTCTTGCATTTTGACTTGTTTCACTAAGTATAATTCCTTCTAGCTCCATCCATGTTTGTATAAATGGCACTAGTGTGTCATTTTTGATTGCTGAATAATATTCCATTGTGTGTATGTACCACATCTTCTTGATCCAGTCATCTACTTTTGGGCATTTGGGTTGTTTCCAGGTCTTAACAATTACAAGTAGTGTTGCAATAAACATAGGAGTACAGGTGCTCTTTTGGATCAGTGTTTTTGGGTCCTTTGGGTAGATTCCTAGGAGTGGGATTGCCAGCCAGATCATATGTTAGTTCCATTTCTAGTAGACTGAGGAACCTCCATACGGCCTTCCATAATGGTTGACTTAGCTTGCATTCCCACCAGCAGTGTACTAGGATTCCTTTCTCTCCACATCCTCACCAGCATTTGTCGTTGTTGTTTTTTTTGATGTGTGCCATTCTTACCGGTGTAAGGTGGTACCACATTGTGGTCTTAATTTGCGTTTCCCTGATTATGAGGGATGCTGAGCATTTTCTAATGTGCCTGTTGTCCATGTGTCTGTCCTCTTTGGAGAAGTGCCTTTTAACTTCCTCTGCCCATTTTTTTATTGGGTTTTTCACTTTATTTTTCTTGAGTCTTAGGAGTTCTTTGTATATCTTTGTGATCAGACCCTTGTCTGTTGTGTGGAATGCAAAGATTTTTTCCCACTCAGTGGGGTTTCTTTTTGTTTTGTTTAATGTTTCCTTTGCTGTACAGAAGCTTTTTATCTTGATGTAGTCCCATCTGTTTACCTTCTCTCTCATTTTTATTGCTTTGGGGACTGCCACCTCGAAAGCGCTATTGAGATGTAAGTCTTGCAGCATTTTACCTATGTTTTCCTCTACATATTTTATAGTTTTGGGTCTTACATTTAGGTCTTTCATTCACTTTGAGTTGATTTTTGTACATGGTGTGAGATAGTGGTCTAGTTTCATTTTTTTACATATGGTGGACCAGTTTTGCCAGCACCATTTATTGCATTTATTGAATAAGCTATCTTTGTCCCATTGCAGATTCTTAGCTCCTTTGTCGAAGATCAGTTGTCCATAGTTGTTTGTTTTTACTTCTGTGATTTCTATACAGTTCCATTGTTCTGTGTGTCTGTCTTTATACCAGTACCAAGCTGTTCTAATTACTATTGCTTTGTAGTAGAGTTTGAAGTCTGGGAGTGTGATACCTCCATTCTCCTTTTTCTTAAGTAAAGCTTTGGCTAATCGGGGTTGTTTGTGTCTCCATATGAATTTCATCAATATTTGGTCTATTTCCTTAAAGAATTCCATTGAGTATTTTATTGGTATTGCATTGAATCTGTAGATTGCTTTCGGTAGGATGGCCATTTTGATAATGTTGATTCTTCCTATCCATGAACAAGGGATATCTTTCCATTTTTTGTGTCCTCCTCTATGTCTTGTAACAGTGTTTTATAATTTTCTCTATATAGGTCTTTTGTTTCTTTTGTTAGGTTGATTTCCAAGTATTTTATTTTCTTGCTTTCAATTGTAAAGGGTATATTTTTCTTGATTTCTTCTTCTTCTGACTCATTGTTTGTGTATAGGAAGGCTACTGACTTTTGTGCATTGATTTTGTATACTGCTACTTTACTAAACCGGTTGATTGTTTTAATTATATTTTCTGTAGAACCTTTAGGGTTTTCCAAGTATATTATCATATCATCTGCAAATAATGATAGTTTTACTTCCTCTTTCCCTATTTTGATTCCCTGTATGTCCTTTTCCTGTCTTATTGCTCTGACTAAGACTTCCAGTACTAAATTGAATAGTGGTAGAAAGAGTGGGCATCAGTGTCTTATTCCTGATTAAGGGGAATGCTTTCAGTTTTTCACCACTGAGGATTATATTTGCAGTAGGTTTGTCATATATAGCTTTTGCCATGTTGAGGTATTGTCCTTCTATTTCAAGGATTTAAAGAACCTTTATCATGAATGGATGTTGGACTTTTCAAATGCCTTTTCTGCATCAGTTGACATGATCATATGGTTTTTGTTCTTTTTTTTGTTGATATGTTGGATTACGTTGATTGATTTTTGGATATCGAGCCATCCGTGAGCTTTTGGAATAAATGCCACTTGATTGTGGTGAATTATCCTTTTTATTCATTCTTCTATTCTGTTGGCTAAAATTTTGTTGAGGATTTTTGCATCCAAGTTTATTAGGGAGATTGGTCTGTAGTTCTCTTTTTTTGTGTTATCTTTGGTTTTGGTATTAGTGTAATATTGGTTTCATAGCACGTATTAGGTAGTATTCCTTTTTTCTTGATTTCTTGAAAGAGTTTGTTTAGATAGGTACTAGTTCACTTCTGAATGTTTGATAGAATTCATTTGTAAATCCGTCTGCTCCTGGGCTTTTGTTTTTGGGGAGTATTTTGATTACTTCTTCAATTTCACTACTTGATATTGGTCTGTTTAAGTGTTCTAGTTCCTCATTGTTTAGCTTTGGGTGTCTATATCTTTCTAAAAACTGGTCCATCTCTTCTAGATTGTTAAGCTTGTTAGCATATAGCTGCTCGTAGTATTGTCTGATTTTAATCTCTTTTGAGTCTATTGTAATTTCTCCTCTTTCATTTGTGATCCTGTTTATTTATGTTTTCTCCTGTTTTTCCTTCGTTAGCCTGGCTAGAGGTTTATCTATTTTGTTTACCTTTTCAAAGAAGCAGCTTTTGGTTTCATTAATCTTTTGGATTGTTTTCTTGATTTCTAATTCATTTATTTCTGCTTTAATTTTTATGATTTCTTCTACTGGTTTTTGGATCCTTTTGTTGCTCTTTTTCTAGATTGTTAAGGGGTGAGATTAGATTGTTTCTTTGAGTTTTTTCTTGTTTGTTGATGTGGGCCTGGATTGCTATAAATTCCCTCTTAATATTGCTTTTGCTGTATCCCATACATTTTGGAATGATGTGTCATTCAGTTATCATTCGTTGTCATTCAATTCAAAGTATTTTTTAATTTCCTCTGTGATTTCCTCTATAACCTATTGTTCTTCCAGTGGTGTTTGTTTCAATCTCCATGTTGTGGTGGGTTTCTTGTTTTCTTTTTGTGATTTATTTCTAATTTGATACCTTTGTGAACAGTGAATATAGTTGGAATGATTTTGACCTTACTGAATCTGTTGATGTTGGTCTTGTGGCCCAATATATGATCAATTCTGGAGTATATTCCGTGTGCACTTGAGAAGAAAGTGTAATTTGATTTTTTGGGGGTGTAGGACATCCTATAGATGTTCATTAAGTTCATGAGTTCTAGGTCTTTATTGAGGGCTCTAGTTTCTTTGTTTATTTTTTGTCTTGTTGATCTTTCCATTGGTGAGAGTAAGGTGTTGAAGTCTCCTACTATATAGGTGCTTTATTTGATGTTTTCTTTTAGAGCTGATAATAATTGTCTGATAAATTTTGGTGCTCCTTCATTTGGAGCATATATGTTGATGAGTGTTATATCTTCTTGAAATACTGTGCCCTTGACCATTATATAGTACCCTTCTTTGTCTTTTTTTACCTTTTTTATTTTGAAGTCTGTCTTGTCTGATATAAGTATGGCTGTTCCTGCTTTCTTTTTTGGCCCATTGGCTTGTAGAACTGTTTTCCAGCCTTTTACTTTCAATCTATGCTTATCTTTTGTGTTTAAATGTGCTTCCTGAAGACAGCAGAAGGTTGGATTGTGTTTTTTAATCCAGCCTGCTGCTACTCTGTGTCTTTTTATTGCTGAGTTTAGTCCATTTACATTTAAAGTTAAAATAGTTATGTTGGCATCTGTGTTTGCCATTTTGTCTTTTTGGGTTATGTTTTCCCTTGTCTTATACTGTCCTCTTTTTCATTCTTCTAATGGTTTTGGCTTTAGAGCTTGTAGGATTTTTTGGAGAGGAGGTTTGGTCATGCTGAATTTCTGGAGTTTCTTTTTGTGTGGGAAAGTCCATATTTTTTCTTCATATATGAAGGAAAGCTTTGCTGGATACAAATTTCATGGTTGGCATTTGTTGTCTTGCAGTTTTTTGAATATATCTTTACACTCCCTCCTTTGGTGTAGTGTGTCTTCTGAGAAGTCTGATGAAAGCCTGATAGGTTTTCCTTTGTATGTTATCTGTTTCTTTGCCCTTGACAGCTTCATTATTTTTTCCTTGTCTTGTATTCTTGGTAGTTTTACTATTGTGTGTCTAGCTGTATTTCTTTTCCTGTCATAGAAATTTGGGGTACTACTTGCTTCTTATATTTCTAGCTTCATTTCATCTTTTAAACTTGGGAAATTCTCCTCTATTATCTCCTTGAATATATTATCATTTCCCTTGTCGTTTTCGATTTCTGGAACTCCTATAACTCTTATATTATTTTTCTTGATGTAGTCAGAGTTTCTGAAAGTGTGACCTCATTTTTTTTCCTTTGGATTTCTCTGACTTTTTTTGCTTTTGATTCTTTTTGTTTCTGAGTCTTCTATAGAACTAATTCACTCTTCCATTTCATCCAATCTGCTTCCCATATTTTATTTTTATCTTCCTGCAAGTCTTCCACAGTCTTTTTTAATGATTAGTTCTCCTTTTCCAGATCCTTGATTCTTTTTAACATACTGGTCATTTTTTCAATCATGCTGGTTCTGAAATCTTCTTTTGTTAGGCTGGACATTCTCTCTGGGTCATTGTTGAGTTCTTATATTGGGTTTTCTTTTTGTGTTGTATTTTTCCCCTGTGGGCTTGGTTGGTTAGTTATAGTTTTTTGTCTTCCTGATGTATGCTTTCTTATTTGTTGTATTTGTTGGGACACTGTGTTGCTTATATTGGCAGGCATCTCTTTGGGTGTTCCTTTTGGGCTATCAGGAACTGGTGGTCAACGAACAAAAAAAAAAAAACACACAAACCCAGCAAGACTGACACAAATGATATCCAGATACGCAAACAACAGAAAGAAAAAGGAGAAAAATAAAAAGGGAATGAGGAAAGAGAAAAAAAAAAGAGAAAAGTAAGAAAACCAACAAAAGACAAACAAAACCAACAACAATGAAACAAAACAAAAAAACATAAAAAAAAAAAAAAAACCTCCAAAAACTTACATTAAAACAGCCACAACAGTATGGGGGGTAGCGGACAAGATATGGTGCTGATTGTGCTGTAGTGGCAGTTATGCCTGTATTTCAGTTCCTTTGTTGTGGCTGGTTGGGTGATGGGGCTCCTGAAGACTCCTTCCCCCTAAGGACTTGGGCAACCATGCAGACCCCCTGTGTAGAGTTTGGTTTTATGAGGTTCCCTTTAATGCCTTTCCAAAGGAGGACAGGAGTAGGAAAAAAAAAGGCTGAAAAAGGAATGTAAAGGAATATATGGGGAAAAAGAACAGGTGGGTAAGAAAAGAAAAGAAACAGAAAAAGAAGAGAAAATTTTTTGAAAATTAAAAAAAATTAATTACAAAAATTAAAAACAAAAGAGAAAAATGAAAGGGTGGGGTGTGGTGGTTGGGGAGAAGTCAGAAGTCTTACCCCACTCTGTGTGGGAGGATATTAGGTTGGGAGGGAGAGACAGCCCCAGATTGGCTGGTACCCCAACTGTGATTGTCTTCCAGGTGTCTCAGGTTTCAGGATGAGTGGTTATATTGGTTTTTCTTGGTATGGGTGGGGGGTTTCACCTCTGAGTCTGATTACAAGCTCTGTACCACCACCCTGTGATGGGGGTGAGGTCACTTGAGGCTCTCTGGTGCTGCCCTTTGTTTGTGGCTGCACCAAGTGGTTTTACTTTTCCCTTCTGGGTACTGCCAGGGTGCCTTAGTCCAAAACCTCTTGCTTTCTCTCTCAAGCATTTGGGAGTGTTACTGAGGTGCTCCGTGCTGGATCAGCCCCATTGGATGCAGAGGTCTCCAGTCTTCTCAGACCCTGTCCCTCCCTTCCCAGTGTGCCAAACAGGGGTCCCGAAGTGGCTCACCAGGGGGCTGGGTGGACTAACCTGGGCCTGGACCTCTGCCTGGCCCCAGCCTAGCTTACTCCCCTTTAGCCCCCTCTCTCTGGTCCAGCCAGGAGCTGGTCTCTGCTGTTCTCACCTCCAAGCTTGCCGACCTCAGTGCTCTGACCGAGGGTTCTACTACTCTACTCCAGGGGCAGGCAGACTCCCTGTAGCATCTTAGTTGCAAAGGCCCGGCTGGCTGTGGTGCCTTTGCCTGGGTTCAATTGAGGCGGGCTTTGTACCAGTCCCAATGGCTGTCAATGGGACTCCCCTCCCCACAGCCTGGCGGGTTTAAGGTTTGTGAACTACCTTGCAGAAACCATCTCTTAGCTCCCTCCTCAGTCTCCCCCAAAGGCTAGAGTTCAAACTCACTAGGCCTGGAGATGCCTGTATCTGCGCAGATCTCAGCAGCTTCAGGTTTTGTAGTGCGATAGTCTGACCCCTTTCCTAGAGTGGCACTTATGAATACTCTTTCTGCCATTCAAAGTGTGCTGGGTTTGTGGTTGAGGGGAGGGGGGAGGGGGACGGGGTAGCAAGTTTATGAAGCTTTTCTCTGTATTTGCTCGCCTTCAATGAGTCACTCCTTTCTGTGTAGGCTGTCGGCACCATCCAATTTATTTTCGTTTCCCGGGTTCTTGCAGTCTCCCTGCCATCCACTTCTTCTCAGAGCTTTCTATCCTAGCATCTCTTCGCCACCATCTTTTTTTCCCCCTTAACTGACTTTTAAAAAACTTTCAGAAAACAATGATGAGCCAAATATATTTAGACTTACCAGCCAGAAAACTATTACTAATTTAGATAAACACAGTGCCTTGCACATAAGGCACTCAACAAATCATTGGTGAATATTTGACTCTTGAATGCATCAAATCAGGGTGAGAAATGTTTTTTCCATATTATGTAGCCAAATATCTCATGAAGAATAAATATTGTAATATAATAACCTTACATTTCAAGTCTTACTGTGTTTGTCTTGTTCAATCGTATTTAGTCTGTGATTCAAATATTCAAGTGCTTGTGCCCTTCTAGCCATGAGTGTTTTATTTACATGTGAGTATCCTAGAGGGTAGAGACTATGTTTATCTAAATTAAGTTTTATTTCATTTTACATTGAAGTGCATACATAATGATCATATCTTGATGATATGAAATATTATTTCAATTAAAATATTATTTATCCAATGAGATATTAAAAATAAAAGATGTGATAGGTAAGAGTTGTGTTTTGAGATCTTCCTAATATGCTACTTTCATCTTCTCAGAGCACTGAGATTGGCAACAGAATTTTTTTTAAGATTCAATTTTAAATTCCTTTGTAAAAAATCATACTTGGTTGTTTTCTCTGTCTTTATGCCACCTTCTAGACTTCTGTTTCAGTAGAATGTGTTTTTTTTTTCTGACAGACACAAAATTGCTATTATGTTAAAACACATATTTTTAGTTATTCAGAACAAACTTGTTTTGTTGTGCAATTATTTTAAGTATATGCAAATATAATATTAGACTTAGCTTCCTTCTTTTTTTAGCTCTTACTATAAAACTAAGAGAAGCTTACAAACTAAAAATAACAAAGGGGTAAAATATAAAATAAAAATGATACCATTAGCATTTTATGGAATGGAGATGGAGAGTGAGCTTTTTTAGTTATTTTACTCTGACTTTTTCATTTCAGTTAAAAGGCTCTTAGAAAATTTAAACTAACTTGATGCATAACTAATACAAAAAACAGAGATACATTTAAAGTAGATGAGCACATGTAATATGAAAAGAAAATTTTTAAAAAGGCCAAAAATAATCTTGGACAAAAATAAAACATTTTCAAGACTAAAATTTCATTCATTCTTGAAAGATTCAAGTCTTTTTTATAAAATATAATGTTCATCATATTTTAAAAAGACAAACTTGTGAAATAGTATCTCTAATTGTGCAAATCTATCTATGTGTAAACCATAGTGAGGGTGAGATAGAGAAAAAGAATTTAAAACACACAGCTTTGGGTTAAGAGGAGATGAGAAAGGAACTGTAAGTTGCAGCTGGACTTGGTTTTTCTAACACTCAACTGGATAGCATTTTTCCTCTAAATTAGGAATCCGTGCACTTCAAAGAACATGAAAAGGAAAATACTTGCTACTAAGGATAGGTTGGTAATATTACTTTGGTGTCATGTTCTATTACAAAGTTACATTTTCTCTATTTAGTGCAATTGTATTTTAAATTAATAATCAGTTTAAAATTTTATAAATTGTCAAAAATGATCAGCTTCTTTGTCAGTTTAACCTTTTCTATTTCATTTCATGCTTCCTCAACTAAAAGTTCAGTGTGGTGTTTTAAACATAGGAAGTTGCATTAATTTTTTAAGCTTCCATAACCTCAGAATACGAGGTAAATACATTTTATAATAATCATTAAAATAATATTTGTGCTAATAACTTAGCAGATTCTTATATACTGAAATTTTTTGAAACAATTTATTAAAGACTAGGAAACTAAGAGCTAATATTCTGGCTGCTAATCTCTCTGTCCTGTTAAAATGTGCATGACTATTCTACTTTTAAATTGTACCTGAAGTCATATGACTTGGAGTTTATTATATAATATGGGAAGGTTTAGTTTTATTCTCTCTCCTAGGGGTATGGTTGAATTTTTTTAAGAGTTTTATTTGCAGAGTCACAAATTATATAGGGTAGCCTTGTAAAATAAGCATTTTTGGATAAAGTACTATGAATTAACTCCCTCTTTGGCCAAAGGTTTTAGATATGTTTTATCATACTATCTTGGATGTAATCAATATAATCATTTTGCATGTAGACCATAAAGGTAGTAAAAAGAAATATTTTACTCTTTACTTATTTATTTTTCCATAAGTTTGGGAATTTTTTTTCATTGTTAGAAATAGCTTTTATTAAATAAAAAGAATCTTTAGTAGATTAGGTTATTGTATTTTATATATATTGATGTTTCTGGCAGATTTTTAGATTTTATGTAAAATACAAGGCTTCCAGATACCATATTTACGGTGATCTTTGCCTTTTCATTTTCATAAATATTATTTTGCTTAAAGACTTCTTACTATCTAGTACTCTAGGACAATTTCTAAGTGAACCTAATGCATAACATAAAATACATACAACTTTTGAAAGAACCACATAACATATACACCAATAAATACACAAATTTAATAATAGAGAATAATAGTTACATTGTCTAGGAATTAGAAATGAACGTGTATTATAGATTATGGTTAGTGAAGTACAGAATAGTTGGCTAGAAGCAAAAAGGAAATGAAATGAGAATAAACTAGGAAAAGAGCCTGCCAGGAATTGAACATTGGTGTCATATTTGATTGGGTCATCTGATCTCTAAAAGCCCCACATTTTATTCCAGATCCAAAAATGAGAGTTATTTCCAAGAGGAAATATACCTTGAATAAAATATAGAAATTTAAACAATTATGTTGTGTTTACTCATCTATATTTTCATTTGCATAATTGTTTCACTTCCCTGATGTGGAACTAGATTCAGGAAATGAGTCACTCTGCCTGATAGTCCCTTCTGTACAGTGATATATGCTGGGAGATCAATCTCCAATTGTAAGTGTAAAGCTCTGACAGCCTACTAGAGCATATGATTCTCAAATAGAATGTAATGAGATCAAGCTTTTACATTTGAGAGAATGTGAGCAGTATAAATACCCTAATAAACTTTAAAATGTAAATATATTGTCTAATTATTTAAATGAATTAAAGATAAAGATTATGCTTTTAACTTTTATTTGTTGTAATTTTTATGTTAAATGTTTTATTTACATGAAGTTGGTGATGATCCTGTTCTGAAAACTGAAATTGGTCCTTATTTATTTACTCATTATTCATTCAACCACCTTTAAATTTTTTCCCCAATAATTATGCAAAAATCCACCACCCAAGATCACCATTATATGTAAGCCAAGAATGTCTGAGGGCTGACAACATGAAAACATATGCATAGCTTGTAAGGTACTAATTGAACTCAGGAAGCGGTTATTCCATCTGCCTTTGGATAATTGAAGAGTGTTTCAGAGTAGAGGATACAGAGTTGAGTCTGGAATGACTAATATAAATTTTCCAGATGTGCTTTTGTGAAGAGTGAGTTCTAGTCTTGAGGATTTATTTTCAAAGCAGAGGTGTCCTTTACATTTTTCTGATGTCATTTTATAAGTCCAGACATCAAAATTTACTCCCTGAGCAGTGAGTTTAAATAAACTCTCTTACAGAAGATGAAGAAGGAGAACTTACAGAGACTTCCACTTAAACGCATCCTTTTTGATTCACTGATTCAAGTTTCAAGTTTCCCTGTGCAAGAACACAGGATTTTCTCATTGCCTCTGTGAGCTGCACAGCTCCATTTGAAACACATAACCATGCACCACTTAGTGATATTAGATTGCATCTGTCATACACCTTCTCCAATTTCTTCTCCTATTTCTACTTAATAAATGTACAAAGAATTTATTGTAATTGAATCTTTGAGGGTCTTAAAAAATGATACTTATTGAGCAAATAGTTCTGGCTTGTATAAGTGCAATCCACACTTTATCAGACATCAAGTGTTTAAACAATTACTTGCTACACCTGTTAATAATTTGGTGGACAATATTGGTACATGATGGTAACAGGTAAATGTTAATGCTATCTTAAAAATATGATGTATCAACACTGTCTGCTTTAAGAGGAAATATTTCCACTTGGTTACAAATAAGAAAGATTTCCCAATATTAGAGATACAAAATCTCCCTTTTTCTCTAATAGATCAAAGAAAATACTGATCTCCTAGAAAAAAATGGAGTTCTCATAAAATGAAGATGCGAAGATCAGACCAGAGAGACAGATATAATTTCAAGAGCCAAAACCACCACTTTGCACAGTGCAGAAAAGGAAAGCAAAGCTGACTTTGGATATCAATCAATTTTTAAAATCATATCATACATCTGAAGAGTCATGATCCTATACCTCTAAATAGAATACAGTATTGTAAAACAACATTACCTCAATTAAAAAAAAAAGCAACTTATATTTTAAAATTAAAAACTACAAAGAAAAAAAAGTACAAAGAACTTAGTTTGATGTTAGCAGAAGTCCAGCAACCTTTAGTTAAAAACATTTTCTTTGTCAGATTACATAAATTTCCTGAATTTGTATATTGGGAAGACTGCTGTATTCTGTAAGTCTATAATTACTTCCTAAGTATATTTTTGTAGCTTCCAATGATTAGAGAAGCTATAAATGAATTTCTATTATTTTCAAAGTTTTACCTAAAAATATATTTAATGATATTAGTGAAAAATATATACAAATGATTAGTGAAGAGCTCAGTGAATTTTTACAAAATGAGTACACGTCTGTAACTTGCATCCAGGTCAAGAAACAGAAACAGAAAACATGCCTAATACACTTGAAACCAGTCTCGTGTACCTTCAAGTCAGCACATTGTTTCCCAAGTGAAAGCTGCTATTGCCAACTCCATAGATTCATTTTGCATGTGTATAGACTCGATTTAAGTGGAATCATACAATACATACATTTTCGAATATGACTTCTTTTGTTCAATACTGTGTTTATAAAATAGATCCATGTTTCTATATGTATAATTTTGTACACCTTAAACTTCACAGTAATTATGTTCTCTTCTCTGTAATTTAATTTCAATATAAATAGGAGCCTCATCTTAAAAGTGACAAGAACATGAGATGTCTTGAAAATAATATTATACTACTAATAATATTTGTTTGTTTTGTTAATATTTATTAACAAAATAAATATTAGTATTTTATTTATTGTTTGTTAATATTTATTAGGGACTCAGTTTCTTTATTATTTCTATATTTGGTATATATTGTTAATTTTTATATACAATTTACTTTTCTATAAGTTTATAAAATTCTCTGAGAATTCTTACATGTCAGAGAGACATTGTTTAATCTAATTCTGTATTATTATTTTATTTCAACTTTAAGTAACAGCAGCGGTTGTTCCCCCAAATAGTAGAACATTAGGTTATTCCAATGTCAGGTACAGATTAGAGAATGACTCCTTGTAACTAGGGTGAGTTTGGGTTCCCTGGTCTACCCAAACAGTAATTTTTACTACATCTGAGAAAAATGGTAAGCTCTGTACAAAATTGATGAAAAGTTCACCAAATCCTCAAAAAGGCAATAAAATTTCTTAGTGCTAATAGTTTTAAAGGTCATCAAAGCACTTAAGTGTTCAGAGTGTAGTTCCCACTATCTCTAAACCCACTAGAACTTGATAGCTCCTATTAGGAAAACTGGTTGAACAATATTCTTTGTCACTGCAGGTTTCATTGGATCATGAAATTAGCAATGATAGAAAGTTATGTGTTCAAAAAGAGAATAAGTTTACATCCTGGATACCAAACCCATAGTCCAATACCTTATGTATTACCAAAAAAAAAGGGTTACCAAATGTATGGAAAGCAATCCTGATTTTTAAAATGCTTAATTGTATAAGACTTTTATAAAGTTATCAATATGTGTAAAATATTTTTTAGTGGGAAACCACAGGACACTAAGAAAAATATAAGCATTTGTTTTTTTTTTTTAATTTGGTATGTATTTAGATTGCTTGATTGTTGAATGTAGAACATTCTTCCCCTTCCATGATAATGTTAAAATAGGAAAATCCTGAATGTATAGTACAATGAGTACATTCTAAATAATAGTGTGAGAAAACTAGTTTTTATCTATATACTCCTTTTCTAAATACAAATTATATTGCTAATTATTTGAATTGTATTTCAAATTAGGGATAGAGAGAAATTTTTTTTCAGATAACTTACACATTTTTTAACAGAAGCATTTTGAAATAGAACCTAGTTGTTAGAATCCATGTTGTTCATAATTAAATTTAAATTTTATCACATTTGGAGGAATGAAGTAGGACTGGAATAGACTTGAGATGGGCAAATATTTACTGAGATGGTGTTTTACTAATTGTAGGATACCAGATCCAGAGAAAATATTGTTTCTGCAATACTATTTCCAACAATCCTAACTCAATGGCTACAAATTTCAAAGAACTTTAGAAAAGAAAGTAATGATATTGCAAAAAGGAAACTTGTGGACCTTAAATACTAGATCTAAATAAAACATTTTCACAATTTGTATAATTTGGTGTAAGAATCCAGCATTACTATATCCTTCACCTTTAAAGCCAAAGCCTTAATCCATAAGTAGTCCTCTGAGTAGTCATTATTTGCTATATTTCTAATTACAAAAACTTGCAGATGCCAACATTAGTAATAATCACTCTTTCTTGAAAGTAATCCTGTTGACTTAAATACATTTTTAATAAGAGATTTCTACAAATGTTAGTATGTCAATAAATTGAATAGCCTAGAAGAAATGGTGAAATTTTGAGAAGTAGACAATCTTCTGAGACTGAATCAGTAAGAAATAGAAAATATGAACAGATCAATTAGAAGCAAGGAGAGTCATAAAGTAATCCAGAAAAGAATCCCATAATCTAGAAAAGAGTAATCCCAGAAGAGCAAGGCCAAGACCAAAAGGTTTCTCTAGTGAATTCTATCAAACCTTCAAAGACAAACTAATACTTTTCCTTCTCAAACTCTTCTAAACAACTGAGGGAGAAGGAATGCACCTAAACACATTTTATGAAGCCAGCATTTCTCATAACAAAGGTAAACAAAACCCCCACCAATAAAGAAAACTAAAGGCCAATAATCATGATGCACAAATATTCAATAAAATCCTACCAAATCAAACTAAACAGTATCTTAAAAGTTCTTTACAAAGCACAGTTGGATGACAAAGTTGGATTTATTCCAGAGATTCAAGGATGGCTCACCATCTGAAAATCAATCAGTACAATTCATCCCCTCAACAAAGAGAACGATAAGCATTATCTTAATCAATGCAGAAAAAATGCATTTGAAAGATAGAACATCCTTGTATCATAAAAAAATCCTCAAAAATGGATGTAAAAGAAATATCCCTAAACATAATAAAGGACATATATATGACAGATTCACAGCTAGCATCATACTCAGTGGGAAGAAACTGAAAGTATTTCCTGCAAGATCAGGTACAAGTCATGTAAGCCGACTTTAACCACTACTTTTCAACATGTTATTGGAAGGCCTACGTAGAGGAATTAGGCAAGAGAAAGATATAAATGGGGTCCAGATTGGGAAAGAAGAATAAAATAATTTCTATTTGCAAATGGAATTTTATATACAAGATACCCTAAAAACTCTACTAAAAAGGTATTAGAGATAATAAATTAGTACAATAAAATGGCAAGTTACAAAGTCAACTTACAAAAAATCAATTGTATTCTGATATGTAAATAACAAACGTGAAAAGCAAGAAAAAAAATTACTAAATTACTAGCACATCAAAAAGTGTTAAATACCCAGGAATAAACTCAACACAACAGAATTATCTATACAATGAAAATATAAAACATTGTTAAAAAGAAATAAAAGAGACTCACAGAGATGAAAAGATATTCTCTGGTCATGAATTGGAAGATAAATATTTTTGAAATGAACAAGTGGTGTAAAACAATACGCATATTCAGTGCAATCTGTATAATAGTTTCCATGGCATTCTTTATGTAAATACAACAAACATTATTAAAATTCATATGGAACCACAGCTGCCCCCTAAATAGCCAAAGCAATCCTCCAGTAAAGAGGAAAAATGTTGATATTACAGATCCAGACTTCAAACCACACTGCAAAAATATAATAATCAAAACAGTATGGTATAGAAACAAACCCAGGCACAGCCACACAGATCAATGGAATAGAATTAAACTCCTAGAAAGAAACTTGTACCTATATGAACAGTTAATCTATGACAAAGGAAACAAGAGTATTCACTGGAGAAAGGAACTCTTCTTCAATACATGGTTCTGGGAAAACTGGACAGCTCCACGCAAAAGAATTAAACCAGACCACTATCTCACAGCTTACACAAAAATATTTACTCAAAAATGGATAAAAGACTTGGATATTGGAACAGAAGTCATAAAATACACAGCAGAAAATAGGCAAAACACTCCATGACATAGGGTCTGGTGATACCTTTGAGGATTCAAATCCAGCAGTAAGAAAAGCAAAAGAGATTATAAACAGTTGGAACTACATCAAACTAAAAATCTTGAGCACAATTAAAGTAACTATAACTAAAAAAAGACACCTTACTGAATGGGAGAAAATATTTGCACACAATACTTCTGAAATAGGACTGATATCTGACCATCTAGAAAGTACTTACCATTTCAACAAAATGAAAAAAAAAAAAGAATCCAATCAAAACATGGACAAAGGTTAGTATGCATTTCTCCAAAGAAGACATACAGAGGGCAAACAGGCACATGAAATGATGTTCATCATCACTTATAGTCAGGGAAATACAAATCAAACCCACTTCATACCTGTGAGAACAGTCCACATCAAAAAGACTAGAAGCAACAAGAGTTGGTGAGAATGTGAAGAGATAAGAACCCTCATACACGGTTGGTGGGAATGCCTAGCCCCTGGAAACTTGTATGCATATTACTCAGAATATTAAAAATAGATATACAATATGCTTGGGAAATTCCATTTCTAGGTATATACTGAAGAATGCAAGCACACTAATAGGAAGGGATATATGTACTCATGTGTTTATTGCAGCACTATTTACAATAACCAACTATGGAAGTGCCCCAAATAATTGAGTATATTAGGAAGAGGTGTTATATATACATGAAGGAATAACCCTCAGCTCTAAAAACAAAACAAAAGAAATAAGAAATAAGAAAAGAAAAAGAAGAAACTCCTGCCATTTACGTTAACATCGATGGAACTGGAAGCCAGATAGTATAATTATATACGGAATATAGAGAAACAAATAAAAAAAAAAGGTCAGATAAAACCAAGTCAATAATGAACTCTGTAAAATTAAGTGTAAAATTTAAGCTACCTGAGGATAAAGGGTGGGGAAGCAGTTGGGGAGCAAAGTTTTCAGTGGCCAAATGGACTGTGGTGTAAGATTACGGGTGCTTTAATGGTAGATGTGATGTGGTAACATATACTGGAAAGGTGTGATCCAGTACATCTAAATCATATACAATGTCATAAACCAATGTTACCCTAATTAAAAAAAAATCAAAAACAAAACTTCCATGGCTTTCTTCAAAGAAACAGTGGATAAAGAAGATTTGGTGTAATATACACAATGAACTACTACTCAGCTATTAAAAAAGACGAGCTCTTGCCATTTATGGCAATGTGAATGGGACTAGAGTTGATTATTCTACATGAAAAAAGGCAGGAGAAAGATAAATACCAGATGGTTTCACTCACATATGGAATAAAGAGAAACAAAGGGCCAGACAAAGCTAAACCAGAAATAAACCTCAGAAATCTGACTGTAAATGTTAGAATACCAGAGTAGGAACAGGGAAGTAAAGAGGAGAGAGGAGAGGGAATCAAAATAAAATAAAATAAAGATAATTATCAAATTACCTGAAAATGTAGACAACTGGGACTTCATATTTTATATAACAGTTTTTAATTGGCTTTGGTGCTTGTATGCTTGCTTACAAATGTTTATTTTATAAAGCTTTGATGAATGGCAGGATTTAGTATGAAAGTGTTCTTGTTACACTGTAATAGAAAGGATATGAGGGAGTAGTTAATTCTTATTTCTTCTGCTTTTAGTGATTATCATTATGTGCAATAAAGAATATTAGGAGTTTTATATCATAAAATTCAGTTTTTAAATAAGTTCATAAAGGTAGTGAGATACTATAAAGAAACAAAGCAAATCAAGGTGAGTATAACTAGGGTATGTATAGGGACATGACTTTATAATGCAGTCCTCCCACTGCGAAAAAGACATTTGAACAGAAATTTCAATGAAGTGAGGGAGTAAGCCATTTGGAGATTGGTGAAAGATATTTCAGGCAGATGTAATAAGTTTAATGACCCTCAGATGGGAACAGTCTGTGCTTATTTAAGAAAAGTTGTGATGACCAAACAATTCGAGCAGAGTGAATGAAGAGGAAAACACTAGAAAAGAAGGTCAAGGAAATAAACAGGGGTCAGATCTTAATGGAGTTTAGTTGGTTCATGAAGGTTTTTATTATTATTATTGTTATTATTCTGAATAAAGGGTGAGCCACTAGAGGAACTTGAGCAGGAAGCCAATCTTACCTAACTTACACTTAGGTTCTCTCTGGCAGTTGTGAGCAGAACAGATTTTGAAATAACAAAATGAAAGTCATGAGGTCAGATGGGAATCTATTACAGTGATAATGCCAAGAAATCATGGAAGCTTGGTTTATTGTAGTAGTGGAGGTAATAAAATTGATCACTTTGAAGATAATGTGTTCCATCAGAATTAGAAAGAGAATATGAAAAATATTACTGGGGGATGAAGATTGTTCTGGCAATGGTAATCCAAGTGTACATTACTGCTTATAAAAACTATGAAAGTTAGAAATAGGTAAAAATACAGCAATTATTTGAAGTTAGCAGAGAAAAGTGATAAAATAAGAAATTGTAGGCCATGATCTGAGAAAGAAGAGAAACATAGAAGACTAATACTAATTTGGAGATCATTCTCCTCCTCACAGTCATGACCATTCCAAATCCTTAACCATGTGGGTTTAGATGAACATCTTAGGACTTCAAGAGCCTGGAGAAATAGTGAATGGAAAATAGACTGGAAAAAACTTTGAGTATTTACAACTCAACAAGATGATCTGAGATGGCTATTGCTAGAAGTCTAGTGTTCAAGAAAAGAAAAAAGCTAAGAACAACAATAAAACCCCTAACTCTGCCTCTACTCAACTAGATCCTTTAGAAGACAGACATATTAAAACATAAGATGGAACCAAAAAAAAGAAAAAATAAGAGGAAAAGACAACATAAAAATCCATAGGGATAGAATAATGACGTTTGAGTCATAGCATTTAAAATAAATTGATATCTTCAAGAATTAAAAGACAAATTTGGGACTACTGACATCTTGGGAAGTTAAAAAAAGAGGAACAATTAGGAATTTTATCTGTGAAAACTACAATTACAGATGGATAAAATTAATAGCAAATTAGATAGAATGGGGAATTATTGAGAAGGTAAATCAGAATAATACAGAAAATTTGAGTGGAAAGCAAACATATGGTGTTCTCATCCACATTAATAATTACATATAAGGAAATTAAAATCACATTCAAGAATTAGTAATGGGAACATTTAAAAAATCAAGAGTATCAATTGATTCTAAAGATGTGGAACAATGGGAACTCCAATACTCTGCCTTTAGAAATGTAAATTGGTATAGTCATCTTGTAAAACTATTAAATTTCAGCATGTACATGATTTATGACCCAGTTATTTCTCAGACACACACATGTATACTTAGGATAAATGTATAATATGTGCACCAAAAAAACATGTCCAATAATGTTAATAAATCACTTTTGCAGTTGTCCAAACTGAAACCTATTAACTATAAAATAAATTTATTTTGCATAGTTAAACATAGAAAATGCCACATACAACCTTGACCATAAATTAACTGTAATACAGCAAGCAAAGCTGATTAATTTCACAGATAATAAGGTTGAGTTAAAGAAATTAGATAAAATAATGTATTCTTTAGATATCTGTATAAATAAGGTTTAAATATAGATAAACCAATCTGTGGTATTATTAACTAAGCATCTTTCACCTGTAGCACCAAGGAAAGGAATACTGATCAAAACTGGTTATGAGAAGCTTTTTGGGTACAGAGTCACAACTCTTAACACTTCATCTCAGTTATCTGAAATATCAAAGTGGATGATTCTCAGGAAGATACTTGGAAGTTCTTGGAAAAGTGCTGTGCCAGTGGTCTTCCTTTATGTCAGTGGAAATCCATTTCTCTGCCTAACTTTCTTCCAATTCTTAACATGTTGTGACATCTCTTGCACTTATTACAGTCAAAACCTAACTCTGTGCTTTTAGGAACTTTGGGAAATAAATTCTCCAGTCTTCCAGCCTTGGTGATAGAAGGTAAAGATTTGGGGGAGGGACAGAGAAGATACTGAATTGCATAAAGAAAATTCAGCATATATAATCAAAATTTTATTAGAAAATCAAGTGAGTCAAATATAGCAGGTTGAGAATTTATGTTGGAATAAACATAATAGTTGGAACACATCATAGAAACTGGTTTTGGTGAAGGTGGTTAAATGAGGAAACATGGACACATGGATATTGTAGGTGGAATAAATGGATTAAAGATGCCAAAGGGCTGAAAACTTAATTTTGAAGTGGGGATAGTAGTACCAGAAAGATAGTATATATTAATTTGTTCAGGTTGCCATAACAAAATACCACCAACTGGGCTTAACCAGAAGTATTTTATTTCTCATAGTTTTAGAGGCTGACTAATTTGATTTCTGATGAGAGCTTCTCCCTGGCTTGTAGATGACAGCCTTCTTGCTGTGTCCTCACATGGCATCAAAAAAACCAAAAACCAAAAATACCCGTGCTATATCTTCCTCTCATAAGGGCACTTGCCCTATCAAGTTAGGTCCCCACTCTTAAGAACTCATTTAGCCTTAATTTCTTAGAGACACATATTCTAAATTCAGTCACTTAAAGTGTTAGGGTTTCAGTACATGAATTTGAGGAGGGGCATAGCAGAGAGAGAGACAAACATTCAATCTATAGTAAATAGAAAACAAGTTTTAGAGAATAGATGCTTTAAATGTCCCCTCTAGAGTATATTTAGGTTTGAGAAAGTATATAAACCAGTGCCTTTAAGACAAAAAGATAATATCGCCTGACTGCCCTGATGATTTACCTATCTATATTACTGTTGACCCAATAAATACATTTACCTTCCTTCGTTTTCCCTTTCTCGTTTCCCTCTCTGTCTCTTCAAAAATAACATCAATCTGGTATGGACCATAAGATTAAAGGCTCTTATTTATGGTTGGCCTAAAGGCCTTATATTATTACCTCTTTATTCTCGAAGTTCCAATTTAATATCATGTGAAAAAGATCTACAACATAAGGGAATACCTTATGTTTCAATAAATTAAGACTAATTTGTAATCTTAAACCAGAGAAACTAGAAACTAAAAGGAGTATTGTAAGTGACTGATATAATTAACAGTGGGTACTTAACTCTATTTTATTTATATAGAGAAAAGCTTGCTTTTCGATTTTAGCTTTACAAAAAGCACTATCATATAATTTACTTATGCCACCCAGTGGTGTGAATTCTGAATGATCTTCAAAACATCCAAGGTAAGTGAACTGTACCAGACAAACTGAACAAGCTGTAGAGGGTATAAAAATATTGTATATAATTTAATGTAATATCAAATTTTTGTAGAACATCAAAACAATGTATCTTGAAGGATGTAAGGTTTATACTTACATTATACATATCTAAGAATCATACAGCTATAAGGAACCTTCATGAAAGTAGAGGAGTTCGATTAATTTATTAAGCTTATGCTCTTTCCCATATTACCATGAATTTTATAGTTGCTGGATGGTAAGAGAGGAGAACTTCAAGGCTCCTTTTCATCCTTTGATATTTCTTGAGCATTCTTCTGCTCTGAGCTTGATAATACTCCCTCTCAAGGAAGAATTAGCATCTATAAATTGGTAAGATTTAAAGATATTAATGGCTATTGTGGTAATGTGTTTTCACTGAGATAATTGAAAGAACTAGTAGTCCTTATGAAACACCCCCTTTTTAGGTGAATTTTTCTGAAGGAAAACTGTCATTTCCTCTCTGTTCACCTTACAGTCTTTTGGAAAAGCTAGAGCAGACAGACAATCTAGAGGAATGCCTCTCTAGAATTAGGGGAGATATCTGTCCTGTGTTTAGCATTTTTATTTCTTTATTTTGGTTCTTTACCCTGAGAGATTGCCCTCATATCTCCCCAGATACTTAATGTTTTGATTACACATTTGGATTTTGGTGAGAAAATAAAATAAAAGACATGCCCTGCTTTGAACCTTGATCTTTCAGACCCACTTAATTTAGGGTAAAAGATTCTATAAGGGATCTGTCATAGATCTACATGAGTCTTATAATGGTTGAAATCAAAGTCCTTACAAGAAGTGAAAAATGTTTTGTCTTAGTACCTGTGAATACATCTTCCTCAGGCACATTGTGAAGAAAATTTGAGTAAGAAATTCAAGTATTCTGTCTGTTGGTGTCTATCTCAAACAATTACAACCTTTAATTGTAGTGCAATATACTCAAGAATGGTTACTGAGAATACTAAGTTCCTCTGCTACAGAAATTTATAATCTAGTAAGTTGTTTTACTAAAGATAAACAGAATCTCACCTCTAAACAGAAATAGGGAGGTACTGAGCCACTTAGAAACACGTAATATGTTTGAGTCTTTGTGGGAATGTGTGCTTGGTCATTTGATACTGACAAGAGCACATGGTAAACTTTTAATAAATATTTATGTAATGAAAACATTTATTCATAATCCATGTGTTTCTAGATGGTCTCTTAAAATATCAAAATAGAGGCCTCCTTGGTGGCCTAGGGGTTAAGTCTCAGTGCTATCATTACTATGGCCTGAGTTCAATCCTCAGGCAAGGATTTATGGGTATGGTGCAGCAGACCTTCCCTGTCTCACCTGCTGCTCCCCTCAGCAGTGTATTTTAATAGATCTACCTGTTCTGCTCCCCACTCTGTCTCCTGTGAATCCTCTCTCTCACACACATACCCAACCCCGTACCTCTGGCCTAAACCCCAGATTTTAAATGCAAAATATAAAATAAAGAAAATCTTTAAAGAATACCAAAATAGAATTTAAAATAAAGAAAATCCCTAAAGGGTAAAAAACGATTTGCTTTATTGTCACCTGAATCAATGAACAAGAGGATGGTGCAAAAGGAGATAATGTATTAATTTATTTCTAATTATTTCTCCTGTTTTTTTAGGCTTTAGGAATCTGTTTTATCAGTATTGTGTGTGTGTGTGTTTTTTATATTAATACTACTATGCTAGGGGCTGAAAATAAATAGAAATCAAGTGTTTTTAGTGCTTAAGTATTTCCTCTATTTGGATAACCTGTTAGTTATAAAGGGCATTTATAACTGCTTCTCTCCAGATGGTAAGATTAATTAAAAAATGAACAACAAGAAATGTTTTCAATAAAGTGCTGTTACACATGAACAGCAAAATGGCCTTTCAATCATTTTTATAGGAAATATATAATTATGTCTTGAATTTGGATAGTGAAATATTAATGATCTTTTCTTATAAGTTTGTTAGCTTTCAAGGTTATGTCATTTATTAGTTGAGTTATACCTGTAGCACTCTAACACATTGTTAATTTTCAGGTACTAGTTGTTTCATATTTTTTTACTTTTGAGAAAGTGTAAAGAGATTTCAACAATTATTGAATTATTTCTTACTATACATATCAGATAATGCATATTGGAATATAAATCTAATCAAATTATCTAAACAACTTTTATTATTTTTAATATAACATTAAAGGAAGTTAAGAAATACTAATGCTGTTGATATTCCAGATACTTACTAATATACTAATTCATATATAAAGATGCCTCTGCCCATCGGAAACACAAATGATTTTCACCAAAGTATTTGGTAAAACAAATACAATTTGAGCAATTCAGTTCAAGCTTGAGTTATTTTATTTGGTTTGGAAGGTACTGAAGTTAGAGCCTTGTTTTGAAAACACATTTAAAAGGAATGAATGTATTTTTATCAACTTATTGAAGTTCTGCTTGCTTTGTTGAAATAATTAGCACAATTTTTCTTTTGTCTCATAAGTTCCCCTTTTTTTAAATCCCCATAGATCTTTACAGTAGTAAACTAAAACCATGTAAATACTAAGAAAAAAATACAGCCTATTAAAAACTCTACAGTATAGCATCATACAAAAAAAGAACTGCAACCAACTTGTTTAGATGCAGATTAGGTCATGTTTTGTGTAATTTGAAGCATTAAGAAACTATAATAGTCAAATTCCTAATGTTTATAAATATAATTTATGTGGGAAGATAATTGGCAAAGAAACTTAAGAAAACCTCAATTTTCTCTTGGTAATGGTTTTTCTATATACTATCATGGACACAAATTTTATATTCTAAGTCAAATACAAGGTAGATCCTCCAGAGCAAAAGCTAAAAGAAGAAATGAAGTTCAAGGTCTTCCTTCTACATTTCCATGACATGGGATTTCACATTGATCCTCAAAGGTAAACGAGAGCACTAACCTCCACACTGCAGGTATACTTTCTTCAACTCTTCAGAAACTGAAATTGATAATCATGTGACAATTTGGGGACAGCTACCCATACAAGCCACTTGTTCCTTTGTTAATAAGCAGAAATGAACATTTCTTAAGTATTGGTCACAACACCTCCAGGAGAATTGTGTGATTGTGAACATTCTAGTGGGCTTATTGCTTTTATTTATAGCTCCTGGGTGACCTTGTCAAATAGTAGTTCCATTGTACTTAATTTTGCTATGGATGATCTATATGAAAGAATGTTTGACCTTGGATTTTCTCCTGTTGGACTTTAAACATAACAACAGGCAATGGTTTCTGCTTTTAGGAGGAGAAACGGTAAATACATTTATGTTCTTTGTATTGCTGAATATTATTATTGTATATGCTGAACCAGATTTTCCTAAGGTCTAAGTTATGAACTGTTTCAAGAGGTACCTTGGAAAACCACTGGATTTTCACTATGCAAAGATCAATTGAATATTGCCTAAATTAAAATAAATAAGGAAGGAAACCAGCATTATTGAAATTCTGGCAAAATTAAAGTTTTCACTTAATTTTCAAACAACTTGAAGTAATTGTCTTCATTTTACTGACAAGAAAATTAAAACTTAGGTCAGTTACAGGTCAAGCTATAATGAATGTTGTCTTAGAAATAGCATTGAAATCTTATACTTCCTGTCACCAAAGTTCTTTCTCCTTTATTATGCTCTCTCTGTTATTATGAGTTAACTGGGAAAATGTATTAGCTGTGTAGAATTTCTATTGGTTAATTAGGGTAATTGTCAGAGAAACAATTTGAAAGGCTACATTTTAAGCTAAACTGTTGAGTCACTGAGCAATTGTTGACAAAGAATCACAGACTTGGCTAGGGTGCTTTCTGCTTTAAAGTTACTTTGTCTGTTAATATTTCAGAGAGGGTTTGTCTGTTTCTGAAAACTAGATTTGGAGATTAAATTGGGTAGATTTTTTAAAACCAAATCATGGAGTTCTTTATATAGGGTAGTAAATATGAAATGCAATGTACTATGGAGTGAATTGTGTTATGTCACTACTAAATTCATATGCTGAAATCCTAACCACTGATACTACAGAATATGACTCTTTAAAGACACAATAATCTAAAACAAGGTGATTATGGAAGACCCTTATCGCATGACTGATGTCATAAAAAAGGATTAAGACATGACACAGAGGGAAGATCATATAAAGATCTAGGGAGAAGACCGTTATGTACAAGTCAAGAAGAGAGGTCTCAGAAACATAAACCCTGCTCATAGCTTGATCTCAGACTTTTAGAGCCAAAACTAGAAAAAATAAATTTAATTTAAACCACCCAGGGTCTGGTACTTTGTGATATCATCCTTGGCAAACTAATATATCATCTTAGATATGCTAGAAACTGAGTTTTTCTGATTCGCATCTTTAACTAGTTCTGCTTGAGGATTATTTATAAAATAGAGGTCATCTAAATAATAAGATATATAATATATATATGATATTTATATAAAGAGAACTATAACTAATCACCCAACATATTAAATTTTTACAAACAATATGTGATTATATTAAAGAAAATTTTTAAAAAAGAATAGAACCAAATTATTCACCACAAAATATGAATTTTCATATTGAAAACAAGAAAATATTAAATGTATCTGTATATATAGATTTTAAACATCATCTTTTTAGCTTGTAACTTTTAAATACTTCTTATGAATTATCTTTTGGGAGGTAGAAAATAGAAATATTTTAAGTGAAAAGATAAGATTCACTATCTCAATGGTAGACATAGTCATATTTCTTACATAAGGAAAGCATAAATATTTCATTTTCCTTTTACTCTACATGATAAAGCCACTTCAAACTAAATTCTATAGATATTGAAACCTCTCCTAGAAACAAGATATAGACATGTACTGATTAATGTTGTCACTTGACTAGTAGCTGAAACCAATTAGGTAGCAATGCAAACATGTATTCTTATAAAGTGAACGTAAACATGCTTAATAAAATAAAATTATTTCTACAGCCATGATAACCATTAATTCTTCATGGTGCCTTTACCTTAGTTATTCATTCTTTCTCATTTAAAATAGTCAATTATCTATACCCCAGTGATTGAAATTCAATTACCAAGTCTCAATAAATACTGAATCTGTCCTCTAGTATTACTGTTTCTGTTGTTACCTGATACTGTTCACCGCTTTCTTTCCTGGTAGCTTATCATCAAATAAATCAATCAATAAGGCCATGAAACGCTTTTCAGTTTACATATGCCAATATTTCTCACCTTACCTAGCATTAAACTAATAATCGGTTTTCTATGGCAGTCGTTCTTAGTTATTCCACTAATCATAGTGCTACTGAAAAGCAAGGAATAGTGAGATGCCTTATTGCCAATTCTCTGCTATAAGGATATATTATATCCTTAACAAATACAAAAATATAAGCATCTGCAAAGAAATCAGTTAAGCACAATAATCCACTGTTGTGTGTGTGTATCATGTTGTATTGTGGCATTGGAGTAGAATTAACTATGTATTTTGAAGACAATAGAAAACGTTTATTAGAGGATAGATTGAAATCCTTTTGTGCTAGGTATTCTTTCTTTCAAGTTCGAGAGTCAAAAGACTGATTAAAATAATTTGTTTAAACTTTTGTTTCAATTGATTTACTCTTTGATATGAAATTATTCTTTGTAAATATACTTATATATCCTAAAAACAAAATCTCTATCTCTTTCCCTCACTTATACATACACACACACACACACAAAACCAAATATTTCTGTACTAAACCTTAAATGAGATCATACTGTCTATGGTAAGAATTTGATGTTGAATGACATTAATTGGGTCTTAAGGAGTCATCTGTGTTCCATGGGCAGATGGCATTATTTATTTCTAAAACAAAGCTGCAGTTACTAACTACCTTTAAGTAATTAAATCATATAAAGTCCCATAGGTACTGAACCCTAATTCATTTCAAAATTATTACTAAATACAGAATACAACATGGAAAGGAAGCAATATTCATATTGTATATACCTAACAAATGTACAGGTCAATTTTATATGAGAAAGCACATGTCTAAAACACTGTAGTGCAAGCTGTTGTTACCATGAAGAAAAAGAAAAACAAGATATGATTGAAATGTGAACAGTGTTCATCCTTACTCTCTAATCTGATTTGCAAAAGCTACTTCACACCCTCCTCATTTTCAAAATAAAGAAGCCCATAGTGCACGCAAGTCTCCCTTTTCCCGTAAGCCAACTTAGATCATTCCTGCCTTCTCTTTGTCTTTAATTAATTGATTACTTCATTCGACAAGTATTCCATTATCTGCCTAGTAGATGCTTTGAGATATTGCAAAGGAAAAGACATAGTCCATCCATGCTAAGAGATCATAGGTTCATCGTGGATGCTAATATGTAACCAAATAACTGGAAACAGTGAAAGGTGTGTGGGCACAATTGCTTAAGAGGTAGTATGTGGTGACTTCTTAGGAAAACAAAATCAGATGTGAGGTGAGACACCCTTACCTTCTAGCAGTTGAATTCTGTTCAGTACCAAAATCTATTTGATCCTCTGATTCCTATTGGTATCCTGGAAATAATAATGTCTGTCTTGTCATATTATTGTAAGGATTAGAAAAATGTGTGCAAATGCTTGGAACTTTAAAGATGCTAAAACACTAATTTAGCTAATTCATATTAGGGTAAGGCTAGTTCTACATGTCAGTGAGCAGCTCTGAATTTTCCTTGTGTCAGAAATTCTTTAAATAGTTCAAGGCACCAAATGACAGGATCAGAATGACGGTTTAGAGAGATTAGTTTGGCAACAGTGAACAAGACTAGGGAGGGGGAAGAACCTGAAGATCAGAGACATGTTAAGAGACTATTGAAATAGTTCAGGCATGAAATTAAAGGACCTGAAAATAGAGGATATAAGACATCCCTGGTGACTAGATTGATAAAATGGAAAAGATTTTGCAAGGGAGAGAAATGGTACATTGTGTTCAGAACAGGCATTGATATCCTTAAGAAAAAAGGAAACTGGCATTATCTTATATCCAACAGTTGCTTATAATAAATTAGATTTTCTTTGGTGTTTTAACTAATTTAAATATTCTAACAATTCAGTAATGCATTGTTTCCTCACTTTTTAGTTGCTATAATGTTAGAAGTTTAATTAACCCACCTAAGGATGTACAGGTAGAAAGTGACTGAGAAGGATTCAAATCCTGGCCTTTATTTACTACTATAATATATGATGCACCCATTATTAGCTTAGCCTGCTTTAGAGAGTAATCGTGACTTCATTATTAGGAAGTATAATCTAAAAAAAATAATAAAAAAATTATTTAAAAGTCAATTTTTATGTTTTTGAAAAGGGATCCATTTTAGAAATATATAAAAACTACAAAACATTCCTTGGTCAACATACATGATTAAATATGTCAGCAGAAATTTTATTATATTTCTTAGTCATACACCATGTTTTAAAACAATATTAGCTTAATAAAAAATTAATTTAAAAACACATACCAACAGATCATTTCACAAAAGCAGATGTACAAAAAAAAAGACATTTAAAAAAAAATCTCTTCTTTATTGAAGAAGTTTCAATATGTCTGCATGTTTACAAATATGTACAATGCTTACACATAAGGTCACCATTGTGGAAATACCTTTCCACTGAGTGAAATCTGCAAAAATGTATAGAACAAATGAGAATTCTAAAAATCTTTCCACAATTCACACCTCCACTATTGAAAATGATGTAAAAATTAAATACTTTAGGAAAAGTCTAAAAATATTCATGAAAATTTTAAACAGTGGTAAAAAGCTAAAAAATAATTAAAAACAAAATTTAACATGAAAAAGTGTGTTATAGGAATAAGTTATAGGCAATTTGGCTACCATTATTAGGCTGAATTT
Organism: Galemys pyrenaicus; assembly: GCA_019455555.1. Classification (NCBI taxonomy): domain Eukaryota; kingdom Metazoa; phylum Chordata; class Mammalia; order Eulipotyphla; family Talpidae; genus Galemys; species Galemys pyrenaicus. The sequence goes on along the minus strand of JAGFMF010011568.1, from coordinate 12,903,403 downwards.
CAAGATTGTTATCTACATCTTGAAGAACTGCATCAAAAAGAATATTTTTTTTTCTTTCTTTTGGGATATATACATTGAACTCAGAGAACACATTCACATTTTCCAAGCATCGTTGTTCTTTTAAAAATACTTTTGTTATTTCATATGCACTGACATGAACATTCCCTATTAAATTTTCTCATCTTCTGTGCCATGCTTCAGTGTTGTCTTGGTAATGCAGTAAATCCATTCCTCGTGTACTCATATGGACCACAAGCTTGGTGGGACTAATACTAGTGATTGACATGCCACACTGTTGCATTAAATGTCTTCGTATCCTACTATGCACGTAAGTATTTTTCAAACCAGTCAGTAACTTCACTGACTTCTTCAGGCAAACACAGTTTTAATTCAGTAAATGTATCTGGCATTCCATCATCTGAAAGACATGCAAATATAGACAAATGACACATTTTTAAACTGAAGCTTCTTTTGTTGCCATATTTCATGACCAGTCTATTTTTCTGAATTTTCTGCCAAATGCTTTGGGATAAATGGAAAAAAAATACTTTATTGATAACACCAGAAATTCATTTTTAGCAACCTCAATTGAGCTTAATTCCAAATCTTTCTCTATGGTTTGGGGATTCAGTTGACATCCATTTTCTTCTGTAAAAGTCTACTGAATCTTCAAATCAGTGTTCCTAAAGTACTTTACCTTATCTTGTCATTAATACATACATGAATAAAAGTTCTAGAATTTTCAAATCTATTTGGGGTATGCAATGTATATAGTTGAGTTTAAAAAAGGGTAGTTTTGAAAATGCCATCTACTATACAAAGGGAAACATGCACTAGTTTTCTGTGTGAGATTTAGTGGCAATTGTAAGAAGTCTTTCTTCTTTGACAGTCAAATCCCTAAACAAGAATAGTTCACTATTTTAATGTGTTTTGTAATACTGCGGTAACCTCTATATCAGCAAATGTCTTTGGTTTAAAAGGTCACTGAACTTGCTGAATTATTTTTATTCTCCGAAGAAGAATGCTTTTTGAAGGCAAACAGAGTCAAACCCAGTTTTTAGGATTTTGGCTTTCAGCATTTCACCAAAGGACAATTTGATCTTTGGGGATTGTGATTTGGGGGATTTTATTTTATATTCTTTCTTAGTTCAAAATCACCCTTTATTGAACATAAAAATCTGTAAGAGACAGTTATAGTTTCAAGTGAATTTTACCCATTTTAATGTAACATTAAAATATATTATTGAATTAACATTGTATTTTAATATTATATAAATTTTTATTGTGCAACACAAAAATCATCCTGTAAATATACTACAATAAATTCACTACTAAAAAGCTTTCAGAATTTCAACACTTGGGACTGTGTTTTTTCAGAGTTATGATCAAATCCCTTCAGATGGACCATATATGTATCTTCTTGGATAGATTAAAAATATGTCCTAGATGCATTCATTTTCATAAATAATTTCATTTTATAGACATCCTGTACTAACAGGACCTTTTCAGAAGAAAAAAAAATTCTTATTTCTAGTCTAAATCTCTCCTACTGTAACTTTGTTCCATTTCTTTTATGTTCTCCTGGTCACCATTTTTATGTAATAACTTTCACATACTTAAAGATAGGTGACCTTTACTATGTAATGACTCATATTTTAATTTAGTAACAGCTCACAGGCCAGAAAAATAGCAGTACATAGAGATTCAACAATAAGGAGAGATAAACACAGATGTTTCTTAAAAAATTGCTAAAGTTCTTATTTCTTCTCTGCTCTCCTAAAACAATAAGGTTGAGTTTTATTTGTAAGCACTATCTCATATTATTGAAAAAGGAGCATTTTTCTTTGTTTTTTGGCATGTTAGGATTAATGAGAAAAAAATTTCCCCTTAATAGCTCTTCCTTAAGGTCATTCTGATTCTGATACAAAGGACAGTTTCTAAAAGCAATGCGCACCAACAAAATAACTATTTTATTTATTCCTGAGCCATCTCTGAATATGTACATGGGAAACTTGCTTTGGAGGATAAGGAAGAATAGGAAGAAAGACTGGTATTCAATATAGTAAGAACAAAGTCTCTCATATTTTCTTAAGAGAACCAGAAGCATTCTTAGAGAGGAACTAAACTTAAAGATTGAACATTAATCTCAAAGAAGAATAAGAAACACTTGAAAACTCTAATACAGTGGTAGACCCAAGCTTTTGAAAGATATATTACAATAAACTTATATTCTAAAAGGTATGGCATACCTTGATATTTCCATTGTTTTCCTATTCACATTATATGGTAATATGTAAGGTTCTTGAGTTTTCATATCAGTAGCCTGAATTGTGTTCATGCCTTATATATGTCCTTATCACTTACTACCTTCCTCCTATGTCTCACTATGAAGTAACTAAAGTAGCAACATTTCAAACAACAAATGTTTAGCATAATAATTCAGTAGATAGATCTCTACAATGTGTATGCCATCATTAAATTTAGTGCCTCAGAGACCAAAACAGTGACACAAAGTAAATACCATGTTCAGGATAGTGGGTGTAACTTTGGGGTCAGGGCCAGAAAAGTGTTAAATACAAACACAGGGACATTTCTTGAGCATTCAGATGTGGGTGTGGCAAACTCATTTTCAGAAACATAAAGCAATTTATAAGGAACTCAGAGAAAATCATTTGTTGATAAGAATCACTCATTTTTCCCCCTCTGCTTTCTTGAATTAAATTCACTTTAAAGTTCTATTTATATTTACTGACTGACCTTCTATTAATATAGTTAAATCTTCCCGATGCTTTCTTTTCACTCATTAAAGAAAATATAGCTGAAGTTGAATTTATGCTATCTTAATTATGGGTAACATTATCCATTTCAAAATTAGTCCTATGGACCAGTTCTATGAAAAACACATAAAGAATAGCTTAAAGGTTTTCTTGACTAAGTTTGCATTTCCAAAGACATTTCTCAAGAGCAAGCTCAATAATTTGAAAGCCATCTGTTTCATAGACTAAAATAATACAGCCAAAGGAAGAAATTGAGGGAAAAAAAAAAAACCCTGTATTCTCCCTTTGGGAAAGAGAAAAATTAAAAAATGTAATGGAATTCCACTGGAAATGTTGAGAACTCTAACTTCTGACAAATAATCTAATTGGAGAAAAATGACACATATGTCTACAACCACATACATTAATCAATATATCATTTTCCGGTTGTGCTTAAAGTAAGGGATAACTTGAACTCTCTTTGACCTAATATGTTTAAGAAACTCTGGGTTTAAAATACATGAATAAAAAAAAAAACACCTTTGACAATGTGCATGAAATAATTTTGAAAACCCCATGTGAGGTCAAACACCTTTATTGTATACTTCATAGTTTACTTATTTTCCAATCATTAATAAATAATTATTTCCTGAATGAAGTGGATCTGAGAAAAACAAAAGCCTGCTATGAAAAGTAATGATTATGTTTTATGAAAGAAAAGGTGGTTTTTCAAGGAAATAAGTCCAAATGTTTGTCAAGAGAGTATTTTGAAAGGACATTTAAAGGCTCCAAACATCCTAAATATGCTTTCATGTTGAATCACTAATCAACATTACATTTAAAAAAAATCCAGTTACTTGGGTCCTCCCTGGTGGCACAGTGGGTTAAGCAACACACAATGAAGCAAAACACAGTCACTGCAGGACGAGTTCTATCCTTGCCACCAGCCAGGGAGGTGACCCACATGGCCTTGCAGACCTCTCCTGCCTTGCTCGCTGCTCCCTTCGCCCCTCGGCAGTATCTTTCAGTAGATCTGTTCTGCTCTGCAGTCTGTCTCTGGTGGATCCTCTCACTCTCCACATCCCTGGCCTGTACCCCAGTTCTTATATACATAAATAAATCTTTTTAAAAAATCCAGTTACTTAAAAAAATGCCTTAATAGTTGAAGGAATAAAGTTGAAATTCAAATTCTCTGGACATAAAGATTGTATTGAAATATCTGGAATATCTAGCTAAAAGTTACGAGGCAGAATTAATTGAGTTTGGATTGTATAAAGAACATATATTTGGGAGACATCAACTTATATATATTATTCAAGAGCTGGGAAAAAAATTAAACCACTGACTTTATGATATGAAAATAGAAACATGTGGACACCAGAAATTAAGAGGACCAGTGGAGTAAAAACTATCATATGAGTAATAGTGGGGTGGTGTCACCAAACCTGCAGAGGGAAAGTTGGTAAAGGTGAAAGTATTATGTATTTGCAGGGCCTCCCTGGTGGTGCAGTGGGTTAAGCAACGCACTATGAAGCAAACAGCAGCCACCGCACGAGTTCGATTCCTGCTGCCGGGCCGGGGGGGGGGACCCACATGGTGCGGCAGACCTCTCCTGCTGTGCCCGCTGCTCCCCTCAGCAGTGTACTTCTGTTGATCTGCCTGTTCTGCTTCCTGCTCTCTGTGGTGAATCCTCTCACCCCCCACACCTCTGGCCTGTACCCCAGTGCTTGTATGCATAAATAAATAAATCTTTAAAAAAAAAAAAAAAAGAAAGTATTATGTATTTGCTAATTAGAATTTACAGCTGTGAATAGTAGGGATACCTCTGACTTTCCCCTTAGATATTTCATACATCTAAAGTAAGGATTAAATGAGGTCAAATATTTAAAAAAAATATTTAGGGAAATTTGTACAAGAGTGGTGCAAGATTGGTGTTTTCAACATAAAAGAATTCTGGTAAATGTATCAAGATCAGTAGAAGAGGACAAAAACATCTTGTTTCCTCCTTTTTTTCCATTGGAAAACCTAGTTTCCCATTACATAAAGAAATGACTAGACTTAGATTACATAAAGGGAACATAACAGTGCTACAGCAATCTGGTGCATCCCAAGAACAGAGACACTCACTACCACTGAAGTGATCTAACTGAAAAGTAAAATGATATCTTAATTATGAGTCATCTTATCCATTTCAAACTAGGTCCCATGGACCAATTCTATGAAAAACACAAAAAGAATTGATTTATGTGTTTAATCTCTGACTAGTCAGGCACTTGTGTTGTCAAAATATGAACTGAGAAATTATCCTCATATAATATCTTGTATTATCACATTCTCCACTCTGTTCTTAATAATAGGGCTATTGTATCTATTGGTCTGACAACATCTATGGAAAAAAAGTCATGATTACTCTATGGCCAAATAAAAATGCTTCTAATGTGATAACTAATTAATTTGAATTATATTAAATCACATTATTTTGAGTTCAGATTCAGTTTAAACTGGTTATGTATAAAGACACAACTAATAAATTAGTATGTTGTGGTTTTTTTTTTACAGAATTGACATACTATAAAAATATACATTTTTGTTAGGTAATTTTTCTTATATATTTGCTACTTTTTGGATAGTATTTGATGTCTCCCCTTAGATGTAATCCCCATAGTTCTTCCATCACCATAGCACCTGTGATCCATCTCACCTGTGCATTATGCTCTTCTGTCCCCTGTTTTGACTCTTTCCCTTGCTGTGTGCCTCAGATCTATGGCCAACTTGTAAGTTAACAAATTTTTTCACTCAGAAGTTTAAATTCCAGATCTTTTCAGTATAGCACATAGCCAGATTTAATATGATCAAATGACATTCAGAATCTTATTCCTAACATTATTCAAAAGATATGTCCATGCAATACATTGTTTTTTACCATTGCAGTCCTAACTTTAATAAATTTTATTTTTTTTCCCATTTAGTAAAATTAAATGTTTTCTGTAGCTCAGTTTTTAACATTGCAAAGAATAACATCAGTATATTTATTTTTATAAATTCTGTGAGAATAAGTTATTTTGAAAATAAAATTTATGATACATCTTATTATTTTAAATTTTCAAAATCAAATATTAATCATCAATAACAGCTTCTACTGACTGGTAGATGTAATCATTATTATTAAGGTTAAACTTATTTATTTCTGTAACAGTGAATCAAGTTTGCATAAACGCAAAAGTGGAATGGCCAGATTTTTACAAAATTGATCAAAGATCTAAACTCTTTGGGCAGGAGACTTTGCACAAAAGGTATTTTCTTCTTTTGATTTACCCAAATTTACCAATGGAAATATTTGTTGTTAGTTTTATAAAAACATTCTATTTCTAAGCTAAAGATAGAAACTAAGTCAGAATTTTTAAAAATAGGGAAAGGAAAATAAAATTCATGCTCACATCATGCTGCTTCTGAAATTTTGAGCATTTCTCTCTCCTAACAACCATTTCTACCTTTCTTTCTCAATTATTCCTATACCTCTTTTTACCCTATTTGATTCGGATGGTAACAAATGCTTATCATTCACCTTGTCAATTTCTGTCTTGATATATGTATAAAATCTAGAGTCCCATTTGAAATATATTAGTACTTCAATAAGAGATACTTTTGTTATCAATAGTCATATATCTATTTGTTGTATAACACCCCCAGTATCTCTGATAATATGAAAATATGTTTATATTATACATATATATAGAGAGAGAGTGTGTATAAACTAAAAAGAACATGTTTAACCAACACAGGAGAAAAGAAAGGTAGAAATCATGACTGTAAAAATTATCCTTGAAGAATTTTGTCTTTGCAGTCCTTAATTCAATGGTAAATTATGTCTTTATCCAAATTTGTTCATTCAGCTACTATTCATTCAATAACTAAAAAGATTTCTATCTTATATAACATCAAGAGATAGCTCACATCACGTAGGTGGACCACACTGAATGTAAAGTTGTTTAGTGGATAGAAAATCCTTGCCAAAACATCTTTCCATAAGAGTTATACCAAATATATTTGGGTAAATAAAGTAAGAGGAATCAGACACACACACACCTTTCATTACTTTAAAAAAGAAGTTCATGAAGTAAAGTAGAAATTGTCTTTCTGTTACAAAGGAGGGATACATGTCTAGTGAACATTCTAAATACTTGGTCTTTCTTAATAATTGAACATGTAATAACAAAGGAATTATATGCATCTTTTTTGTAAGACAAAATATTATATTGCCAAACCTTTTTTTCCGTATAATGTAATCTAGTTGTGAGATAGTGTTCTGTATTATTCACAAGCTTGTGAAATATACTAAGAGTATGCACAGTGGGGGGCAGGAGTTTTTAGAATTTTGCTGAATGTTCTTAAAATTCTGTGTACTATACTGGCCTTTGTATTAATCATACTGTAATTAAATAATTTTAGATATTAAAGTTCTTAAAATGATCACTTATATACTTATTCTGGAATGTTTATGGAGTGTTAATATGTGACTAATAAAAAGGTATACATGAAATTCAACAAGAAAGCAAATCAGAGAATTGTAAAAGTCAGAGTAGAGGAAAATCTTTAGATGAAAAAAAAATAGAATAGGCTTAGATTTAATACAAATGGTATGGGAACAGAAACAAGAATCCAACATATGTGCAAAGAAGATAATCACTCTGAGAAGCTGGGAGTGAACTGGTGATGGGTACATAGAAAACTAAATAACAAACAAAAAAAGCTATAGTGAAACAATTTTGTGATTTTTTTAAAGTACAAGAAATGAAATATTTACATATCCCACTACTTAATATCATCTAATAATATCTATATGGACGCTGGCTATTGTTTTTACACAAAATTAACATTTACTTATATCATGAGAATGGGAGAATATTTGTCTTCAATGGGTTTATTGATGAATGTTTAAACATTTTCTTCCATTATAAGAAATTTTCTTAAAAGTTTCTAAAAATAAAAGAATCAGTGTTCAGGGTTGAAAATAAGTTGTTTTAAAATTTGGGATAGACTCCGAGTAGCCTGTGACCATTTAAATGAATAACTGTCTCACTTCCCGGAAATTATTCAAAAATATAAACTATCAGAAGTTCATATCCAACAAAATGAGGATACAATATAATCCCCAGGCTTTGTGTTAGAGGTAAGGGCTGCCAACAGAGCTGAAATTAGGCAGAAGCTGTGCAGAAGGAAATGGAGCTGAGAAGCCATGGTGAGAAATCACAGCATTGAAAGGGGCCAGAAATAGTGCTTCCCAGAAAGTACTAGCACACAAAAGCAGGTTAAAAATGAAGGACTCGCCATGAGGTACAAAAATCTACACTTTGTGTTTTCTAACATCAAGGTAAAATCTGGAGTGTGCTGAACTGGCACAGGATGCTCCCCAAGACATAGTGATTTTGAGATCCTGAGGATGTGAGTATAATAAAATCACCCTGACAAACTTTTTTTTGCAAGATTTCTTCAGTCTTATAGGAAAGAGAAAAAGAACACTGTGTTATGAAATCAGTTAGTCTGGAAAGTCCCCTTGGTTTTCTCCCTTGTGCTCTTCCTCCAAATTACTTGCAAAGACATTGTCAGCAAAATTCTAAGCACTAATTGGCAACATAATAATTTTCTAAAACATCACAGACACAAAAATAATAAAATAAAAAAAGGAGAGCAATTGGTTATACACAGAACATTGAAAAGAAAAAATGTTGCCCTGAACACATGAGTATTTTATCATGTATATTGCCCTGCTCAGGAAAGAGAAAACCATAAGAATCACACTTTAAAAGAAGTCCATGAAACAGAAATGTAAGAAGAAAAAATGGAGTTTATTTTACAATAGTAGGAAATGGTATGTGAACTGAAAAATACTTACAAAGAACAAAAAAGAATGATGAAGGAAAATGAACATATTAATTTTATTATTGTGCTTAACAGGAAATAATAGATACTGCCCACAGAAATAAAATGTTGAAAAATATACAAATATTGTTTAATTACAAAGATAATCCTGTAATTAAAAAAAAACAGCATAACTTCAAAGTATCAGAAGAGGTAAACACAGAAAAGATATCACATAGCAAAGGGTTCCAATTAGGAAAAAAAAATAATATGAAGGCAAGAAGAATATAATAGCCATTACCAATAAATGTAAATGGTCTAAATTCATCTTATAAAACAAAAAATTTTAGATTGCATCACAAAACAAAAACCTAAAGATTTGTTATGCACAATGGATATATCCAAAACAAAGTAAGTTTAAAAGTCAAAATTAAAAGTATAGCAAGCAAATACAGTAACAAGGAATGAGGAGATATAATAAGGAGAGGGGAAAAAGGGGAAAGAATGAGAGAGGAGAGAAAAACTCCTTCAGAACAATGAATACACTTTTCCTACTGACAGGAAATTCAGTAGCAGTTTGTCATTTTTCTGGAAGTTTGTTACTGTTTTTTTCCCTCTATGAAAACTTGAAAAATCTTGGATTTATCTTTCTTGTTTTTAAAATTTATATTGCTTAGGCTAAATTAATGTCTTTCATTCATTATATGTAGTTCTTGATGGATGATTTTAATTTGTACATGGAGAAGAATTTTTGCTTGATCTGGTATACCTCCCATGACTTCCCCACCCTGATCTAAATCATCTTACATTACTTTTTAGAGCTAGCAACAGAAAGTCTTTTAAGACTTTGGTGACAAATCCTAACTGAACCGTATGGTTTGAAGTTAATTTGTAATTAGATGAAAAGTGAATTGAAGAAACAGAATCTGGATGGTGAGTAAAGGTATTTCTTTTAAGAAATTTGGTTACAAAATGGAGGGAAAGAAAGGTTGCATCTGGAAGAAATGTGGATAACAATGTTATGTATCTGCATAATATCTCTGTATTCTTTTTTTAAGGAATATTTGCTTGATATCAGTTTTCTCCATTAACTGAGGGTCATATAATTCATGTTTTTACTGTTTTGTCCAATACTTAGCTCAGTGCTTGATACACAATAGATATAAATTATTGTTTCTTTAATACATAGTGAATTTGTAAAATATTTTTTATTAATTTTAATGAGTTAAAATTGACATCAGTATGAGAGAATATTAGTTTTAGGTGTCAAACATACATTGGTATTTGTATAATTGTGAAAGGATCAATGTAAAAATAATTCGTTTTAAGTTTTATACATTTTTATACAATGAATATTCATTTTTTTAAAGAGTCAAATCTCTTTAAAAGCACTCTTTGAGCACTTAAAAGTGCTTATAAGAAAATAGCAGCTGAAAGTAGAAAAAGTACATGGAGAGAAGGAAGTTGGCTTGGTCAGGGAAATGAGATGGTAGCTAAAGTCTCTAAAAACAAAGCAGGAACATTAGGTTTTTTCCAAAATTGCTGATTTTTTGGCATAAAATCCAGGGATTTTTTTCTCATAAATTATCCTTAATGTGTTGTAGGTTTGTAATTTTCATTTGCAAAGTTAGAGATTCAAATTTTTAGTTTCTTTATGTAATGTGTTATTGTCTCTGGATTATTTTGATGAGTGAGCTTTCATTTTCAGAATTTGTCTAATGTACTTAGGCATAACTTCATTCTATCATTTTTGGAGTTTACTGAACTTGTTGAATCTATAAATTTATGTCTTTCCAAAATTTGATAACTTCTCAAGCATTGGAAATAGTTCTCTACCTCATTTATATTCTCTCCTTGACAGATAAATTACAAATATTGTGCATTTGTATTTCAATCATTTTCTTCCTTTTAGGTAGATAATTTACATTTATCTATCTTCAAGTTCATAACGCCTTCCTATTTTTTTAAATTATATTTGTTGATTCTGGGATATCCATTCATTTTTTTAAAAAAAGTTGTATTTATTTATGCATACAAGAGCTGGGGTACAGGCCAGAGTTGCCAGAGGTGAGAGGATTCACCAGACAGAGTGGGGAGCAGAACAGGCAGACTGACTGAAACTCATTGCCTAGGGCAGCAGCAGTCTAGGCAGGAGAGGTCTGCTGCTATGCCAAGTGGGTCACCACCCTGGCTCATGGCAGGGATCCAATTCCTGCTACAGTGACTGTGGTTTGCTTTGTAGTGCGTTGCTTAACCCACTGTACCACCAGGGAGGTCCCTCCATTCATTTTTTAAAGGTATTTATTTGCCCTGATTTCCTACAGTTTCATTTGTCTAACCATAATTTTGGGCATATTTATAAAGCTATTTATTTAAATTCTTGTGTAATCATTACAAAATTTGAGTTATTATGCTATGAAGTTGAGCTTCATTTATTATCTTGTCTTTTGAGAATAAGACATGTCTTTCTGTTCTTCATATATCAAGTAACTGTGTTGTTATAGATTCAAAAACAAATTTTGGCCATTTGTTTTATAGCCCAATCTCTGCTTAATTTAATCTTCAGTTGGTATATTACAATTTAATCATTATCTTATCAAAAGTTAAAACTTCAGAATAATCCAGGAAACTTAACTTCCCTTAAAATTGTAAAGGAGAGCTGTGTTTCTCATTATGCTGATCAGAAAATTGAATCAGTATTTGAGAAAATAAACTAAGGACATTTTTATTTAATTCAAAGAATGGGTTTTGAATATTAATACACATCTATGAAATCATTTGTTTTCACTGAATATCTTCATTGTACTTGACAAAGATATTTCCTGCTCAATTCACATCCTCAATGTTGGATGAATATGAATGATATGTGTGTATATATATATATATTCACTTATCTCAATGGAAAATCCTTTTTCTTCTGCTCTTGAGCCTAGTTGCTACTAAAATCAACTCAAGAACTCTCAGTAATCTTTTCAGTTTTGTAATAGTTTTATGCAATACTTTCTGAGTTTTTAACTCTTGAATCAACAGTACCATTTAATTGAATTAAGGCAGGTAATTGTAGGGAACTCTTTTTCAGAATATTCTTTGAACATAAATATTTTAGAAAAAAAGTATTGAATGAATTTTGAATATGTAAGAGTACTTAGGTAGAATAACTTCATAGAGGCAAGAAATCAGAAGACAATTTTAAGATTTTGACAGGATTGTTGATACAACCTTACAGTGAGGTTAGTAGAAACAGAAGGTGTGTTGGCAATAGCTTATTTTCTGCCTTGAGAGTGCCATTTATATCTGTTTGGGCAGTCATGTCTCCATGTACATATAAAATATAGACTCATATATATTAATTAAAAAGTCAAATATTATGGTAATTTTAAATTGTGATTATATTTTATTCACATCTTTGATTTTTCTTTCCTAGCCCTTGCTGATTCATTCTCTTTTTTTTTTTAGATTTATTTATTTATACATACAAGAACTGGGGTACAGGCCAGAGGTGCGGGAGGTCAGGGTAGAAGGTTCCAGAGACTGAGTGGAGAACAGAACAGGCAGATCTGCTAAAATACACTGCTGAGGGGAGCAGCAGGGAGAGAAAGGAGAGGTCTGCTATGCCATATGAGTTAGCTCCCTGGCCATGAATCAAAGTCATGCTGCAGTGGCTGTGAATAGTTTTATAGTGCTGTAACTTAACCCTTTGCACTACCAGGGAGACCCTCTGATTCACTCTTATTTAACATAGTAGAGATTCAGCACAAAAATGTCTTATAACAAATTAATAAATCATAATTGACAGTAAATTTAATAACGAAGACACCAAATACAAAATTAAAAATGAGATGAAGCAATTGAGAAGTCCAGTTAGTAATGTTTCAGTATGATTTTAACAGCACAAAGAAATGAAAGCGAAAGCAATATAATTCTTTAAACATAGAGAATTATAAAATATGAATTCCAATGAAGAAAACTAAGGTTGGTAAATCAATAAAATTATAAAGATATAATAAAATATTATAAGATAATCTAATAAAAGCAATTTAAAAGTAAAAATGACAGTAAATTTATCAAAAAATATAGTCAAATATAGTCAATTCTCTAAAATTAAGAATAACAGAGGTTTATGCTACAGAAGGAGCTAAAATAGTTTTAAAAATGTCTAGAGTAGGTGCTCAAAATCTTTGAATTTGCATTAGTGGGAACATCAAGAAGCTGATCATTTAAGATTACCTGAAGATATGAAAGTTTTTAGATGAGGGTAAATTATTTATATTAGTATGACATTCAAGTACTTCAAGCTCAATCTTAATCAAGGACAAAAGAAATAAATACATTTTAATAAGTGTAAATCTTATCAAAATCAAAAGTGTTATTTCTCTATTAAGTCACTGAGACAAAACCCTTAGGATGTTTTTTAATAATTATTTATTCTAGCAGATTATAATATTTTTCATGATCGCTAAAATATTTAGAAGATAATAAATTAACTTCATAATGTTTCTCCTTAATATTATTACATCCTAAGTACCAACTAGTTTTAAAAGCAGTTGAGACTAGTCAGTGTTCCATATGACAAAGGCTCAACAGTCCAACAGAAATCCTTGTTAAAACAACTGAGACCCTGTACCTAGTTGCATTGCATAATGTTTAATACTGCATTTAGGACTGCCTATCTCTTTTTATTTGTTTCATAATCCCACTTATATGGCATTTCTAGAAAAGAAAATTATATAGAAACAACCATGTGTTAGTGATTGTCTGGGATGGGTAGAAAAGGGGAAATGAGGGGTAACTGCTAATGGTGTGGGAATTCTCTTTGGGGTGATTAAAATAGACTGGAATAAGGCAGTAGTGATGGTTACACACTGTGAACATACTAAAAATCAGAATTATAAACTTAAAGGATGTCAACAATCCCAATGTTGACAATGGGATTCTTCTAAATAAAGCTCTCAATAAAAGCCTTCCTCCTTCTTAAGGTGTTTAATAATGACTTGTGACTGCTAAACAAAGTTGTCCAAGCTCAGAAACATTCTTAAAATCATTGTCTTTTTCTTTGAAGATGGTAAATCACAGTCCCAAATTCATAACAGCTAATGGAAACTACTGTTACTGTTGGTTCTTTTATAATAAATTATCCCTGTTATAGTCCTCTGGATTGCAACTTTCAAGTATGGAAGCAACAAAGTCTTGCCATAGCCTCAGCACCAAGCATAATTCTTTACATATAGTAGACACTTATATATCTGAATAATAAATCAATGAATGATTAAGAAAATTAGAAAAAAAATCACTTTTGAAAACTTAACATCTATATATATTTTTCCTCTTACCAATTTAACTTTTGTTGTATTTCTTTTATTGATTTTTGTTGTATTTCTTTTATTTATTTTCTTCAGGTAATCATATTGGTTTACATGAGTATATTACTTAATTCTTTTTCTAGTAATACTGCACTTTATATAAGCATGTTTCATTTTCTTTAAGAAACACTAACTTTATATTATTCTTACAAAAAATGTGTTACACTGAAAATGTTACTTCTTAAAGTTTTATTCCTCAGGCAATATGCCATTGTTCTTTCTAATCCAATTCTCTGCAACTAACAAGAATGTAGGGTAGTGAGTAGTTGATACCAAGAATGGTGTTTAATGTTCTTATTGTGTTTTAGGGTTTTAATTTGGAGAAAAAGAGTTAAATGCCTCATATTTAAATCCAAGAATAAGTAACAGTAGGTTGGGGGGTCAAACTGGAAAGTCTTGTGGAGTGTAATGTGTCAAATAGGACATGAGCTCTGCAGTGTGGTTGTGTTTTTAAGATAATAAGACAAACTCCTTTGGTTTTATGTTTCTACTTTGTCTAGAATTAGTTTGTGTAATAGCGTATTTGTCAAAATACTGATGTCTTAATAAACATATAAAATGCCTGGAAGGTGGTTTTTTTCAGTGTTAATAAAAATAAATCCAAAATGTTAATGGTGTGACTAGTGCCCATAGAATAAATCCACTGTTTGGCAGGACAGAGATGATATTCAGAATATCAAAAACTAATCAACTCTATGGGGGAAATAGTCAGGATTTTGAGAAATATATTGAGGGAAAAAATACTCGCTAATGAATTGTTAAACAAGATTTATGTATTATTTATAAAAATCTGTTCTAAAATGTTAGATGTACATCATTAGGCTATATCTTTCCTTCTTCTTTTCTTTCCTACTTTCTGTGTCTGAGGATATCCTGTCAAAATATTTCAGAAATATGTGCTTTGCCCCTTTTTGATTTTATTTTACTCAGATGCTTAAATATTTCATAATGAAAGTCCTGTGGTTCTCCTATGAGGTTTAATGAACTAGTATTTGTTATGGTATTATGTTAATACCAATCTACGTTTCTTCTTATTACCTACTAATATTTTAATCCTAGACAAACATATATTCCAAACACTTATATGTCTATACATTATTTTACAGTATTTGGAAGTATTTTTTGCTTTGTTGAAAGACAAATTCATTAGACTTTTTAAAAAGGTTGGAGATTCTCCAAATTTCCATCCTTTAGGTAGGTCAATGATTTTTGATAAACAAACACAGGACAAAATATTTTTACAAATACTTAAATTAGTTAGGTTTAGCAGTTATCTCTATGTGGGGCATATGTAACATGAAAGAAAGAGATAGTTAATGGACTTTTATCATGAATGGATTCTGAATTTTGCGAAATGCCCTTTTCTGTACCTATTGAGAAGATCTATATGATAGAAGATGGAAATTTGATCTAATCTTTAGGATGAAAGAGAGATAATTTTGTTTGGTAAATGGTATAATGTTATCCTTAGTTTTGTGTGTGTGGATGGATGGATGGATAGGTAGATAGATAGATAGAGAGACAGACAGACAGACAGACAAACAGATATGTTGAGTTTGAGGTGGTAATTTTGCATATGTTTATGCAACTCAGCAAAGTGTATATAGCTGGAAAGTTATATTTTCAATTATGTATGTGTAGGTAGTAACTGATGCCTCACTATAGTTAGACAAGGAAAAATGTAAGAAGAAAACACATCACTAAAATAATTTCTTGACTAAAGATGATCCTGCTGAAAATACAGCAGTTAAAAAAATGTGAAAGAGGTGGAAAGGAAATTTTGGTGGCAAGGAATTAAAAGGAAGAGAATACTTAAAAATAAAAAAGAAATTGTTATTCATATTGAGTGCTAAGTTGTAAGTGAAGTTGAAACCTTTTCATTACTTTGAAAATAAGAATCATTAGAAAATGTAGGAGGTTATTCAGAATAGAAACTATAATGCATTAAGTTGGGAAATGAATGAGCCTGATCTATGTAAGTGCTAAAAAGTTATTACTCCTTTTCTGTTTTCTTAACTGAAAGTTTATTTAGCATTGTTTTTGTTTACAATTTAGTCACCACTTTACTATGTACCTCTTATGATTAAGCATCCCGGGTTCCAACAACAACAGTGCAAATAATGGATTTTTGTAAAGCCAGAGGTGGTCTTTGTATTGTATTAATTAACCATGGTGTGATTTCCCAATTATTTTTTGCAGAAATAGAGGATGGTTGGTAAACATTTAACAAATTTTACAAAATAATTATTTTTCTCTAAGCATGGAGACATAAACTCACTATTTTTATCTTTAATAATTCAATAGAGAAGTAGAAATAGAAAATGCTTGCTATTCAATAAATAATATTAATTGATTGGTGGTTCTTATTATTACAGAGTTCAATTCCAATGGTATAAGCAGACAGGCAAATTGTGATGAATATATAAACGTTTTTAAGTATAAAGAATGTAAAATACGAGCTATGGAGAAATAGCAAATAATATATCCAGTTTTAAGGATGAAAGAAGTAAATTAGATTAGAATTCTATGTTATAGGAAAGCAGAAGGTACTGGCATAAAATTGTACTCATTCCCTAGGAAGGAGGAACTGGTTGGGAAGACATTTGGAGAAAGAGTAGCTATTGAAGGTAATTAAAAATCATGAATCCAAACCAAAATAGATAGGTATGATATTTCTATAATTGAAGAAAAGATTACTCAAAAGAAAGAAAGAGAGAGGAAAGCAATAAATAAAAAAATAAGGAAAATATAACAGAATACTTGATGGTGATAATTTGCCTTACATTTCTAAATATTTCTTTACTTTTATGATGTCTATAGATAGCAATTTGTGACTTGTTTAAAGCCAAGCTAAATGTGAAAATCTAAGTTATTTCTAGTATATTATAGATCTTCATATAATATGATATAATAAGATCTTTGAACTAGCATGCAAGTTCAAAATTTCCATAATAGAGCAGTCATGGTAATATATCTAATATTACTTAAAGCCATCAACGGAGCCAAATTCACCATTCCTTATTTTTTAGTGTATACTTCAGGGATTGCCTCTTGAGAGTTTGAGTTACTCTTTTTTATCAGGTTGAGTCATATATGGCCCTTATCGAAGATGGGATGAGGCCTTTGTGAGTTCAGGACTCAGTCTTTATTGTTTAAGCAAAATGCTCTCAGCACTTTATTACATTTCGGTGAATTAGTATTGCTTGGCTCTGATTTCAAGAAAACATTTAGAGGACAAACCATGTGTTAGTTGTAAGCAACAATGTATGATTTTAATTTAAAATGCTTGAAATTATAAAAATGAAAAGTGGAAAAATTGCTTGACCCATTGTCTAAATCTAGCATATCGATTTTGGCACGGCCAGGACATTTTACATCCTTGAAGAGTGTCCACAGTTTAATTCTTGAGTTCACTTTGCTCAGTTGTTAGAAAGCATTATAGCCAAAGTAATGGTTACTTTGACCTCTTCTGAGTACTTGAGGTAAATGTATTTATAGAGGAAGAAAACACACCTGAAACTTAACTCTCAAGTTATGTAATTATTATAAAAATGATTATCCTAAAAAGACTACAAATTAGTTTTAATCCATAGCCCTGCCTTCAATGGAAATTTAAGAAACAATCAAGTTATTCTTATTCTGTGTGCCACACTGCTTGCAGGTGTGATTACCTTTGAAATATCATTGTACTATGTCTCTTAATGAGTTGATAAACATGACATGCATATTTAGAAACATATGGTCATGTAACAAAGTTTATTAGAAATTGATAAACATGACATGCATATTTAGAAATAAATGGTCATGTAACAAAGTTTATTGAGCTTTCCTTTAGAAATTATGAAACCAAATTATGTTTTGACTGAAAAAATGAAGTTTTATGTTAATGGGTCTGTGAAGAACTTAAAAATACTTTTTAAGATTCTATATGTCATGAATTGTGACATTGCATTTATTGCTAATTGAAAGCAAACTGGCAGCAGTTGTTTCTCCCCTAAGTGTCCATTAGTACAATATTTTCTAATTAACATTCAGAGAATATTCAAAATACAACAAAAAATAATATTCCAAAACAATTCATTTGTCTTCTTTCATTTACTAAATTATGTTTTTTTGGGAATATGTAGATCAAGAAAGAAATACAATCCTGATATTCTAAATCTGTGGTGAATATTTTGGGGGGCTATTTATTAATGGTAATATGTTTACAGATCAGCATTTCTACTGAAAAAGGATCTGGTTAGTGATATGTGTGTGTGTGTGTGTGTGTGTGTAGGCATTGTATATTTTAGGCTGCACAAGGCAACTCTAAATCATGAAAGACTGATTTCACTTAGGAAATCCCAGAGAAGATACTATCATGTTGTTATGTTTGTAAAATTATCTTTTAAAGTTCAAAGGCTAAATAGTAGTATGCTATGCATTATATGCTTTGATTTTTTATCTATTAGTCACTTTTTTAGAATATTTTTCTCTTGCTTTATGGTCTTGAAATGTTATATTGTGTTATAAATATTTTTGAAAAATATCTCTTCTGATCAGTATAAAAAGTATCTCTTGCTATATAAAATAGTGTTATTTATGTCCTTTGACTTATGTTATAGAGGCTACCACGAAGTATAGCTAAGTTATACTAAATAAAGTGTCACTAAAAGTGATGTGCATAGTTATAACATTGGTTTTGTAGTGTCTGATAGCTCTGTATCAATTCCAGTGACAAAATAATCCAATAGAAATTATAGATACTTTGATAATTTTACTATTTTTACCTATTAACAATTATTAAGCTCATAATTAAAATGGGTTGGCAAACTATGTATCTGTCTATATTCTAGATAAACTACCATTTATTTTCAGAATCAAGCATAATAATAGAACACAGTATTTTGTTATATTCAAGAAGTGCTTTCCTTGTTGAATAATCTACATATATGCTTTCCACTAAATGCATGTTGTGGGAGGAACTAAATGCAATCAAGAAATAAAAAGTTAGGGGCCTCCCGCTTGGAACAAGGGTTAAAGACAGCCCTATCAAGCTATTGCCAGTCAGTGCTCTATGAGTTCGAGCCCTGCCTGGCCAGGGAACTAACCTACATTGTGCAGCAACCTCTCCTAGTCTCATTGCTGCTCCCCTCAGCTGTGAAATCCCATCAAATTTCAGTAGATCTACCTATTCTGCTCCCCACTATCTCTGGTGAATCCTCTCACTGACCCCCTACACCTCTTGACTTATACTCCAATTCTTGTATGCATAAATAAATAAATCTAAATAAATAAAATAAAAATGTAATTAATTGAAATTGGGACTTTTATAAAAATATTAAAGTAAAGGAACATTATATTATAATAAAAATTATATAATTTATATTCTTATGTAATATATTATATTATTATAATAAATAATTATAATAAAATTATTACTATAATAAAATGGGAGTTATTATAATAAAAATGACAAATGGCCTCCCTGGTGGCACACTGTGGAGCTTCCACAGCCACTGCAGTGTGAGTTCAGTTCCTGGCCAGGGAGGGGACCCACATGGCACAGCAGACCTCTCGTACCTCGCCCACTACTCCCTTCAGCACTTTATTTCAGTAGGTGTGCTTGTTTTGCTCCCAACTCTGTATCTGGTGAAACCTCTCACACCCCCACCCCGGGCTGTACCCCAAGTCTTGCATGCATAAATAAATAAAATCTTTATTAAAAAAGACAAATATGCATTGACTTTTACTAAGTACAAGACTATTCTTGATGCATATATGATTAAATTTATATAAGATCTTTACAGATTAGCTGTTTCTGTAATTGTCATTTTATGAACAATTATGGTGAGGTCTTAGTACAGTCATAATAATTACTTTAGTCATTACCTCTCCTGTAGATAACAATTATAAAATCTGGACAAAATTCTTAAAAAGTTATTGAAGAGTACATAACTAATTCCTAACCAGGCAAAGAACTAGAGGAAATTTACATTTCAAAGTAAGGTTTTGAATCTCATTGGGTTATTTTCTGTTCTTCAAGAGTTTTGCCCTGAGGGCACTCAGCAGTGCCTATGGTGTGAGGTGACTGAACTCAAGTTGAGAGCTGCATTATTATTAGCTGGCAGTAACAGAGAATAAGGTTCAGGGATCCCATAGCACAGAAACTGTGGGAAGAAATACTGTGAAAAAAGAGCCATACAGAAAGGACTCTATGATCTTCTTATAAACTCTCTTTAAATCTTTACTGACTCCTAAAAAATACATGCAGAGGCTCCCAAAAAACCAGCAGAAAGCAATAGCTTGAGGAGTAAAAAAAAAAAAAAAAAAAACTGAGAAATTCTTGGTTTGCTGCCCCCACAGGGAAGCCCTGCCAAGTTAGGATGGCTTAGAAATGCCTCAAGCTTTGCCAAATATTCAAGAAAGCATAAAACATAGCCCTATAAACTCAAGGGTGATCATGTAGTGATTTAACTGCCAAGGGGGAGCGGGAATCAACAAAGAAGCAAGAATCTCTATTGTGTATTATTACAATGTCCAGTTTATAAGCAAAAATTACTATATATGTGTTAGCTTGGTTTCCACCTAGGTTAAAAGAAAATTTCTGGAGAACAGTACTGCATCTTGGAATGGGATTAAAAAAAAAAAAAAACTACGACAGATTACCTATAAAATCATAATTTTTGATCTTATTAGAGAGAGAGCTATCACATAAACTGAATTTTAAGAGTAACAAGTACTTCTGAAAAGCATCCATTATCTAGGGAGAGGAAAACAAATGGAATTTTATTTTAGCAAATTCCTTAAGGAAAAGTATGGATTAGTATGATAGCTCAGTATCCTTGGAAGCACAAGCTTTTTTATTCTATAGGGTACTCACTAGAAAAACTGAGATAGGAGGAGTACATTAATGAGAGTACCTTTTGCTGGAGTACAGTAATGAAAACCTGCCCACTTTCTACACTCTTCTTTTATAGGAAGCAAAGACTATCAGCAAACTTGGGCCATAGGAGAAGCTGAAGGACACATTATAATGCAGCCTAGTTACTTCTGATTGAATATCCAGAGATCTCTCATATACACATCCCATGAAATATGCATGCTTGACTCAGGAAGTCGGCTAAATAAAGAACATATGTGAATAGAAAGTCTTAGTTTGGCCATAGTTCAGCTGAAATATTCTCTGATTTACTTGTGACCATAAAATTCTACAGAATGGAAAAATAATGGTTTTTATTCACAAATTCAAAATTTATTGGATAATAATTGTTTCCTGATAACTTTGTTGTATGTATAAATACAAATTTCATGTCAATGTGTCATATAAATACAAATTTCCATGAGAAAATGAAGTTTATATACCTTTGAATATTTCATTCCTTTAATCATGAAGAAAGATTAACCTTTTTCTTTCTCTTACTACAATGAAATTTTTGCTTTTTTGCATATGCATAAAATATATTAGTTATCTTTAATTCAGTGTTTTTATGTGTTATCTATTCTTATAAGAAAAAATAATATTTTAGTAGAAAAAGAAATATAAAATGTTTGCTATAGGCTAATACCACGTTTATGCTTTGACTCTTAGGTAATTATTGAGTACATAATCGAAGAGTGGAAACTTCAGTGTGCTGATTTCTCTCAGATCATTAAATTTATCATTGTGCATCTTATACATTATGCCTAGACTTATCAGTGTTTCAGAATTAATTCTGAATTATATTTACTTAGATGCAACATAGAAGAGATTATAGGCAAAAGTTTCTTATTTTTAAAAGATTTAAAAATTTCCCATACCCTTCTCCAAATGCTTTTTTAGTGAGTCATATCATTTAAATTCATATTGTGATATGCACACATAAAATATAGGGATAAATGTTGTGCAGTGTAATATTCTTTAGAATAATTAAGTATGATTTCCTCATTTGAATAACCAATAGATAAATTCCATATAATTTAGGCATGCTTTTAATAATTTTCTCCCAACTAATGAGATCAGCCAAAGGCCAAGTGAGAATGGTGAGATTTATTTGAGTAATACCTCAAAGTCTCTAGTCTTCATTAAGAAATACCCTGAAGGTATTCTAGAATGTGAATATGCTGAAAGATGGTATGAATTTATTTTTATGACATATTCTTCATGAGAAAACTTCATCATTTTCAATGGCAATTGGCTTTGTGGACTGCTAGAGAATTAGGTTTAATATATTTTTGTAGTATGTCTAAAGACACGCTTGGGGATATTATCTATATGTTGACTATTCATGCATAAATATGCAATTATATGCTACGAATATGCAATATATGCTACAAATGCCTTATTTAATCTTATATTTGTAGTGTATATATTTAACATCTGTGTTACTAATGTAACATGAGATGGAAAAATTGACTTGCAAAACTGTTTATAAAACTAAAAGCAATCATCTTATGAAATTTTTGGAAAATGAGGAAAAATTTAAATAACTATTATCAACATTTCCTATGTCATGGATTAATTCTGCTGAACTTTCCTTTTTAACAAATTCATTATATTGATACATTCTATTAAATTACAATTAAATATGGATCTTTACGGCTTAAATAATTCACATGTAAAAAGTATTTATTATTTATACTTTATTTTTAGAAGATATTTAAGTTTACAACATAACTGAGAAGAAGATAAAAAAAAATTCCCATGTATTCCTTGTACACACGCATGCATAGCTTCCTGTATTACCAAACTCATTTAACAGAGTGGTACATTTTTATCTCAATTATAGACACAACATATTCATTGAATGTCCATAGTTTATCTTAGGGTTCATTCTTGGTGAACATTCTATGGGTTGAGTGTTTTTTGTGAATTAAAATTCCTCTTCCCATCCACATTCTTGGCAACCACTAATAGATATCATTACTCTCTTCATTGTTTTGCCTCTTTGAGAATGCCATATAGTTGGAATCATACAGTATGTAATCTCTCCACATTGACTTCTTTCACTTAGTAATATGCCTTTAATTCCCTCCTTGTGGTACCATGGCTTAATAGCTCAAATATTTTGAGAACTATATACAGTTTCATGGTCTCAAGGTACCACAGTTTATTTGCACATTTACCTATGAAGTACATCTTAGTTATGTTCAAGTTTCAGTAATTATGATAAAAACTTTTTTAAACATCTTGCACAGGTTTTTGTGTGAACATTAGTTTTCAACTCTTCTTGGTAAATATAGAGAAGTACAGTTTTGCTGGTTCTCATGATAAGGAGTACGTTAAATTTTATAATAAACTGGCAAACTGTCTTCCATGGTGATTGAATCATTTTGCATTCCTACCGGCCATGTAGGATAATTCCTGTTTTGTGTATCCTTGCCAACATTTGATGTTGTCAATATTTCACATTTTGGCTATTGTAATAGGTGTGTAATGGTTTGTCAATTTTAAAAAATAATTTAGTTCTTAGTGATACTTTTTAAATTGAAGCTGAAATTTTAGAGAGCTTCTCTGAAAAATCATTTCCATCATACATTTCATAATATCTCCCATCTCAAAACAAAGTAAAACAAAACTCCTTTATTTTCACAATCCCTCTCCAAATACAACCATATATAATGGGTTTTGGAAATTATCTATTCCTGAGTTGAATTACCTAACAAATTATATTTAGTTAAATACTTAGATACGTTGTATACATAAAGCTAAATTTATGTGTTTGTGAGAACATTCCACTTTTCAGCTGAATGTTTGTTTCATATTTGATGTTATATTGGTAGAATTAAGAATTGAATTCATAATATGGGCATATATTTAGGGAGACTACCAACAGGTTTTCAAAACCACTTACTAGAATAGTATAGAAATTAATTGCTTCTCTCTCTTCTTTTATCACATAAATATTTCTCCTTCACAAAATAAAGCTAACAAAACATCCAGTTCAGCTTTCTGAAACTCCTTTATCCTTTCCAAATGAAAAACAATACTGATCACTTTTCTTTCTTTACAGAACATTCTAAAGAATTGATTATTTTGTTTCTGAACTTAAAGCTGTTGCACCTTATCTAGAAACCCATCAGAAACTTTTTATTGAATTTCCAAGTAGCCAGTGAATTACTCTTAATCTTCTGAAATACTGCTGGCTATTTTTCTTTTCAAATATGCCATGCTAATAAATAGCGAGTAATTCACCTTAAAATAAGTCTCTGATTACTAGTGTAGACTTATGCTAGACCAATAATTCACTTCTAAACATTTGATGAAACATACAGATTCCTGTATGCAGCAAAGGCAGTTCACTAGCACATTGTATATTACTGAGGATTTCCACAGTACTCAATTATATAGAATAAATAAATTGAATGCAAGTGTGAAAAAGGTTCAAATCATGTGTCACATTAAAGAAATTCAAGTTATTGAAGGCAAAATCTTGAATGCACAACTATGGTATTTATATAAATACCTAAGCAAACAAACAATTCAATGATATTGAATCCTTCTATATTCTAGACAGCTTTTATGTATGAGCTCTGCAAAAGGCAAGCTATGTTAAAATGAGGGTTTGGAGCTTTATGTTTCCCTGATTTTAGACCATAACCAAAAGAAAATAAAAGATGTTTAGCTTCCAAAGTTAAATAATTCAGGAAAACATGTTTTATATGGAGCAGGCTGTTAAAAGGCATACTCTTTAGAGTCAAACAGGCCAGCATTTATATAACCTGAATAATCAAAGACAAGTCTTACATAATCATTTCAAAAATCCTCCTTTAAAACGAAAAAATAAGTGGATGATAATAAACTTTAAATGGGATGTTGGGTAAATGTGACACAGCTGCTTTTCTTTCTTAATTGAGAAATATTTGTTAAATACTTTAAGCAATTTCATTTTCACCCATACAATAGTTGAGTCCCAGAGATCCAGAGATTAATCATATCTAGAAACATCTGAAATTTATGAATTGTGATTTTCTTTTATTATAGTGATGAGAATAACCTACATCTCACCCAGAGAAAGTGTTTCTCAAAGTTTGGCACATACAGTATACAGTCAGAACATTAATATATGGAGAATCATACAAAATACTGGGTTTCTGGAACAGGGCAGTTAATCTGAATTAGTTAAGAGGCTCCCTGGCTATTTTTGTGGACACTGAAGTCCACACCTACAATCCCTTTGCTCTCATAGATTTGCATCTGATTTCATCAGGGCATTCCTAATGATGAACAATCGAAAATACTATTAAGTTACCAGATTTTCTCTTTATTGACATTTTTTGAAAATTTATTAAGTGCAAGTCACAGTAGTAAGGATTTTTCTAATCTGCACTACCAGAGGTAGATTTACATATTTAATTACAAAAGGGTAAACATTAAGTCCACAGACAAATAACTCCATTTTTACCACAAAGCAGCAAATGAGTAAGAAATCCAAATCCAGAATTGCTTCATTCCAAATTTCCATTCTACATGAAATGCTACTTCCTAGAAACTTACTGCTCTTGAGAGATGCCAAGGAAAGTTGAATAATTATCTATCAGAGACCAAATTTATCATTCAGTGTTTAAATTCTTTTTTAACCCATTATAATTGTGAGCATAATTCTTAAGCAATTTTCTATAACAGCTATGCTCAACCTTTTTCATGTCCTTTTATGTTGATTCAATTTATGTTTATTTATCTAATTTAAATATTTAAAACTTCTAATTAAATAGGGTATTTATTTATATTTCCTCTAGTCATCTTTCTAAAACTTAAATAGAGGTATAAACAAATCTTTTTATAAAAACCATGAAAATAAAAAAATAGAAGAGGTGATATTGGATGAAATATGGCATCAAAAGTTATAAGAAAAAGTATATATAAGACCTGTAATTGACTCAGCCGATTGATAAAATCTAACTAGTTGGAGAAGCAAAAAGGGTAATAAAGTAAGCGCAGAAGCAAGTCCATTCTCAAGCAGGAATTCAGAGGAATCTGGCCAAAATCACCTAGGATGGCTTAGGAAATGGCTAAACATAGGGAGGTTAGATGCCACTTTATAAGGAGCAGTTAGGCCCATTAACATCCCTCCTCTGCATAGTAAGCACAGTTGCCTCTCTTATCTGGCAGAAAATGGAAGTTTATATTCTGGAAGGATAGAGTAAGGAGACTGAATTTGGAGTATTTGTAGTGGCAGGAAAGGGGGTTGGCACAGGAGCAAGCTTCAGGATGGTTCTGGGCAGACTGGTCAGGGAGAGAGTCTCTTGGAGCCCTCGGTGGCTTTTCATATTTTATTTAGTAGCGGTGGCCAGGTACATGGCAGGCAGGGGTGCTGGGGGGCCGGGAAGCTGGCAGGCCGCCCAGCCCCCAGCACATTTCATCCTCTTGGCTGCTGCTTCTCTTGCTGGTACTGTCGGTCGGTCCTCACAGTTCTGTCTGTCGATCCTCACAGTTCTCACAGTTCTGGCGTCCTCATGACGCCGCCCATTTATGCCCGTGTCCCACACAGGTGCGCCCACTTGCACATGCCCACCCTGGAGTGCTCACAGCACCACAGGTGTCCATCATCAGTGGTGGGAGGGTGGAAATACCTGATCAACCTTTACCCTACAGTATTCCTTGGAACTCTGTGTCCATAATGAAATGTGAATACTCTTCCTCTCACACCTATCACCATACTCATCTACTCCAGCCTTTTGTCACCAGTTGGCTCCTACCATGCTGACAACCAGACATATGCTGAGTACAGAGTAAAGAAAGAACTTACAGAAACAATTTTGGGAGCCTTCTAACAAAAAGATTGAGTTTTTGCTAAGTCACCCTGCTGGTAGAGGCCATCTTTTTACCAGTCAAACTCACAGACAACATGTTTCTAATGAACATTGAAATGAACAATACAAATGAACAGCCAGTGGTCACCAGGCATTTGACAAAAACACTCACCAAATAATATGGTGAAATATAGAAATGTGAAAAAAATCAATAAGTAGTAAGATGAAAACTTATTTAGACAAATAAAAAAACTACATATGCTATAACTTTGATTGAATTATGGACTCCCTCAACAATGTGCTCTTCCCTCATCTACTCACTGGTGTTTGTATCTGAACCAGAGTATGTCTTTGTCTTCTCACAAAGAAAGTGGTGTTTTTATCTCACTTTCATTATTTGTGACCCAGATCAGTGGCTCACTGTTGTACAGTATAATCACCTGAGCTGGTTTTATTTTTATCAGTGTTTTAGCTCTTCCTTTGACCA
This sequence comes from Galemys pyrenaicus, assembly GCA_019455555.1. Classification (NCBI taxonomy): domain Eukaryota; kingdom Metazoa; phylum Chordata; class Mammalia; order Eulipotyphla; family Talpidae; genus Galemys; species Galemys pyrenaicus. Next base: position 12,876,230 of record JAGFMF010011568.1, on the reverse strand, counting down.
AATCCAAGTCTAGGGATAGCCTTTCAACTTAGGAAGAACAGGCAACTAACATCTCTCTTTCTCTCTCTTTTACATTGTTACTTATTGCTTTATTGTTATTTTATTATTTTTCCCTACCACCATCCCTTGTGTCCCTTAGTACCCTCCCCTCTTAATTTTAAGGCCCTCAGGATGTTTGTTGACATATACTATTTTTCTGAAAGTGTTTCACACTTTCTTTTTTTAAAAAAATTATATGCATACAAGAATTTGGGTCTAGGCAAGAGATATAGGAGGTGAGAGGATTCACCAGAGACAGAGTGGGGAGCAGAGCAGGCAGATTTACTGATATATACTGCTGAGGGGAGCAGCAGGCAACACAGGAGAGGTCTGCTGTATCATATGGGTTAGATTCCTGGCTGGGGATCAAACTCAAGTCCCAGTGATGACAGCAAGATAGCTCTAAAAATTAACCCCTATGCCACTAGGGAGCCTCTCGATTTTCTGCTATATGAATTTCCAATATGTTATATCATTCTGACTTATTTTGCTGCATATAACCTTTTTCAGATTCCCTCCATTTTGTTGAAAATGGCTGCATTTTTGTCCTTTTTTGTGACTATGTAATATTCTATGGTGTGTATGTAGCACATCTTATTGAAGGTTGCTTCCATGTCCTATTTATTAGAAGTAATGCTTCAGTGAATACTGCAAAGCATATGGATTTTCTTGTTGATGGTTTCATATTTTGTAGATACACACAAATGTGGGATTGCCAGACCATACAGTATTTCTAAATTTTTTAAGGTAAATGCAGATTGCTTTCCATAATGGCTTTACCAATTCACATTAATATGAACAATGTCATAGCACACCTTTTTATATGCATACTCTCTAACACTTTTCAGAGGTCACTTTAATATGTGCCAGTCTCATGGGTCTGAGGGGGTATCTCACTGTAGTTTTAATATGCATCACTATGAAATATCCTTTATAGTATAGCTTTTTAAAATTTTTTCTTTTCATGTATTATCTGTTCACTTTCATATTTTCATTACAGTATTTACCTTTATTCATTTAAAATGGCTTTTAAGGGCTCCCTGGTGACCCAGGGGTTAAAGAAACAGCACTGCCAAGCTATAACCAGTCGGTTCAATATGAGTTCCATCCCTAGCCAGGGAGCTGACCCACATGGCACAGCAGACCTCTCTTGTCTCTGTCTGCTGCTCCCCTCAGCAGTGTATTACAGTGGATCTGCCTGTTCTGCTTCCCACTCTGTCTCTGGTGAATACTCTCACTCCACCACAACTCTGCCCTGTACCCCAGTTCTTGTATGCATAAATAAATAAATCTTTAAAAAAATAAAATAAAATGGATTTTAATATTTTTCTTTATCTTAGTAGAGTTCATAGGTTTTTTCTGAATTTGTTTTATTTTTTAAGATTTATAGAATAATATTAGATGAAATCTTGAAATTATAAGACAACTTGTACATCTAAAGGTATTTTTTCCCTTCTGAACTATTTATTTCTTCATCTTTTTTATTAAGGTTACATTGACTTACAACACTGTATATGATTTAGCAGTATAGGATCACATCCTGTAAGTGTACGTTACCACACCACACCCACCACTGAAAGTTCCCCCATCAAAGCTGGTTCACCCCCTTCCCTGAATTTGTTACTTTAACTTTGTTTATGACAGTATCATAGTTTGAAATAATGCTAACCAAAATCTTTCAATCTTTTTGGTTTGGTTTCAATTTTGTAGAAAACTGTTACCCTATGCCTAAATTATATGCATAGTTTATGATTAAAAGGTCACACTCTATATATTTTGGGTTTTGTATGCTCCTATCCCATTGTATTCTTAGTCTCCTTTACTTGCTTCTTCGTTATTGGAATATGGTGAGAGTTTATCGAGATGGGTAGAACATAAAGTTGGAACACATAATTTATCAGTATGGGGATACTCTTCAGTACAGGATTTAACACCATGAAACACCTCTAGGAGATGGTGCTAAAATAACTCTAGAATGACTCTTAGAAACTAGCAAAAACTGATTGCACAAGCTATGTGAAGTAAAATGCCAGAACTGCTGGGAAAGTCAAGGGAAAAACAAATGGCAGATGAAGTGACCATGCTAGAGAGTCTATATTAGGCAACACTAGGAAATCTACCAGGTGACTATATTTCATGGCAGAGTTCAGTAAATACTGCAGTAAAATGAAAGAAGCACTAATGTTACTAGAAACTCAGTGTTTATTTCCTTTTGGCCAGGGCTTGTTCAGGGTGATGCTGTCACAATCAGGGCTTACTAATAACAATGATAGGATAACAAGACCCCAAAACAAGAGATTAGGTGTTGAATCTCAGAAATTTTAAGTAAACAGCTATAATTATTTTTGAAAAGTATCCAGATTGGCATGAAGCAACCAATTAATATGTCTATCTTTTTTATAAGTTACTACAGTATTGACACAGTGGAATAAATAGGAAAGTCATAGTGATAGGAATGGCCCTATGCATAGGACCAGCAAGATAGACTTATTTATCAAGATTGATGTAGTTGCTACTGCAGATCAATATCCTACTTATCAACATCAGAGACCAATGCAAAATGCCCAAAATTATATTATCCCTCAAGGAGGCCAACAAGTCACTTAGTGGTAAGTTGACTACTTTGTACTTTTCATTCTCAAGGGATAGTGGTTCATTTTATGTAAACAGATACTTCTTAGCAAAGGTTTTCCCTTTTTAGTCATAGGGTATCAAATAGCACCACTCTCCAAGATCTTACAGGTTTTTTGATTCATGGACATGGCCTATATAAACTAATCTTGAGCCAGAAGGTCTACTTTATAACAAATAAGTCCAGTGAAGGACACAAGACAGTGGGATCCACTATCCGTACTGCACTTCATAGAATCTGACATCTTTGATAGGACAGTGGGGTGTCTGCTGAAGGACCAACATAGGATTTTTCTAGAAGATGAAATGTTAAGGTATAGGGCACCATCTTCCAGGATGTAGCATACACCCCAAGTCTCTGACCATTACATGGTACTGCTCCTAAATATAATACAAAGCAGGAGGATTAAGTGGTGCCTCGGATTCCTGTGACTGCTATGCCTTCCTGCTTGAATACATCCTTTGGAATGGAATAATTTTTGTTCCCAAACCCTAGCTTTCAGTCCTCTTTGAAAATTTTCTCAGCTAAAGAGAGATGTCTTGTCCAAGGACATACTCCCTCTGGGCTAGTCTTATCTACTGCCTGTCTGGAGGATACAAAGCAGTTCATCCTCTTGCACCAAAAGAGCCATCCCAGCTACAGAGCACCTCATGGGTTTGGCAAAGACCCCATTTCTTCCTTTCTTCCATTTCTATCAGAGATTTTGATTCTGAGAGAACTAGTATTCTTTAAGCATCCTAATTTTCAGCTCTGTGTTTGATTTCTGGGAAGTCCAATCTGCAACATTCCTGCACTCAAGTTTATATGCTTATCCAAATATATGATTTTGTAAGTACAGGAGGATTGCATCTAAGAAGGATTTGTTTTGTTTTTATCTAAAGTGCTAAAATATAACATGAATCACAAATAGTTTTTCCTTCATTCTCATAGCATGATCATCGTATCTCAAAGCCAAATGCTTTTACAAATCCAATAATGATTCATATTAAGATCTTTTTTAAAGTGAACAATTTTAAGCCCATACTCATTCATGAATCCCTTCTATGTCTCCTCTTAAATATAAATAAATATGAATCTTCAAAGGAAATCCCTGTTTGTCAGGATTCGAGTTATAAGATAGAGTATTTGTAGACAGGTAAGTCGATGAACAGTGACTGTATTAGTGCACAAATGCTCACAGAATCCATAGGAGAACATATAGAAAGAAACAGATATTATTCAGTTTTTACTTTCAAAACTTAAGTATTTATATAGCATTAAGGTGATCTTATTGTTACTGTTTATTTTTGCATTCTTCTTTTTGTTAAAAAATGGAAGAAATACTTTTTTGGTATATAAGTGCCAGAGTCGTGGATTATGAGAAACATTGTAAACTTGGGGATTAGATTTATGTTCTACTTAATAAATGAGAAAGTTTCAAAATATTATTAAAGCTTTTTGAACCTGTTTCCTTATTTATTAAATGGAAAATGTTGAAATTATTTGAAAGATCTAAAAAAAGATTAATTTCTAGTCATATGGATGGCACATATACAGTGTTCAGTAAAGGTTAGTAGTATTTATCACTTTTATAATGATGCCACCACTTCAAAAGACAAAATGAAGTCGAAGTCTGAAATAACTGAGACTAATTTTTTATATCAAAATAAAAACATTTCATAATTACTTATGTTTACATCTGTCTTGTTATTTTCATAAGAGACAGAACTTTCATTTTCTATGTTCTTTGAGGGGCTTTTATTAATCATATTTAGAAAAGCACTTGTTATGTAATATGAAGATCAGTGATACTCAGTTAGCTGATCTTACCTCTATCTTCCTCCTAAATTTTGTAATCTCAAAGATGAACTGAAATCATTATGAGTTGATATCTGTAATTCCATCTTTTTTCCTAAAACTTCAGTAAGTTTGATTTGTTTATACATTGTGTTAAAGCAGCAGTCAGTCCTTTCAGTTCATTAACTTTTACAGTCTTCCTTAAAATGTGGCTTCAGAATGAAGCAAATTCCTTCTTGGTAATTATTGATTATCCTAGGTGGCATATATAATTATACTCAAAGAATACTCTTCTATAATACTCCTCCTATAATGGTTGAGGAGAGAACAGAAAATGACTAAGCATTTTAAGACATCTCATTATGTAAATACTGTCTTGTGCATTCTAGAAAATAACCTATTTTCCAATACAATTAATTTTGAACTGAAAACAATTGTTAAATGAGCACTAATAAATATATAATGGAATCTGAGGAGAGAGAGGTGGAGCAAAAGGGGGAGAAGGCCTAATGGACTGTGGAGGAAGATTATGGGTGTTTTGGTGGTGAGTGTGGTATGATAACATACATCTGAAGAAGTGTGAACCTATACCCATAAAGCATATACAATGATATAAACCAGTGTTAACGGAACTAAAAGAAAAAGAATATGAAAAATAAATTGGAATCTTAAACACTTAGAGAACTGAATATACCCAAATATCTTCCACAATACTTAATATTATCCCCTAATAATTCTTCCTAAAATTTACTGAGAAAATGTAATTGAAACCCAGTTTGTTAAAAACTTGATCAAAACTCAACATTACTTTTACAGTGTAGTTATCATACTTAATATTATATATTAATGCAATGGCTATTTTCAGACTCAGGTGAGTCAAATTAAGTTTTTCCATCCAGTACTAAGCAGAAATGTCTTATGTGTAAGAAAATAACTTCTCTAAGGGAACAGTGATTTATTTCTAGACATTATGGTCTCAACATCACAATTTGCCTTGTACCCTCTTAGGTAGAATTTTTTCAGCATGTATGCATTTGAAAATGTCCATTATAAACATAGAATACAATGTTCATACCAGGGTCATCTGCATTCAAATATGTAAGGCAATAAAACATGGCTTCAGTTTATTCTTCTGACTGCATTCCCTTTATTATTCACATACTTCTGTTCTCAGGCATCCAGCTTTTATCTCAAATCTCCCTGTGTTAACTCCGAAACCTCAACATCCATCTATAAACTAGCAATTCTCTTAACATATCTTCAGATTAGATTTCTCTTCTGTTCTTTTGACCCTGAAAGCCCATATAACATCTTCAATGAATGTTATTCTAAAAACCTCAAACTCAACAGATGGTGCAATGAACTGATTATTCTTCAGTCCAACCTGTCCCTCTTTCTGTTTTCTGTATCTGAGGATATAGATGTGCTCATGACCTGCTCTATGACTTTTCCATCTCCTGTTTGTCACCAATTCCTTTTTATTTGCTCTGCCCTTATCACACTGCTTCATTAGCCATGCCATAAAAGACAATTCTTTTTTTTCCCTAACCATAGCCTCTCTGCATACTATAGTGTTTGCCTGGAATGTCTTTTTACGCGCATGTGCACACACACACACACATGCTAAATCATTTGTGATTCAAATTCTCTATCTTATTCTTTGTCCTCTATCCCTCTCTTGCCAGTATTTTTGCTAAAGAAACCATGTTATACGTACTGTCAATTTTCCTACAATCTGGGATCACTTGTTTTATCCCTATAGCATTATTTAACATACACTCACTTTTCTGTATTTCCTATAACTATAGTTGAGTATTTAGGGAATTGATGTTATGCTAAAACTGCATTATAGATAGAATATTCTTCCAATTTGAGACATATATTGTCTGCTGTTAATTCACTAGGCTAGCAAAATAATGATCTATGATCACTTTAATTCATGACTTACATGAAGAGAACTTTTTCCTTATTTTAATCATTAGTACATTGTTGACTGTATAGAAAGACAGGATAAGGATTTGATTCTTTCATTCACCAGTTTACAAACCAAACCAAGTGTTACTTTGCTAGCATCCAAAAACATCATTCCAGATATCCTACCTGAACCTTATTGAATAAAAATTTCTTCTTACTCTTCTGTATTCAAAACATTATATTTGTACATTGACTAAACAAAACACAGTAACCATCTTTAAAAGAGCTAAATACTAGAAAATTAGTTGGCTAGATAAATAGGTAAAAGAGAAGATTTTGCCTTTGAGAACTGAGGTAAACATGTGTGTTTGAGTATGTGTATGTCATGTGTAGTTATACATGTAGAGATATAGAGATAGTATATAGAATTACAGCAATTCTGGAAAACTAGAATGACAACGATTATCCTGGAAGTTGTTTGGTGGGTTTGATATACTATATTATTTCCAACTTCTTGAAACTATAACAGTTTAAATTTTAAGCACTATTTAAGAACAATATGGGCATATTTAGGATACAAATTTAGTGAATGTAGATTACTTAAAATTACTATATATAATCGTTACTAACGCAGATCTTAGTTTTTAAAAAAATTTAAAAGGTTAACACCACACTTGAGTCAAAATATATTGTAATCATTATTCTGTATATTAACAGTAACATTTAAAGGGCTGAAATAGTTTTTTTGTGACTTTATAAATTACAAATGAATATTTTATGTTTTAGAACTGAAGTATGTTGTTGACCTAGGAGAAGATGTAAGCTATATTAAGCAGGGACTCAAAAGGGGAAAAAAAAGGTTAAATAAATGCTGTGTTGATATTATCGATCCTCTATTTGTGTATGTGTGTGTGGTCTATGGGAGGGAAAAGTCTATGGGTAGTGTTACTTGTCAAAAAGCTGTAGACTCTATGTGCTGGTACAAGAACAGGGCTTGGTTGGGGCAGGGCAAAGAAAGGAAAGGGGACGCATAAACTTGGTATAACTTTCAGGATGACTAAAAAAAAAGATAGATTTGGTCAGTGATTAACAAGTGTACTTCATGCATCTCAAATATGATTAAAATAAACTTATTTACATTTGCAAAACACTTTGGAATTGGATGTTGACAAACCTTACAGTGCAGGAAATTAACATTCACGTAATTATCCCTGTGTTGTTTTAAGCTATAAACAAGCAAATGAACAGGAAAAAAAAAAACAAAAAACAAAAAATAAGTGCTTCAATTTGTAGTTCCTATGAAACTATTATGAAATAGTGTATACCATACCCATGTCCTTCTTTTCTCCTCCATCACAGTAGCAGTTACCTACAAGAAAGATAAAGAAGCGAAAATGAAGAAATGGAACTCAAAACTTCCCACTGACTGTGAACAATAGCACTTCCAATATTCTATAAAAGACTTCCTTGTTATCTGATAAGACTTAATCTTCTAGGCAGCAAGAGGGAATTCTACAAATCTCTGACATTTTTACAACACTTTAATTTAAAATTCTACAATGCTTTAGTCCTTTCCTCCAAGATGAGGAATGGATAGGATTTGAATTCCTCAGACTTTTTTTTCTAAAGACAGCCCTTATGTATCATATATAAGACATATCCTCTAATCAGAACTAAATTTGTTTCCTCTCCCCCACATATGAACCCCTTGGAAATCTCTTGATTAGATGAGGCCCCATGGAAGCTATAGATAGCAGGTATTAAGTCAGGTACCTACTTGGTCATAAGGATAAATGGAATTTTCTGAGTTCGAAATAAATTGATTGAAGAGATTTTCTAAAAAACAAACTTACAATAGTCTATTAATATTGCTATTGCAGGTAACTGGGTTATTGGGTTAATACTGCTCTTTCAGATATGTTGAAAGTACTGGTAATGATATGCTCTGAGGCCATGGTCTCTACTCAAATACTTACTAAAATCTCCTGAGTACTTTTTAAAATATCAATACACACTCTAGACCTATCTGTGAGGTTGACGCTTATAAATTTCTACTGCAAAAATTCCCAGACTATTCTAATATGTAATCAAGATTGGAAAGTATGGCCTTAAGGGAAGAAGGACCAGAAATAAGTGTAAACCAGGGCAGTGCCAGGTGTAGAATTTTTTTATCTCATCTTCAGTAAATTTTATTTTGTTCCATTCTGTTCTGTTTTAGCCTATTTGTGAAGTTTTATTTTTTTCTGTAATAAAAATAAAGTAATTGGCTTTTCAATATCTTTCAGCATTCTGGTTTTAAACAACTCCAGTAACTTGAAGTATTAGAAATAAGAAAGAGTGGCTCATCCTCAGTGTAATGCATCAGCACAGAATTAGAAGTACATAAATAGCTGCTTGACTTTCTGCATTACAGCCTCATGCTGATAAGTCCAAATTTAGGAAACACTTTTATCTATACAGTAGGTGACAAAACTGCTTTGCAGAGATGGCCTTTTGTTAAAAAAGCAACTGGTACAGATTGGGCAGCTCTAGCTGAGCTTGAAGCTCAGCTTCACTTTTTAGTGTTGGTGTGTGCTTCAACAAACCTATAGAATTGAGTCTCTACAGAGTGGGTCAATAACCTAAGAGTTAAATATTTTTTTAACATTTCCTTTCAAAAACCTTACATTATTGATGTACAGAAGCTATAGAGTTTTCCTAAAGACTTTTAAGCATTCATTTGCATTTGATAATGACATCTTAATATAGTGAAACAATGAGAGACCTTATCAACTAATAATGTTGAATTCTATGTGTTCCCATGGTATGTGATGTACTGATGAAGGAGCTTCATGATGGCTAAATAATGACTACCTTAGCTGAACTCAAGTTTAACACATTTTACTCTCCATTCTTAACTGACGTTGCCTTTGGATAATGGCTCCTGCTATAGGATTTTCTCTTATTTTTATCCATAATCCCTTGATTAGCCAGATTCCAGGTCTCTGGGGTAGTATAATTATTATAACCAATGTATTATCACAATCAATTCAAGAAGCAGGATTTCATTGCATTCTCAAGCTGCTCTTTGATGTTATTTTTCAAGCAAAAGTCATATTTTAATATAATGTTTTATTTTTGAATTCTGTTGATTGAGAGAAAGTGTTTTACATCACTGTATCTGCTTTGGGAATTACAGGTTTAAACCTCTACAAATGTGTATTTTTACACTGTGCCTACCAGCACTGCCCCAGTAATCCTCTACTATGTTCCATTTGGCCACGTCCCTCCTTTACCACCTTCCCTCCCTTTCTAGGTGCCGCTGTAGTCATATATCAAGAAATTATTACTGGTTTTGTTTTGAATGACCCTTTGTCATGTTTCTATTTATTACACATATAAATGAGATCATGCAGTATTTATCTTTCTTCTCCTTCTGAATTATTTCTTTTAGTATTATCCTGTCCAGTTCTAATCATGTTATCACAAATTGTAAAAGCCCATATTTTTTTCTTCTTTTTATAGCTAAGAAGTTTCTATTGTATATACACACCTTATTTTTCATCTATTCTGTCCTTGGGCACTTAGACTATTTCTATAACTTAGCTATTGTAAATTTGGCTACAATGAATATAATAGTATATAAATCCCTTCAAATTAGTGCTTCTGTATTCTTCAGGTAGATACCTGGGAATGGAATCACTAGGTCATATGATAGCTCTATTTTTAATATCTTCAGGAACAACCATACTATTTTCCAGAGGAGCTGGACCAGTCTACATTCTCATCATCTGTGCAAAAGCATTCCATTTTGTTCTACAACCTTGCCACTACTTGTTTCTGGTTTTGTTTTGTTTGTTTTTTCTTTTAATATGAACCATTATCACAGGTGAGATGGTAACTAATTGTGGTTTTGATTTGCATTTCCCTGAGGATAAGTGAGAATGAGTATTTTTTCATGTTCTTATTGACCATCTCTGTGTCTTCTTTGGAGAAGTGTCTAGGTTTTCTACCATTTTGATTGGGTTGTTTTATTTTTGGTGAGTTGCATGAATTCTTGATAAATTTCATATATCAGTCCCTTTTCAGATATATTATGTGCAAATAATTTCTCCCATTCAATAGGTGTCTTCTTGTTTTACTGATAATTCCTTTCACTATTTAGAAACTTTTTAGTTTGATGTAATACCATTTATTTATGGCTTTTTCTTCTCTTGCTATTGGAGACGAATCCCTAAAGTTATCTCTGAAGCCAATGTTATAGATTCCTACATTTTCTTTTATGTATTTTACAATATGGGATCTTACTGTCTTTAATCCATTTTGAGTTAAATTTTGTGCAAGGAGTAAGATGGTGGTCTAGTTTCATACTTTTGTATGTGACTATCCAGTTTTTTGCAAACCATTTGTTAAACAGACTTTTCTTTGTTCATTGCACACTCTTGGCTCCTTTGCCATATATAAACTGCCCACATGTGTAGGTGTATTTCTGGGACCTAATTCTATTCCATTGGTCTGTAGCTGTCTTTTTACAGTACTATATTGTTCTGATTACTAATCTCCTTCTAGAGTAGTTTGATCTCTGTAATTGTGGTGTTGCCACTTTTCTCTTTTTTGTCAGGACTGTGTTGGCTTTTCAGGATCTTTTGTAGTTTCATATGAATTTCAGTAATGCTTGATCTATCTTTTTGAAGAGTGCATTGGAATCTTGATAGGTATTGCATTGAATCTAGATTTCCATTGGATGGGATGGCCATTTTAACAGTGTCTATTCTTCTAGTCCATGGGCAGGGAGTATCTTTCAACATTTTTGTATTTTCTATTTCTTGTAACACTGTCTTATTGTTTTCATTATGTAGGTTTTCACCTCCTTTGTTAATTTATTCTGAGGTATTTAATTCATTTTGTTGCAGTTATGAATGGGTAGTTTTCTGGATTTCTCTCTCTTCTAAATTGTTTGTACACAGAATCACAACAATTTTTGCCAATTGATTTTGTACTCTGCTACTTTGCTGAATTGACTTATTATTTCAGTTAGCTTTTTAGTGGAGTCTTTAGGGTTTTCCATGTATATTTTTATATCATGTGCACATAATGATAGTTTTACTTCTTTCTTTATTTGATCCCTTTTATCTTTTTCTCTTGCCTGATCTAACTAAGACTTTTAATACTATGTTTAATAGTAGTGGTAAGAATAAACATATTTGTCTTATACCAGATCTTAGAGGGAAAACTTTCAGTTTCTCCAATTGAGTATGATGTTGTTTGTGGGTTTGTCATAGATCCTTTATTATGTTGAGAAATGTTCCATTTATTACCATTTATTTAAGACTTTTATCATAAATGGATATTGAATATTTTCAGATGTTTTTTCTGCATCTACTGATAAAATAATGTATCAGTTGGTCAAAAGATGTATTTTTTCTTTGTAAATATCCATTTTCTATATTATTGAGTTAATTTATTCATAATTAAGTTTTATAGAAAAGTGCTATGGAGTTGCACAGAATTCACATTTAGGTAATAGCACACAATCATTTAGAAAGTTTTGGAGGGCCCTCCCTGGTGGCTCAATGGGTTTAGCAACACACTGTGACACAAACCACAGCCAATACAGCATGAGTTCGATACCTGCTACAGGCCAGGGAGGTGACCCATATGGCGCAGCAGACCTCTCCTGCCTCGCCTGCTGCACTTCTCAGCAATGTATTTCAGTAGATGTACCTATTCTGTTCCCCACTCTGTCTCTGGTGGATCCTTTCACCCTCCCCACACACACACCTCTGCTCTGTACCCCAGTACTTGTATGCATGAAATAAAAAACAAGTTTTGGAGGCCAATAAGAAAGGATACTCTCAACATCTTGTTCCATATAAACCAAAATTGCATTATGGCATTTGTCTTTTTGGTATTTTTTGAAATATTTTTAAGATGTGTTGCCCCTGTTAGAATTATGAATAACATTTCCTTTTATAGTTGCAAATGTGCTAAGTAGTTACTAACAATAGCAACTTTTATTGAGGCATAAGCACCTTTGTGGGTATGCTTTGAAGTCGCTTGTTTAATGCTATAGTAAATCAATAAGGTCTTTCATAGTTGTTAGAAACCTAAGAATTCCTGTAATAAACCCAATTAAAAAAAACATTAAATTTAGTATTTTTTTCTATGTCATAGCTAATAAGTCTGTAATAACTATTGACTTCAGGTCTGCTGAATCAGGTCTCTCTGTTCACATTTCTTTCTGTTACATGTTGAGCTGGTTTTCAGTCCCAACTGTATCTGAAAATCATTGGAGCACTTTTTAGAAAGTAGTTATGTTTGCACTCTTGCCTCAACCAGTTGAAATGGAATCATAGGGATGTGACTTGGGAATCTATATTTTCTAAACAGTTTCCCCAATTGATTCCAATGTATGGCTTGATTGCAAACATTTGTTATGGACTTTTCACACGATATTGTTTCTTCAGTATAAGACCAATATCTTTTCTGAATAGTGATTTCAGTCAATACACTTGAATATCTTAATGTTGGCCATTCAGAGATAAATGGATGAAGAAATTTAAGATGCACACACATTTTACATAGTATATATATTTAATTAAATTTTGTTCAGTCATAAAAAGAGAAGGAAATTCTGTCTTTTGCAAAATTTAAATTTTGAGGGCATCATGACCAGTGAAATAAGTCAACAGAAAAAGACAAATACTCTATGATCTCACTTATATATGGAATATGAAAATATTTGAATAACAAACTCAAAGAAACAAAATATAATGTTTGCTGTCAGGGTCTGAGGAGTAGCAGAAATGTGTAAGTGTTGGGCTAAGATTACAAAATTCCAAGTATAAGATATTTAAGCTGTTAAATATGTAAGATATTTAACATACAACATGGAGACTGTAGTTACCAGGACTTCATTATGTACTTGAAAGTTGTGAAGAGAGTACAATCTTAAACATTCTCACCAGTTAATACATACATCCATAAAAGGTAACTAAGTAAAGCTGTGGAAGTATTCCCTAACCTTATTGTGATCAACATTTTACAAAATCTATTATATCAAATCATCACCCAATACATTTTAAACTTGCAGTGTTATTTGTCAACTACAGCTCAGTAAAACTGAATAAAATTGAATTGATTGACAATACAGCCAACAAGTAATTTAAATAAAACAAAGTTTAAGTGAAAAGGAAATTGATGAAAGCATTTGTTTATGTATCACAGATGGCCAAGAGCTCAACTTGTTTCTTTGTGAAGCTATCTATTAGGTTTGCTTCCAGATAGATTAGAAGCATTTCAGAACATGAATCTCTCAGGAAACAAGATGACTAGCTTCAAGCTTGTCAATATGTTATAAAATGTGACTTTAAGTTGGGGTCTGTTCCATTCCAAAGTGTAGGACACATTAATTACCTAGTTACTTGCTTTAAGAGTGTTGTTAAAAAACTTTAATTATTATTATTATTATTTTAATATTGTCACTTCTCCTTTGCCAAAATATGTCTCAGATGAATATAACTTTCCAGTGCAAGGCTTTCATTGTTTCAAACCTATGATTTGATACCACCATCATAAATCACTGAAGCACATAATTAATAAGAATGAAGACAGAAGGAACTAAGAGGAGCACAAAGGGAAACCAACACAAAGATTGCATCATATTAAATCACAGCTTCTCACAGTACACTGAATTAACTGAGCAATTTATAATTTTAAAAATATTTAACTTTTTTTTGCATTATGAAATCTTTCACTAAAATCATTATGTAGAACTCATTTCAAATATTAAAATGTGATTAATCAATTCTGAAATGAAAGACAGTTTCTCGTCTAATCATTTTTATAAGTAGTTCTCTCTAATAGCTCAAGAAAACATTATATTGAGACTATTTATTGAACAACTACTAAGTGTAAAATTTATGATAATCTCTAGAAGATACATGAGTATTTTCCAAAGCTCCCCATCTAGTGGTGATATTGTACACAAGCAGGATGTGAAATATAACACCAACCATAAAAATAACTGTAACAGAAGTAGAAATAAGATACTATGGAGTATGATTGTCCTTTGAGTACAGTACAGTATATTAAATCTTTATGTCTAAGACTTGCAGTTGACAAATTGTGAGATGAAGATCAGTACTTGCATCAACGCATTTATTATTTAATTCAAAAATATTTGAATGATTGATCTATTCAACAAACATTTAAGTTGTAAATGTAAAATCGCTCAGTGTCCTCTGGGAGAGACAGGCTCTTAAAAGGCTATCTATTACACGACATGTTAATAGCAAGCATAGAGTTAGACTAAAAGAATAAAGAGAAATTGTAATTGTTGCAACCTTATGAGACTAAGGAACCTCCTTTGTCCTTATGTAATTAGATAGCATGTTCATACTTATTAAAAACTTTATGTAAGAATCTTCATTAAAAATAGGTCGGCAAGTTTTTGAAAACATGGATTGAATATGAGACTACAATTTAATGTCTGAATGTGATCTTATTTCTAAATCTTGAAAATCTTGACTTCTTTGTGAATATTTGATAACTTTTGAATGTCAGTTTAACAGAATGCAACCTAGTGAAAATAGCAAAAGTTGATGCCATTGTGTTTTAGCACCTAACTCTGGAACAGCTTTTTTTCTCCTTTCCCTTGCTTTCCTAAAGTTTAGTCATACTCTCCTGCTCTGCTATGATCTCTCTCTCTCTCTCATGTTTTTGTGTCTCTCTCTCTAAATCTTTTCATCTCATTCTCTTGATCTCTCTTTACACACACACACCCACAATTCTAAAACTTATCAGAGGGCCTTGGAGTTCCTGCTCATTGTTCTGCAAGGAAGTATGATAAGGGCAGCAAGACTTATTTTTCTCTCTGTTGTTAAGAATTTTTAAGCTGTATTGTGTTCCCAACATATGAGCCTGAATAATGTTACAGATATTTTTTTTATATAGCAATATATATCTTGTTGGAAAACTTCTATTCTCTAAAACAATGCACTTAAACTAATAAGACTTAGGGAATATAAATTTAGGGACAGACCATTTAGAACCCGGGTAATGTTTTAATCAAAGCCCCAACTAACTTAATATCTCAACAAAAATATTAGCAACACATAAAAGGTATGTTCAATTTCTAGTAAATAAATAAATGTAATAAATATAGGAATTTATCTTTTCAAAATAAAAGATGACAGTAGTAAATTTTAAAGGAGTATAAGGGTCAAGTGTGTTGAGTTATGAAAGCAAAAGAAAATTTACCCAAAGTTGGAGACTATCAAACAATAAAACTTTGAACATAGCACATGACAGAATTGAGAAAAGAAAGCTGGAGGTGAATGGACTTTTGTGGACAGATAACCCCATCATAACATGTTTGGTCCAAATCAGTTCAATAAATTTTGTCACTTATTATTATTTAGTGGTCAAAATCTCAACTGGACAAAAAATGAATGTGAACCAAAGTAATTCCCACCTCACTGACTCTTTCCAGATTTATCATGGCCAATAAGTTGATTTGAATATCAAAGCTGTTGTGCCTGAAAGTAGATTTTTGCATTATTTCTCTTGCCTAGACTCTTAAGTTATACTGACTCTTTTCATTTGCCCTTTTTATAGGTATTGATTAGATCTTAAGTTGTTCCTACCCATCCGTCTTGATCTCTCTATCTCTTTCATACACACACACACATCTGTTCTGTTCACATCTTTTTTAGGATAACTTGACTTTTGTAAGTGAAATTGTGATTTTTAATTTAGATGAACTCTTTACAAGTAAAATTGTAGCTCTGATGATTCTATTGCATTCATTTAAAAAAAGTAAAAGATTTCTTATATTTTTCTCCCCTCTAAGGAAATTATTGTTATTTTTTCATAGTTTAAAAATCAGAGTATTAATGAGTTTTGAGCGATAATCAAAATTATCCAGTCTTCTGATTTAGCATTTAATTAGCTAGGAAAGCTTCTAGATTTTGTAATTGATACCATCAGATGACTACCATATGGTTTGTTCTGGTATACCCATTGCCTTGTGCTTAACTTTGTAGCCACAAGTTCTATAGGCAAAGGAATTGGGAGTTTGTGGCCTAGAATATAAATGAATAATTTTCAAGAATATTAAGCAATGTGGTAATTATCAACTCACAATTTGACGATGTAAATAAAGCCCAACTTATCTCAATGATCAGGATAATTTGGGAGATAACGGGATGTTTGGAATTTTGAAAAACAGAAAGATTTTCTTTCATGAACTTCCATGATTTACTAATATAAAAGATGGCATTATCAATATTTTGTGTTGTTAAGCTTACAAGTGTCCATAAAAAACAGAACTGCCTCATGGTCAGATTGCAGAATGCAGTCAAGTACAGCTAATCTATACCATTATTGTAAATTGCTACAGCCCCATAATGCTCAGTCCCCTGATAATTCTGATTTTTTTTTCTCCTTGTCCTTGGATAAGCACAGATAAGTCATGTCCTACAAATAAAGTATGATAAAATTTTTTAGACTGACTTGTTTCTACTATTATCTTGATGATTACAACAATAGATTTTTACTTGCTTAATATTTTAATTCAAAGAAAATTTGTGTTTTAAAATAAAAATCCTGATTCCTTTCTGCCACTCACTCTGCTGAAAAGATGCTTTTTTCAAGTAAAGAGTCCATATGGTGCTTAATGATCTCTTCACTTACATGGCTAATGCTTAAAGGATGTAAACTATATCATCAAAATGTTTAAATCATTTTCTGTGTGTTCATACTTAAAGATTTTATTGCTTTCTTCAATAGCTTATTGCACAAACTAATAATCTGCCAACTACAGAAAGTTTTTCTAACTTTCAAAGGCTTGATTTCTTCAAAGTTTATAGCATGATTTTTATATTTCACCATCTAATTTTGTGACATTTATTTTCTGGAATTTTCAAATACTTTTATCATTTACTTTACTTTTAATGCAAGAGACATTAAATTCATTTCACCTTTCCAAAGTGGTTATAATCTTTATTAGCTTAGAAGCTCTTTACAAGATTTGACTTTAAAAATATCTACTCAAACAATATTTAGTGACAAGTGTCTAAGTCTTCTGGTCTTGTTCCAGCCTATCTCTCCAGTTGTAAATTTTTACCAAATAGCCTGTGAATTAAGAATTAGCCAGGTTGTGAAAAAGATCACTACTAAACACCATAAAATTTCAGCAAAGGGGACATCTAAGGATTTCACTCTTGAGAGTCTTTTTTTTATATATATAACATCTGAATTAACTCTAGTTTTAAAGTGTATTTTTTGGAATCAAAAAGGAGTAATACATTTCGCTGTATACTTCAGCATTTTCTCCAAGTACCAAATCATCATCAACATAATTTTCTTCCCTAGCATTAACCATTTTTTAAAATTTAAAGATACTGAAACTTGATCTTACATTTCTTTTCTTATACTTCTTTACATTTCCTCTCCATTTCTGTGGTCCCCTTTAAAGAATTTCATAAATTAATTTCCTTTACTTACTTCTTCATATCCCATTTTTCCCTTATCCTATTTAAATCAGGCTTTCCCTCCTTTTCTCTGAAAGTTCTCGCCAATGACCTGCATCTTACCAAAATTTCCTGTTCTTTTTTTTACTTGTCATCTGTGTCTTTGACAGTTTGACTGTTCCTTCCATCTTAGAATATATAATTTCATCTCTAGACTCACCCAGTTTCCTTTCTGTTTTTTTGAATCTTTCACTCACTACTTTCCTATCATGGTTTTGACCTTGGTTCTTCTATTTTCCAGTAGTTATTTTGCTCCTTGGGTGAGGTTAGTCAACTCCATTTTATTGCTTCAAATAGTATCCATGTATCGGCTACCCTCAATCTTTTTACTTAAATCATCATTTGGATGTGTTGTATCTCAGACATTACAGTTCCAATATGGAACACCTAATTTTCAACTCCCAGATCTGCTCTTTCCAAAGTGCTATTTCCATTTTCATCTAGTTCCTCAGAAAAGTGTTTAGGTGGGAGTCAGATAATATCATTCAATCCTGCCTCTTCTTTCCATCTTATATCCAGTTTTCTCTGGCAGTACTTTTAGATTGTTCCATCAGTACATGCTCCGATCTGATGTAACTGCAGCCACACTGCTAAGACAGGTGGCACTGCCTGCCAGTTAGGCAGTTGCAGTAGACTCCTAATTACGATCCTGCTTCAGTTTTTATCCTTCTTATCTCCTAGACTTCATCCTCTTCTCAGGAGCCAGACTGGGGAGAAAAGATGGAGGGGAAAGGTGATGGAAGAAGTATAGAGATTCATGGTATTTAGAATGATACCATTGGACACCAGTCATTACTTCATCTGGTCACAGATAAACACTCTGCCCCTTGAAAAAAATGGGAGCATTCCTCAGTCCCTGTCTTTCTTATTTCATATGGATAATGTTTTTTGCAAATGAAAGAGAATGGGGACCTGAATATCAAGTAGATTGGTGGCTGTGATACAGGAGGAAGGTGGAAGTTGCCTGCTACACTTGGACTTGTTGGGGAGCTAAATGGACCACATTTAGAATGTCCGGTAGTACAGTGATTGCTCACCTCCATAATAAATGGGTGCTTGCACAGAAAACTTGTAATCTGTAAATCTGAGTTAATCTTGGTGTTATTTGATACAGAAACACCTCCACAGTAGTCAAATATCTCTCTTCATACTTTTGTTCAAGAAAGTCAGTAAATTTGACCCATCCCATTGGCTGTTCGTGGGAAGAATACCTATGAGCAGCTCACTGCCTCTTACTTACTCTATGTGAGTCTGCCAGGGTAGTGCTCTAAATAGAATTTCTTAAAAATTAGTCAAAAAAGGACCAGGAAATGTGGCAAATAATCCTAATCCTACTTCTCCCAGATTTAATAATTTCAAAATATATCCTTAAAACTTGTCAGAGAACTCCTGGACTTGTCTGACTACATTTTTCACCAAAAAGAAAGGGAACTATCCAAATTTCTCTGAGAATGTGCACCTTCTGGCTCTAGTTTTTCCTTGGATGAATCAGTGCTATATCACTAGAGCATTTCTTCACGGTATTAAGTCCTATCCTGGTTATCAGGTAAGAGATCTTCCAACTATCACTAGAATAAATAACCAATCTGAGGCAAATATAAATCTCACAATAGTTGTAGTTTGCAAGAAACTTTGAAATATCACCTTGGAAGAATTCAGAGATTTCAAGGATACCTTGAAAGTTGAGATTTAAAAAGTTTGAGTAAGGTGTCCAGAAGTGCTTGGATCTTATCTTTATATTTTTAGAGATTCTATAGTAAAATACCAAATATGGGGCAACTCCAACAATAGAAATGTTTTTCTCACAGCTCTCAAGACTGAAAGCCCAATATTAGGATCCCAGGATGGTCAGTTTCTGCTAAGCACTGTCCCCTTGGGGTGCATGCATGGTTACCTTCTCACTGTGCACTCACGTGAGTTATTTAGGGATGGAGAGAGAGAGAGACTTTGCTTGGTGTCTCTTTTAAAGGCACTATTTGTATGAAGGACTTAGCCTCACAAACTCATCTAATTTTAACTCCCAAAACCCCATCTCCAAATACTATCACGTAAGTGTTATGGAGTTAACATATGAATTTTGGTTACTAAACCTTTCAGTTAACAGATGACCAATAAGACCATGGGAGTGGGAGACTAGGAAAACCCTACATTCTCATCATAACTAAGTGCAGAGAAGGGACAGCAGAGCACAGGTTGGACAGAACTAACCTGAGAGGATCCTCTGCTGAGACTCACTTGCTGGAGAGTTTCCACATACACTTTAAGACTCACATCACACTTTATCTTCTCTGAAAAGTCTTCCTGAAATCACTACTTCTCTCTTTTACTCTCCCATGCACTGTTCTCACATTACTCAACTCCAGAATCCTCTGGTTGTTGAATGAACAACTCCTCTACTAAGTACCTAGACTTCTAAGCATAATTTCAACATCACAGAGTTTGTGTATTTATTGCCACTACTGACTGTTACTTGTTGGCAGAGTTATTTTTTTACTCCTGTATCCAATGTCCTATATGTATTAATGTGCTGAACTAAATTGAATTGACCTTATATAGGCAGGACTCCAACCAAATTGTACCAGTGGTTTACTTTTGGTCCCGTTTGCTGGGAGGAATTTTTTTTTTTAACCTTTAAAATTGCTTTCTATTTCCCATTTTGCAGTTCTTCATTCATGACTAGTAGTAGACATGGAAAATCCTAATTCGATTTGACATTTCCAAATCTACAAGTGAATGTAGTTAGAGACATTTTGATGTTTCAAGAGTACTATCATTGATTGTTATATTTTACTATAGCCAAAGGATGTGTAAAAAAAAAGGATGTATATCACCAATACTATAAGTAGACATAATTTCTAGAGTGCTGCTTTTTAGGTAAATTAAATTATATTGAATAGATATCAACTTGATGTCCTTCACCTTTGAAACGTAATTCTTTATTTTAAATGTACTAATAATTTTTTTAGCTGAGGTAACATTGTTTTCATTGGTCTACAACACTATATGATTTATTTTTTTTCTTTTTTTTAAAGTTTTCTTTTTTTTATTTTCTTTTTTTTATTAAAATATTTTAAAATTTACATATACTTGCCATTAATTGTAATCCCCATGTATTCCCCATCACCATCTCACCAGTGCA
>JAGFMF010011568.1:12784321-12854449 GCA_019455555.1 Galemys pyrenaicus | reverse complement strand
GTTGTGTGTAAAGATTTTCTCCCAGTTGGTGGGTTGTCGCTTTGTTTTGGCTAGTGTGTCCTTTGCTGTATAGAAGCTTTTAAGTTTGATGTAGTCCCACCTATTTATCCTCTCTTTCACTATCTGATACAACACTATATGACTTAAGGGTGTAGGTTCAGACTCATTCATATAGTGTTACCACGCAATGCCCACCCCCAAAGCACCAATAATCCTCCACCATAGTTTATTAGGCTCCCTCCCTACTTTACCTCCCACCCATACCCTTCCCTCTTAGTAGCATCAGTTTTGCAATTTGATCTCTAGGCATTGTTTTGATTTAGTTTTTTCTGTTCCATTGTTTTGTTTACTTATGTACATAAGAATAAAATAATTTGGTGTTTGTCTTTCTCCTTCTGACTTACGATGCTTAACATAATCCCCTCCAGTTCATCCATGTTTACACAAATGGCAAAATTTCATCTTCTTTTAATATTCCATTGTGTATATATACCACATTGCTCGTCTGTCTTTGTGTACTTAAGTTGTTGAAAAACATGATTCTAAATTATCAATCATTATATATACTAAATAGCAATTTCACATTTTTTAGTTTTGTTAGCTCATATTTTTCTTGACTAAGACCATATATATATTCATACTATTAACATATTCACACACATGTACACATACTAATTTCTATGGGTATTAAGAAATTGGGGGCAACATATACATATAAATAAGCCTTGAAAACCCAGACCTACATTGAACAGATGTTTAGATGTTTATAAACATATGATTATAATAGAGTATATCAACTATAGGTTATATAATCTACATTATAGATTATCTCATCTATAATGATTTTATATAATCATCTAGGATGATATTTTGCTTTATGTATTAAAAAGAATGTTTATCTACTCTTTAAGGGTACAAACTGGCATTGGGCAAAGCAGATTACATTATATATACTATATATGAGTATGTAATATCAGCCCTCTCTCAAGTGATGAGCAATGTTCAGCAAAATTCCTAATCTTCCTCCAGTCATTTAGTTCCAGCTGGGTTCCTGAGGATGATCCAGTAACAGCCCTCCAGGAGAATTTACACCAGAGTGGTGGCAGCAATCCCTGCTAGGTTACTTCCTGAGGATTTGTATTGGGCCCTATTGCAGTGAACACATCTTTTGTCTTTCTGTGTAAGGTGTAAAACATAGGGGAAGCCAAGCTTACCACTGCCTCTCTCGTTTTAGCATTGCCTTCTGACTATTTGCAATAGCAAGTGCACCTGGTATAAAACTCAGTTTATAAGCTTAGTCTTGGAGGAATGTATATTTATTTTACTATATCTACACTTAAATTTGACCTGTGGTCTCATTTTCATGGATGTTGGAAACTCAATCTTTCCATCAATTTAATATTACTCAGGTGGCATCTAAAGTTCCAAGGGAATTATGTAGTGCCAAGTTGTGGGATGAGGTGATCTGATCCTTAAGATCATAATATATTCTTATGGACTGAGCCTAGTCTCTGGCTGACTCTCAAGTCTCTGCTGACTGCACAGAACATTTGGATCCATGGTTTGCCAGTACTGTTTGATGTCTTATACCTGGGGATATTTCTTTTGAGCTAATACAACATTAGCCCAAAGGAAACTATGTGCTAATGACCAAAGTCTCTTACTTCTTCCTGCTATAATAGGAGAATAGTAATCATTCTGGTGTTCCTGTTATGGGGAGCAGTGGCACAAGGGAGGATCAAGAGATAAGGTTGCATTTCTATGCTTAACTGCATACATATTAACAGTGAGTTTATTTTTCCTCTATAGTCATTTATTCAAACTTTAAGCAGACAAGAAAATAAACAGAAGTTTTCCTTGTTCCTCTTAAACTTAGTAGGATTTTTTTCCTGCCTCTCACCCTCTTGCTACTTTTCATCTCTTGAAAAAGGCAGAGCACAGGTGCCCTTGCCAAGATCCTTCCACAGAAACAAGCGATTACCTGTCTTCATCCCTAAATTCTTTACGGTGTTCTGAAGTATAGCTTTTTGAAAGTCAACATGGTAATTACTGATTCATTTTTCCTTTGCATCATGCATTCTTTAAAACAAGGCAGAATGTGAAATGTTACTGATACTTTAAAATACACACAGGAAAAATAAACTAAAGCATAACAAAGATAGCATAAGAATTAAAGAAAAAAAAGTCTCACGACCAGCCTCATTTGCTCTGTACAATAAAACTAGCTCCTCTCAGGATCTAACTTTATCTCCTGACAATGCCACTGACAGGAAGAGAACAAATTACAAAGAAAGTTTTAAGAAAAAAAAAGAGAGTGCACTACAATGGAGAAGAAAAATCATCAAAACTATCTCTTCCCTTTTCTATTCTGTTAAAACTCCTTTTCTATGTAGTATGACCCCATAATGAAAATACTTCTCCTTAAAGATAGGGTAATGAAATTAGAAAGGAAGATCCAATTTTCTTCTGGAGACAGAGTGTATTTTGAACATGTAAGTTCAAAGGGTGCTTTCTGACAATATCATAAGAACTATAATATACAGGTTTTATGATTTGGTGGTATTTTATCTTTTTCCTGTCCCAATACTGAAAGGACTGGAAAATAAGGTAAATAAAGCAGAAACTAGTTTTGTGTCCTTCATTGTATGAGGTACAATAAAAAATCCACTCATTTTGATTCACACAGTCTGTTTAGATGCATTTAACACATTAATTTAGAAAATTAGTTTTCTATAGACTTCTTTCATTACTTGCTTAACATTGGGAGGATTTATCTAACTTTCCTCTGAACATGTATTTTCTGATCTATAAAATTTAGAAAACAGTGATGCCAGAAAAATGTATTTCCTATGACTTAAGCAGGGCAACAAATGCCATTGATTAGTAGGGTACCCAGTAAAACTATCATTGAGTACTGAATGAATGTAGACCATTGTTAGTGTTATTAATTGTACTTTTATCTCTTTAAATTCTTCCCATTTTTTTCAGATTCCTCTTCCTTTCTCTACCCCTAGCATGTTGGCATTTTCAAAGTTTCTGTCCTTAATACTTTCAACTAATATCTATAGACCAATGTGCAAGCACAAACCACCATCCCAGACCTCTCCTCTTATCTTTAGATGCTTAGGTCCAGTTGTTTCCTGGTTACCTTCATCAGCTGTGCAACAGCCAGTCCAAATTCAAGTCTAAATATAAACTAAGCCCATTTGAAAACTCTTTTTGACTTTAGATTCCAATATACCATTGAATGATGTCACTCTCCTTTTGGGGATGTCACTTGGTCTTTTCTTTATTATTCCCCATGTCATATAGGCCACCAAGACCTGAAATTCTTTACCATGAAAATCTATCTCCTCACTGGTGCTGCTTCGGTCAAATTTTACCAGTTTTATCTGTTCTATTGCATTTGATAACTATTTGAATTCCGCTCTTAAAAAGACAACTTCTAGTTCATTCTCCGTACAACTGTCAGAGATGAGTCAAAAATATGAATGTGCTTATCATTCTACTGAAAGTCATCAGGGATCTTCAGAATAAATTCCTACTCTGGTTCTTCATAATTAATACAATTACATTTGGGAGGTAGTATTTAACAAAATTATAATCCCAGTTTCATTTTTTGGAAGGTGACTTGAAAGAATGAAGAATATTGATATAGTGATGTGGAAAATACATAATGTTAATGGTTCTCTGGGTTTAGGACTGGAAAATGATATTTTGTTTCAACTATCACTTCACAAATATCAGGGTTGTTTGTGATCATTTATGATAGTGTGCAAAAGTTTGAATACGATTGGACTGTATCATTTCCAAAGTAACATAGGTTACTTTGTTTCTTTGCTTCCTTGGAAGACAGGAGGGTTAGAAAATGAAAAAGTAACAAGGATGCTAGACATAGATGGGATATGAAGAAAGATTTCAAAGTTAAGATTTGTTATTTCATTATTCTAGACCAGGGGTTTCAAACCATGGTTTAAATGATGCTTAGGGATTTTTGAAACTTTTTCAGGGTCTGCAATTCCAAACAATTTTCACGATAGCACTAAGATATTATTGACCTTTTACATTGCCTTTAACTCCCATTATGAAGTTTCTCAATGGCTATATAACTTATAATGGTATTTTCAGATGCATTTTAAATTTTCATTTATAGTATGTTCAGTATTGATAGATGTAACTTGTGCTATTCTATTGACTATGTTAGAACAGGATATCTGGACCAAAATAAAGCACCAGTTTATAGTATTTGCTGATTTCCCAGCAAATATCCTTATGATGGTTGATTTCAAGCTACCAAGGTGATATAACCAGAGTATGCAATAGTCACACATGATCAATTTGGTGAGCCAGTATGAGTTTTAGTGCATCATTGAATATTACTAATAGCAAAAACTATCTTGGGTCAAACAACTCTTCATAAAGTAGTTCTCAAGAAAAATTTGAGATCACTAAAGTAACCTATGTTACTTTGGAAATGATACAATCCAATCGTATTCAAACTTTTGCACACTATCATAAATGATCACGAACAACCCTGATATTTGTGAAGTGATAGTTGAAACAAAATGTCATTTTCCAATCCTAAACCCAGAGAACCATTAACATTATGTATTTTCCACATCACTAAAATTTGATCCACATCACTCATAAAAATTTGAGATCACTAATGTATTGTCTCAAGTGATTCATGAGTAGAATTGGTATAGGCAAAGTTTCCTCAGGTACTCCAGTCAACACTTTTCTTGATTTTGTTTTCTCCTTAGGACTGTGATCATTCATTAAAACCCACA
This sequence comes from Galemys pyrenaicus, assembly GCA_019455555.1. NCBI lineage: Eukaryota > Metazoa > Chordata > Mammalia > Eulipotyphla > Talpidae > Galemys > Galemys pyrenaicus. The sequence continues at coordinate 12,849,659 of JAGFMF010011568.1, read as the reverse complement.
AATTTAATTAGGCCTCACTTATAAAGGAAGAAAATGTTTCTTCAACTGTACTCCCAAGGCACTTGTTACCTATCTCAAATACACAGATAATATTGAATTTATATGTGAAAGTATCTATCTTTCTCACCAAATAGTCACCTGGGACTTCATTGTTTCCTTTGCATCTGCTTTGCTTTATGGGCTAAATGAATGAATGAATAAATGAATAATAAGTACAAATGAATATTTTATGGCTTTTGTAGCATTTACATTTTAAAGGAGAAATGAAAATGAGGATAATCCAGTCTGCCTAGGAAATAATGAAACTATTATTAATAGTGAACATAAATTTTATAAAATTGAACTGGCTATACGGCATTAGGTATATTTATAGAAAACACTGCAAGATTTTTACAAGTGAGAAAACTAAAAAATGAGTTTTGCTATCTTGCATTTTATGTATTAGGAAAAAGCTTTGTTTGTTAGCATTAAATAAAAAGATAATGAAGTGGTATAAGGACAGTTTTGGAGGGAATGGATATGTTTATGACATAGATACTGGTGACGGTTTTATGGGTGTATATTAATCTCCAAATTCATCAAATTTTGCATATTAATTATGTATTTTTCATAAGTTAATAATGTCTTGATTATTGGGAAAAAATAAACTTTTTCTAAGTAATGCACACACAAGAACGCACTTTATTTCTGATAATATCTTCAAGGGAATTTATACTACAGTATTAACCAACTGCATATCAAACAGCCTTTTAGGAATTTTCCAGACAGTTTAGATTTTTGTTTGATTTTTTGTTTTTTCTATATAATATTCAGTTATTACACAGCAGACCATGACTAAAATAGTCCAAAGGTGCAGAAGTAAAGAAAAATATACAGGAATTTTTGAATAACAGTGCAACAGTTCTCTTTGTTCTGAAAACCCTAGGAGGGAAAGTCAGTGTTCCTTGCTTTATACAACTTAAAACAGTGTAAACTATAGCAAAATAATCATCATGACATACCTTGCTGTGAATTTGAGGAACTCATTATCTGGTTAAAAAGATTTTTTTTTTAGACTTGGACATCTTATTCAACCTCTTTGACTCTAATTTGCTATTCTTAAAAGGATATATCCTTTCACACCCCCCTCATAATTCATTACTCATAACTCTTAACTCTCTAGAAAATTTTTTCATATTGAGAATAATTTTAGTACTTGAATATAATTATTGTATAAATTTGTGAGCCAATGTGCAAAGATACAAATGAATTATATTAGTAACATAACCAGTCAGCGTATATAAGTATCATGTTCTTCTAGCACCCAAAATATGTTTTGTAGAACACAGATTTAAGAAAATTTACAAAGATGTCAGCGAATCCCCCCGATGGCACAAGGGTTAAGTCAGCACTGTCAAGCTATTGCCTGTCACTGTGGCATGAGTTTTATCCCAGGCAAGGGACATAACTCACATGACACAGCAGACCTCTCCTGTGCATTCCCTGCTCCCCTTAGCAGTGTATTTCAGTAGATTACCCCCGTTCTGCTCCTCACTCTGTCTCTGGTGAATCTTCCCACCACCTGTACCTCTGATCTACATCCCAGTTCTTCTATGCATAAATAAATAAAAATATTTTTTTAAAAAAAGATGTTAGCTATAAGTGTATCCATTTTCAAATGTTTTGGGGGATGTATTGAATACATTAAATTTATCAACAACTGAGAAACTTCTCAGAACAATTACTGTATTATTTTGGTTATGAACTTTAAGAAAGAGCATAGCTTATTTTTCCAATTTTATGACTGTAAAGTACAATTTTCAAAGATTATCCTACAGGAACATACTTTAAGTACTTCCTTATGTACTTCCTTATGTACATACATTCTAAGTGAAATTTTTAAGACTGAGTCAATAAAATAAATGATACTAATTTGAAGTATTAATTGGTTAAATAATACATTTGATTTTACTGGTAAGTCAATAAAACTACTATATTGAATAATGATTTTTCAAAATAAAATCATTAATAAGATACAAAGAGAATGCACATTCATGTACATCATAGCTCATAAACTTATTTTTTACTGTTTTTTTAAATTTTATAAAAAAATCACAAGTAGATTATTCCTCATACATATTCATATTATTTGATCAGATTTTTTGCTGTAATTTTCTCTAATATCATTTTTTTTTCTTGAATGTGTTTTTAATATGGTCTCATTATTTTTAATTTTTTATTAAATTGCAAATTCTTTTCATAACTACCTTAATTAGTAACATATTTGAAACTGTTGAGTCTTTAATTGATTCTTTTCTGCAAAATATTATTTCCAGTTCCAAAAATATCTTTTAGGTGTGTTATAAACTCAAAAAATTCTGCCAAAACTAATATATTAAAATTCTAATTTTATTTCATATTTAATGTATAATTACATTAGGTCGAATGCTTTTTTAGGTACCCTTCTTATCACTGTTTTCAGTAGATATTCTTGAGTATTTTTTTAAAACAAATCTTATTAAATGACTTTTTAATTTGTAACTTGAATATTTTGTCAGTTGTAGATGCTGAACAATCAGTCTTTTTCAACTTTAGACATTTATACTATAAATGATAAATTTATATACTCCATCAGATTGCCTTCCCCAATATAAATATATTCTGAAACAGCCATATAATTAAAAAATTAATTATATATTCCATTTCAGAACTCATCACTTAATTTGTTCAGTTCCCTGCTTTCTACTTGATACATGTGAATGTTTTGTTATTTTCAATATTGAACTTGCTAAAAGCTTCAAAAACTGGAGGACTGTTTATGTTTACCACTTTTTGTATATTGCTCTAATTACAGACTTTGAATTCATTTAAAACAAATGTAACTAAGATTTATAAGTCATAATTTTTAAAAACATGCAGAAAGGAAAAAAATTAACAAATTAACTTCTCAAAGGTTCAGGTAAGTCTATATGGTCTAATTGATGAAAAACATCAAAGAAAGAAAAATCACAGTGCAATACTCTTACTAGTTTACTTTTGTTTGTAACTGTTCATTTTGTAACTCAGTTCTTTAGTTTAGGTTGTAAGCGTCAAGGTTCAGGGGAAAACACCCCTTTGGATTCTTTGTTACTTGACCAAGACCAAGCAATAAGTTTGAAAATAAAGTTTTAAGACAGGAATAGTAAAAACAGCAAAACCAATACCTATTTGTGGTAAGAAGTCAATATTAAGGGACAAATTTTAAAGTCAGCAATTTTATTTTAAAGTCAGAAATTCAAGAGTCACAATATCAATGAACTAATTGCCAATTTTCTTTTCCTTTGTCAACCAGAATTTAGAAACAGAAAATATTTTGCACTTCTTGCCTCCATGGTTTGTGGACAGGTTCAGAAGACTCACTTGGGAAGAATTCTTATCTTTAGCTGACTCTTACCACCCATGTTCTTTTTCTGTGACAGTTTTCAGAAGCAGGAATGTTTAGTGCAGTTTCTCCTGGCTGTTTGTCAAATTGTAAGGACACAATTATTGAAGAGCCCTATTCTTGCATATTGAGAAAAGCAACCTCCCCTTTTGTGGAGGCTAGCTCCAAATGAATGTGTATGAAGTATGTGTAATATTTGACACGGATTCCATTCTATTTGTAGACTTATATGTTTAGTGTATAATTATCTTTGTAGGTAATAAATTTATTAAATTTAATAAATTCTTGGCAAAACTATGGCTATCTTGGTGGTAGGTGTACTGTAGTGACTTACATGTAAAGAGGTGTCATCTTATATCTCTGAATTAGATACAATATTATAAACCAATCAATATACATCAGTACAAAAATTTTAAAAGAATATTCTTTGTGCCATGAAACTGAATACCAAAAAGTTTATCATTGTGAAACAATTTTATCTTCAATGTTGAACTTTCTAATTATGATAGAAATTTAGTTACAATATTATGAGACATTTAAGTTAAATCATATGAAATTTTGAAGTCTTTAATTTTATTAAATTAATTACTTTTATTAACTTGAAAAAACTAACACTTTTTGGAATCAAATAAATTGATTTTTTAAAAAATTTATTAATGCATACAAGAGCTGGGGTACAGGCCAGAGTCATGGGAGGTGAGAGGATTCACCAGACAAAGTAGGGAGCAGAACATGCAGACCGACTGAAACACACTGCCTAGGGCAGCAGCGGTCTGCTGTGCCATGTGGGTCCCATCCCCGCCCCCCAGGCCTGCACAGTAGGGATCGAACTTGTGTTGCAGTGCCTGCGGTTTGCCTCATAGTGCCTTGCTTAACTCACTGCACCACCAGGGAGGCCCCTAACTTGATTTTCTATTTGGAGCATCTAATGACACTGAGACAAAATTTATATCATCTAATTTTTTTTTCTGCTAGTGAAACAATCATATCAATAGCAATTGCTTCATAGTTTTATACACACATAGTAAATGAAAAATTAATTTTAAAAACTTAAAAAATTTCAAGAAAGTTTTGAATTTTAAATTTTTTTACAAAACTAAATGAAAGTGTTTCTTGACAATATTCTTAAATGAATTATGTACCTGTACTTAAATCCGCACATTTAGAAACAATCTTCTTAAGTTTTTTATTAACTTTTCAATTAGATACTAATATTTTTTGATAAATTTCATCTCCATGTGATCTGTAATACCAGCATTTATCCCCAGGTATATTAGTGTATGCTTACTATTAAATAATGACAGGTTAGAAAAATAAATATGGACTGCTAATATTCTTTAGGAATGAAAATTGTGTATTTTTACCAATATATTCACTTTTTGTTAGTACTTTTAAAGTTCATAGTTGTTAAAAATTTATTGCAAAATGAAAGTGTTGAGAAAAATAAAATAAATTTTAGATTTCAACCATGGTATGGATGACAAAACATCTATAATATGATATATAAGTACAATCTAAGTTAGATTTCCCAGAATTTTTATCACACATGTATGACACACCTCTCACCCACTCACAGGGCAGTTTTGTGCATTTCAAAGGGCTGACATGGGCCACAACACAATTGGTAGGCAAAGCAACAAGGCAGAAGCTGCAGCAGGACTGAACACTTTTCCAATGCCCACTAAAGACCAGAAGTTTTCAAATTTTCTAGTTCTTTATGTTAAGCATCACTTGGCTAGTCATTCTTGCAAAGGAGGTATTAGTTATGATGATAAATTCAAATAAAATAAAAAAAAAATAGCCCAGTTACCTCTTACCAGTTTTCCAGTTTAACTTTGTATTAAAATTAGAGCTGTTGCTACATACATGTACATCTTACTTGCTGTTAAAGAACACCATGGCAGAACCTGGATATTCAAAATAGAGGGTGAGTAAGATATATGGGAAGCAAATGGTTAACAACTAGTCTGAGATCTAAATTTTGTTTTATGTGATGAGAGGTATCCAAAATAGAGAAAGAAGTTGACCATGTCAAGTCTCCTTGAAAACAAGTTAATGTAATCTCACTGGCAAGTAAAATAACCTTATTTTGCTGGAGATTCCTTATCTTTGGAATGCTTTTAACTGGATGTGTCTTGTCTGTTTAAAATTCCTTCTGGTAATCAAACCTGAAGTCTGCAGATGTACGTGGTGTGAATACCTGACAATTAGCACAGAAGATATATATACTAATGTAATAATGAGTAGAGATGTTTCCTGATCAAAATGTCTCCTGCATAGGCTACTGCATATTTGGCACCAATATGCATCCTAGGACCTCAAGAAAGGACCTGGAACTGCATTGGTGACCTGGACCCCTCCCATTGTTTTAGGGCCTTACCATTTCTTAGATCTCATAAATAACTAGTAAACTAGTATACTAAGTAAAATCTTGAATTTTTATACATCATATTAAAAAATCAAACACTTTATGTTCTCTTATTACTTCAGAACACTCTATTCCATCTGTTATATATACTTTCTTGAAATAAAAAGTGTGAAACAAGGGTCAAATTAGATGGGCTCTGGAACACCAGTCATAAACCAGACTTTAGTACTTACACATATGAGAGTGCAGATTTTAAAGGATATCTGGTCTTCTGGACAGAAATCTGCCACCAATAACATGCATTCTGTTCTTTGTTCTATGCTATTCTAGCCTATGCTATCCTATCCTATCCCTAGGCTTTCCTCTTTTTGAACACCAGCTGTCTATCTGCATAGGGTGATTAGCTGGTTAGCTGCTGTTTAGTAATAGTTTCAAACAGTTACCTGATATTTGTCTCACATTTTGTTGGTTATTCTAAACCATGGATTGGTATGAATCCAATTTTTTATTAATAAATATTTTACTTTCAGTAGAATAGGTTATACCGGAATAGATGAATAGAACAGAATAAACATAAAAGAAAATATTGGTACTCATTGCCTATGTAGGAAGTTTTACTGTTTCATCATAATTTTGTTGTATTTGTAAGTATGTGTGTATATGACATCATATGTAATGTGTTTATAACTGAAGGTCATGGTAAAAATATATCTATTGTGAGATAATATACTTGAACTTTAAGCAGACTTTTCAGATAATATGAGAGCCATAATCTTGGTTTATATGGGTATGCACAGATATTCTTTAGCATAAATATTTTAAGTAGTTACTAAGGGAGAATGTTTGAGGGATGTCATCAAACCTTGAGACTTGACATTCAAATATTGAGCCTTAGAGATTCAGATAACTTCTGACTAGCAAAAATACAATTTGTGTTTTAAAAACTCACCATAAAAATCACAGAAACATTTTCAAAAATCAAGTTTTACCAATGGAATAGAGTACAAGTGAGTCCTTCACATGTGAAATAAATTTCCTGTAACATACACTTGGATTTTTTATGAAAAGCAAAGTACTTATAGAATGTCATTATTTAATTTGTAGAACAATGAATATTTGGGAAGAAACAATTTTATTTGCTTGGATCATGAAAAACATAAAATACTTGCTTATCTCTGAATGTTCACTGCTGCAGAGAGATAATGAAGCCATTAAATGGGAATAGTGAGGAAGAAAAAGGTGAAAGAATCCATTTAAAGTTTGATTCAGACCAAAAATTAAGGCTGTGTTGTTTGTACTTTTCACAATGCTATTATTATTTACTTGTCTTCAAGTTATGTCTACACTGAGCAGCAGCTATGACTTCAATGTTGCAATCCATAGGATATATATGATCATTCAGATGAACAAAATATATACTTTCGTCTTCCTCCATATCTTCTGTCTCATAGTTTCCAAAAAATCTGGAATTTCCTAAGTGTTGAAAAGAATCACAGTGTCTCTTACTATATTAAGGAGTTGACTTTGGGGAAAGTGCCTAAACATGGGGTCTGGATACAGAAGAACAAGCCATGTGATGAGAGACTTGGAGCTTTCAGTCCCATATCTCTAACATCCAGGGAAGGAGTGGGACTGGACTTAAGGTCAATTGCCAATGCCTAATGAGTTAATCAGTCATATCTATGTAATGAAGGCTCTAGGAAAGAAGAGGTGTTTGATTTTCTGGGTAGTAGACAATGATAAATACATATACATTTTCCCCCATGTTCCTCTTTAACACTTTAAAATAATTTACATGCATCTTCAGCCTTTTTACACTAAATATTCTCTGTTAATAGGATTTTGAGGGACCATATTTTAAAGCCTTATCATTTACATTCCTCTGAAAAGTGAATGTTCCTCACAGAACAAAAGGTTTTATCTTAATGTCAAAGTAAAGTAGACTATTGATAAGTATGCTTAATACAAATAATCCTACAAAATGAACTATTTGGGTTTTGGATGCTTTCTTATACAAATATGCTAACTTTTAAGAACTGATGAATTTCATGAATTTTTTGGATCATACCACATTCCCTAGCTAAGACACATTCCTTTAATACATATTTTTATAAAATGTGGAAATTATTTATAGCTTGTTCTTATTTGCCTTACCTTTTAGCCCATGAGTTTTTTCTCAGGACTATCCAACTGTTTTAGGAAAGTCTTTTCTAAGTCTCATTTGTTCCCTTCCAATAAATGTGTATGTACCTACATAGCTAAAGAATAATCTGACCACATTTGCTCTATCATTTTTCCACAACTAGTCTGAGTACTAAAAGTGTCAGTGACTTTTGAAATTAGTGCTCATGTGGTTTAATCCGTGTCCTATTGCATGGTGAGATCAATCCCAGGTGTGCTTAACACACCCAGAGAGTCATCTTGGAGTAAAAACTACATGTTTATGATCTGAAGACACAGAAACATTTTTGTCCAAAAAGTTTTTAAAAAGATCTGAGGTCCCTGCATTTTAATAAAAGAATAAAAATGGAGAGTGAAGATTTGATTTTTTCATCTTTTTATTTTTGGAATTATCAATTCTCCACCAGGACCTGTAACTAAATTATGCTAGTGACAGTTCACTCTTTTCACTGGTCCCTCAATGAATACTGACTGCACAGAGGTGGACTTCATTAACATTGCTGTCAACCTTCTTTCACTAATCTTAATAGGAATTATAGTTTTAGCAAAATGTTATAGATAAATCACCCTAACTCATATTCCAGCAGCTTGCCATTTCATTTTGAAAAATTCACCAACATCTCAATGGAGTAATAATATTAAAAATAAAATGACAGAAGCCATCTGCAAATCTCCAAACTATCAACATTAAATATATAGAAGATGAAAAAAACATGATCATGCATAATTCTTAACATATTGTTAGCCCTCTTTCTACCAAAATTCCCTTTGTTTAGTGACTTAGATAAATGTCTTTTAAAAATAAGTACTAACAAGTATCTATACTGAGGAGTCTTTAGTCATGCCGAAAAAATTTTCAGAATTGCCCCAGTTTTTCTGTTGTGTAACAAAAAAATATGTCAATTAACATTTATTTCAAACCATTTAAAAGTCACTTATGGCAACTGTAGCATTTCTACTTCTATTATACCAACAAAATGTAAGCAGCCACAATTGTTACACTTGCTATATGGAAAACCTTAGTAATTCAATTATTTTCTCTACCTTGTTAGAGTTATACTTGAATAGATCTGTGGTGTTATATATGTCTATTCTACATAGAGTGATTGAACAACTAGCCTTAAATTAATTGCTTAGATATGTGTAATTCATAGTAATGGGGACTGGCAAGAGTGAAAAGCAATTCTATCATTGTTATATTTGAATATAAAGGAAGTGACATAATATGTGATAAACTACTAATCACAACTGCATTAGTTTGCTGCATTGGAAATACTACAAACTTACATGCTTAAAACAACATATATTTATTTCTCAAAATTTCCATAAATCAGAGGTGGGTATAGCTTCACTAGATCTTCTGTTCAGCATCTCATAGGCTATAATCAAAATGATGTCAGGCTGCTTCCCTTATGAAGTCTCAACTAGAAAATCAGCCCCTTACAAACTCATTCCAACTGTTGGAAAAATCCACTGTGTATTGGTTCCTGTTGTGATTTTATTTGGAAATTAGCACTTTGGAGATGTAATTAATTAAGATGAAGTCACATTGAGTTTGGGTGAGCCCCACTTCCTATGTCTAGTATCCTTATATGAATGTTTCGAGAAAATACACAGGGATGACAGAGGCAGAAACTGGAGTGGTGTAACTCCATTACCTCCCTCTACCACTGGGCATATCAATTAGATCCCTGTCTCACCACTGTATTTTAGAGAAAATAGCTTGCTTTCACAAGTCTGTAGAAGGACAGGAATTATAGTTCAGGATGATCATACCCATAGTCTCACCAAAACCTGATTTAGATGATAAGATTTAGAGCTTTCTGAGTTAATGATGTCTACATGAGATTTGGGGCATCAAATTAATAAAATGAGTTCAAACTTTTGGGGATGTTGCAATAGAGAATTAACATTGAACAGATATTTTGTCAGGGCAGAAGGAAGACTAGATTAGATTCAATAGTATCCCCTTAAAATACCTATCTGAAACCTCAAAATATGACTACATTTGATAATAAAGTCTTTCCAAACTTAATTACTTAAGATGAGGTCAGTCTGGATTTGTTGACCCTGAATCCAGTGATTAGATTCCTTTATAAGAAGTATATATAAAAACACAGAGAAGGGAATGACATGGGTTGACAAAGACAAAGAAAGGAATATACAACTACATACTGAGGAATTATGGATTTTTGGCAATCATGAAAAGCTAGGAAGAGGCGAGGAAGCATTCTTTCCTAGAACCTTGAGGGATCATGGCTCGTCTAAAACTTTGATTTGGACTTCTGGCCACCAGAACTGAGAGAACCTATTTGTATTGTTACAAGACACCAAGCTTGTGAAAATATTACTATAATCTTTACAAGTTAATACACAAATATAAGAAATAACACTTTCCCTTATCCTTTACTATGGGCCATTTCATTATGATCTTATTCTCTTTTACTTATACCATATTCAAAATCTACCTTAATCTTTTAGTTTGACCTTCTCAAAACTAAAATCAACAATTCCTTCAAACATTTTTGACGTAGCACATTTCCATCCTGGTTTCTGTACCTTCGAGTACTACAGTTTGTCAACCCCTTATTAAAATATCACAGCCAAGACTAAACATATTCCAGATGTGAGATCTCCAAGGCAAAGTAAAATATGTGTGAATTTAATCTCTGAACAGAACAATTCTGTTAACCATGTATAATTATATGAACTTTTTTCACAGTATTATTAATAATGTTAAAACATACTAAGTTTGTAATTTTCTAAAACTTCCAAATATTTTTTCTTTGGATTTTTATAAAATTCTGGTTATATTTAACATACACTTGAAATACAGATTTACTCGATCAATATGTAAATTATATGTTCCTGTTAAACTGATCCCAATTTGAGGTAATACTTTTAGCTATAGTAGTTATTCTAATTTTGATTTTAAATGCCACTGCATAAGATCAATCTTTTAATTTTGTATTACTTGAGAGTTTGATAAGCATGCTATCTATGTTTTCATCTAAACTGCTGATAGGAATATTAAAAGGTTATGATAAACTTAATAACTATAAGATCAAAGATAGATTGAATTGTTTTGTTCATAAGTATTTCTTCAAACTAAGCGTTAAGTAAATTAATTAATATTTTTAGGGAAACTTTAATCAGAAATTTCAGCCATAAAATAATATTAGCATCAGCTGTTATTTTATCAGATAGCCCTCCAGATTTATAAACTGCTTAGTGTAGTTTGTGTTCTGTAAAAAATTAAACAATATTTATAATATTATATTATTTTTCCAATTAAATAGCAATTTAAAAGATAAAATCAGTTTATTTGATTAGGTTAATATGTGAAGAAATTTTACTTTTGAAAGTGTTTCCCAGGTGTTTATTGACCATTTATTTAATATGATTCCCTGTTAGGAATTCAGTAGTGGTTTCTGAAATCAGTTACGTCTCTGCATAAAAATGTGCCCTCCTTTAAAAATCTTTGTATATCAGTAATTTAGCTTTTATTAACAAAAATAGTATGTTTATTCTCACCAGTTACAGTATTCCAGATTTTTGGTTTATGGTGTTTATTCTAACTTTCCATTTTGATTATCAGTCTCCTTAAAGAAAAAGACTGAAGTACAATCGACACTGATTATATTTTCCTCATGTATTAACACTGCTATATTTCCCTTGAGGAAGAACCTCATTCCATTCTTGTTTGTTTTGCTATAAACATAGTAGAGTAGACAGTAACCTTGTAAAGGCTTCCAGGAGACTCTCTCTTTAGTAATCACTTTTAACACTTGTCTTCATGGCACTTAAAATCACAACATTTGAGTTAACTTCTTAGGTAAATACTTTCTATTTTTAGATATCTCCTGAAAAATGCAAATATTATATATGTTGTGATGTTTTCTATAAGAAAAATTTCTAACTTGTACTAGGTGGATCATTAGCCCTCTGAAAGATATTAGATATATTAGATAAAATTTGTTTATATAAATATATATTTGGAAAAGCTACTCCCTATTACCTCTTGGTATTTCATTATATAGTAGATACACATTAATATTAATAGAGCTGATAAATCTTGTAGCAGTGAATCACTTTAATGTTGTGTGACACAGTTTCATAGAATTACCTGGACACAAAATTCTGACTATCCAGAACACCTTTTAAGATCTATTCAAAGAATACATTTAAGAAAGTTTTGAATTAAACCATTAGCACTCAGGACTTCAGTATGGGGTATTTGATCATTGATGACAATGATGACACATAAATGGTCTCTGTCGATCTTTTTCAAAGAGAAAACAGTCAACACACTGCTTCTAGCAGTTGCTCTAGGAGTTGCTGTGAACCCAGCAGAGTTCATGGCTAAGCAAGGCAGCAGGGTGAAGTTCTGGTCAATTAGGCCCACTTACAGCACAGTTCTGATGACTTCCCAGAGCTTCCCACTGTGTTATCCAAGGCTTTAGCTACCTTAAGTTCAGTTCAACTTCCTTTTCTACTGTATTCTTCCCTACCCCTTCTTCTTTTAAATGCTAATCCCATATTTTCTACCCCAAACTGCATCTCAGCATCTTCTTCTTGAAAACTGTGATAGTGGGAAAGAGAAAAATAAGCCAATGCTTTGGGAAAATTTTCACTGGACAAATATATTTTACTGAGAGATGGGAGAAGTAGGTAAGATTTTCTGCAAGGAGGCATAAATGAACAGACTGGAGAGGTACATTCTGGTGTAAAATTGATATATGAGTAGGAAAACCAAAAACTATGGGTAGGTCAAGGCAAAACAGTAAGGAGAAATAAAGAAAATGAATGACCCCATGGATAAATATAGTTGAACTACATACTTTTGGTTGAACTAATAATAGGTCTAAAGTTGCAGAGTTTCTCTGGTTTCAAGACTAAGGGCAAAGTCAACCTTAATTTTAAAGAAGACCATATATTAGGGTTTGGGTCAGATTATCAGTTCATTTCATTATCTTGACTAATTTTAAGCCTCTACTGAAATTAGTGTCATGGAAAGCTGCAGGAAGCAGTAATGTTGATTCAGCAGAAGTATTTTAAGACTGAGATTTATTTACATGTAGTCAAATCATCTTGTCTGTTCAGAGGAATATAAATAGCCTCAAACTAGTTGTGCTACATTGAATCAATACAATGAGCCATTTAAATAAGAAAGCAATTCCAATATTTGGCTAAATAGAGCAAATATTCTATTAAATGATTATCAAAATGAATATACACAAACAGATATAAAATGTAACTTCAGTGAATTTAACTAAATCTGCACCAGTGTTTGACTTTTCTAATGCTGTTCTGTTGGAAGATGTTTTCCCATGGATCTCTTACATTTGTTTCTGCATGTTTTCTGAGTAGAGATAATGACTTCTTTCTACCAAACTTTCCTTCAAAGACATTTGTATAACAACTACCCTTGGAGGATAGAGGTCATTTCTCTTTTTAAAACAATGGGCAGGTTTGCTCAAGCCTCAAAATACATAGATTGTATCACTTTTTAGATCTAAAAGCTAGCATCCTTACCATATATTTGGTACAGTTTCATAATGCTCAATATCTCTAGCAGTCAAGGGAAGACTGATATTTCTCCTTCCACCACCAAAAGGAAGTATAGCACTTTATGGTCATGTTGGATATTGGAGATAATATATATGTGCTTCACTTGGGAATTCTACTTGCTCCTTTTTGTTGGCTGACTCACAAACCAACAGTCATTGGGTAAAAAAGTTGCACTGGAAGATGTCCAGCAATACTTACCATAATTTTAACTTTGGGCGCCCATAATCATCTACATAAATCTTTTGAAGGACACTCTGTATGAATGATGATTTTCAGACTGTAACCTTTGGTAAAGATAGCCTTCACCTCAGAAGAGACTTGAGGAATTCAGACTAATTGTCTCTGTAACATGACTATAGTTATTAACTGATTACTAGTTTCCTGTTAAAACTAGATGCCTGATTGATGAAGACTTTGTGATGATCTGGTTTGATATTCCATTTTTTTTTTTTTTTGGGTGCCGCACGCTGCCCCACCCCTGCCTTTTGATATTCCATTTTAAAGTAGGTCATCTTAGATTCAATAACTAATAAGTAGAAAGGAGTTAACAAGTCACACTAGTCAAACAAAAGTTGTACACTAAATAACACACAAAGACTTTCCAAGTAGCATATTGACTTTACCTGAAAATGTGGCAGAAATCCCTCTTGAAGAAAATTTTGTTCTCAAGTCAGTCAACTAAAGCATAGTCTCTAGGGCCTCCTTGGTGGCATAAGGTTTTAAGCACTACACTGTGGAGCTTCTGCAACTACTCCAGTGCAAATTCAATCCCGGCCTGGGAGGGGACCCACAGGCACAGCAGACCTCTCCTACCTCACCCACTGCTCCCCTCAGCAGTGTATTTAAGTCAGTCTGCCTGTTCTGCTCCCCACTCTGTCTCTGGTGGATCCTCTCACACTCCATGCCCCCCCATCGTCTGGCCTATACTCCAGCTCTTGTATGCATAAATAAATTAAATCTTTAAAAAATAAAAATAATTTAAAAAATAAAGCATAGTCTCTAGTTTATCAAAATCCTTAATTTAAAGAGATTTCCCTAGTGCTTAGGCTTGATTCACTGATGTTTGATTAGGATACAAAGATGTAAAATGAATTAGTATACTTTTTGACCATGGTGTCTCTTAGCTATGCAGAGTCAAAACTGGACATAACCATTCCACTCAGTAGAATCCAACTGTTTTTAGAGCTATGACAGTGCTCTCCTTGATGACTCATATTTTAAATAACAACTCTAAGAACAGTTGAGTTCTACTAACTGAGTGGAATGACTTTGTCCAGTTTTGATTTTGCATAGCTGATTGACACCAAGGTTGAAAGGTATGTTTGACACTGAAAACTAAAGACTAGCATATTAAAGACACTTTTTTGCTTTTTTGCAAAAGCTACTCAACAGTGAACTGGTATTTGAGTTAAGGTATTTGATCAACAGTCCCTACTTATTATCCGCAGCATTTTATTTAGTGTTGAAAATGTCTACTGAAAAATAGGAAATATTTTTGAATGTACTTTTCTTACTTCTTCAGGTTCACATATTTCAGTAAATCATATTTGTTTACTTTATACCGCCGTCTCCAGAAATGGAGCCATTTCTTTAAGATACTTCCTGCCAGTTCTTACAGCAAAGGTGTAGGTAGTTAACAGATCTCTAAAAAAATTGGAATTCTGTCCTAATAATTCCTATGCATACAACTTCTTTCTAACTGTAACTAAAAGCCAATTTGGTTGGTATGCTGGATGTAGTTAAAGAGAGCCCAGGGAACTTAAAATAATTCTGTTTTAGGCACCTGGATTCTTTCCTTGAATTCACATGGCCCTGTATTAGAAGAACAATGACACTTGGTTGAGAGCATAATCTAGTCTACCAGCAACGACCTATGTAGGTCAAAGTGTTGAACAAAATGCATCTCTAAATTTTGTATGAACTTTGTCCTTCTTGAACTTGACTATTCTGGGCAAAATGTATGGGTTGAGGTTGGAAATGCTTGATGGAAAAGTGAATTTATAGCTGATAGAATGGGACACAATGGATTTTAGAAGATAAAGGGAGAAAACAATAATGGCAATACTCAGGGAAAATCTGAGACTAAAAAGTGTGATGAGAGTAATCTTTGTCTTTCAGAACCACTTACAAACATTTTTTCGTTTAGGAAACACTTTGATGTGGTTTCCACAAACTATTACATGAGCACTTATATTTAGTTGACTGCTGTCATCTCTAACCAGACAGTTCTGATCATGAATTGATTAACACTGTCCTTTATCCTCCACAGATGTCTAGATGTCTGTCAGAAATAGCCTGACTTCCCCTCTTTCACTTCCCATATAAAAACTCTTGTAAACCAATGTTACTTCAATTAAAAAAAAAAGTTGTCAGAGATCTTCCTCATGTTCATTCACATAGACGTTGCTTATTAATTCCCTGAGTAGCCCAATGCCTAGTGGCATGAACAGACAGGAGAATCATGGTTGCTTGCCAGCTGACTGGGTGACCACAATCAAGGCACTTCAACATGAAACTGAATGGCAACATGAAAAACTCTGAAACTATGCCCATTGTTGTCAACATGTCTTCATTCTAAATTGTGATTTATAATTTAGCAGAGATAACAAGACACTTTAAAATATGAAATAACTGCTATTTGATTATGTAATGATCTCTCTAATGAGTCTACCCTTGATCATTTATACCTTCCAAGATAACATCTTGATATAGAGACAACCATCACTATGGCTGGGGGTCTCCTAGTGAGAAATGATGGTCTGGACTTTGTCTCTGGCTTTATTTGAAGTGATATCACTTTGGCCCTGAGAGGTATTTACATCATTAGTAATTCACTGTCCTAATATTTTTTTTCACGGATGATAAAATTGCCTTAGGCATTCTTGCATGCCAAAGGCAGAGTCAATGTAATTACTAATATATATTTCTGTACTTGGAATGATGCCTCAGGGAAAACAAAAAGGTCAATATAAGTATTAAAGGAGAAAGTCACCTGGATTTATGATATTTAAGATGGTTTATGATATTTGTTTAGTAGACTGATTATGGAATCCTAGGGGCATGCTTGAGATCAATACTGATGGTTGGTCTGACTATGTTGCTTAGAGTCTTATTGATAGAATATTTAATTAAAAGTATCAATGAGAAAAATTGCACAAATTGATCTCATATAAATCATATTAGTCATTCATTCATATTAATTACAGTGACTTCTGGAGAAGAAAAATCACCAAAAATCAGATAAACAAGAGATAGTAGAGAAGTGAAACATGAATATTATTGTGCAACAAGGGTCTTTCACATGGGTCTTCTATATTTCTATTCCTGTTGTAAGCACTGACAGCTCTTATTCCTATCTGCTTTTCTAAGACATTCATATAGTGAACAACCCTAGAAGATAGCTGTATTTTCCCTTTAGATCAAAAGACATACTTACCTGTTATAAAATATTTCGGGCCCCTGTGTTCAGGGTTCCTCTCTGAAACATGTGTCACCTTGCCCTCTTTATGTAACCAGTAGGAATTGTGGGTTGAAGGCTTGGTTTAAGGAGATGAGGAAAATCTTACTATTTCTAATATGTAATAAAATCCTTTGTCTCTGACACAAGAGCTTTATATCCTCTGTAGATATATATATATATATATATATATATATATCCTGGAGAGAGGATAACTTTTTAACATTCAAATAGGGTAAAATAATAAATATTTTATAGTTCTTTATGATATAGTTCTTGAGTTAAGATAACAGCACAAGTAATACTAAAGAACCGGGCCTCTGTAGCCCTTGTAAAAGTGCATGTCAAGTAGGAAACAAGAATTTTCCTGACATACAACTGGCCGAAAGTTAAATTATGTGTAGTTGAGCATTAGGAACCAATTTTTTGGACTCAAAAGAATGAATCTTCTTGACAAGGGGAATGTACTCCACCAGTTTCCTGTTATGATTAAGGAAAAGGATGTAGTGAGTAGAGACAGTATATGTAAGGCAGTATACTGAGGGATAGAAAAATAGATTTCCATGTATTAAGTAAACTAACAAGAATCATCCCTAAATCTATTGGTAGGTTTCCAGCAATTTGAGCAGTGACAATCAAGATAATTTTTAAGACAAATATTGAGCATTTGAAGGTTATTATCTATAATAAAGTCACCATCTTTGAAGATTTTTTAGAACTCACTTATGAAGCCATCTATTCCTGAGTTTTTGTTTCTTTGGGAGAGTTTTGACTACTATTTTGATACCTATGCTTGGGATTGGCCTTTTTAGGTTTTTATTACTTCCCTATTCAATCTCAGGTGTGACTGCATAATTCCAAGAATGTGTCTACCTCTTCTAGGTTATTGAACTTATTGGCATATAAATGTTCAAAGTAGTCTCTTATTAGTCTCTTAATATCTTTAGTGTGTACTATCTCTTTTGGTTTTGATCCTATTTATTTCTTCATGAAACTAGCTAGAGGTTTGTTTATGTTGTTTTTTTTTTTTCTTTTTTCAAAGAACTAGCTGTTGGTTTCATTAATCTTACAGACTGTCATTTTGATTTCTGTTCTAATTTTTATTATTTGCTTTCTTCTACTGACTTTTGGCTATGTTTATCCAATGGTGGCGACTATGGGTGTTTTGGTGGTGAATGTACTATGGTAACATCACTGGAAGGAGGGATCCTATACTGCCAAAATACAAAGAGCAATATAAACTTTAGAAAATTAAGAGAAAATAAGCTAAAACAAAAAGTGACATCCCCGGGCAGATATAAGAAGACAGATAGAAATAAGGAGACAGACAGTCCACAACAACCAAAGGAAAGAAGTCCTGATCTCAAATTTTGACATTCATTCCAGTAATCATAAATGCTAATGGTGATACTTAATACTGAGAGAAAAAAAGTGAAGTTAGAACCATTGAACAGTATATTGAGTTTTGCTTATGTTAATGTATCACAAAATGTATATACTTCTCACCATAGAAGACATGTAATTTTCGGCAAACAGATTTGTTATTTTCATAAAAATAAGAATTAAAGCGTCCCTCCAGTTACAGTCATGAATTGGTATCTTATTATCTAAGTAAGAACAACCAGACAAAATAGTGACTTACACTCACTCTTCGATCAACTCAAATAATTGCTTGATGTCTGTCAAGCCCTACAGAGTGTGAAGAACAGTTGAGTGCCATTCTGTCAATAATATTTAATTGACTATGTTATAGTTAGTCTGGTCAGGAAAGGCCTCTATGAGGAAGAGGCATTTGGGCTGAGATCTGAGGTGCCCATGGGAAGAGATAACACATCTAAGCAGCAGGAAAATTAAGTCAGTAGCTCTGAGATGGCTATCTTTTTTCCTTGTTTGATAGTGATTATAGGATTCTTGGATGACTAATGGACCCATTATAAATTATAATATTATGATTAGCATGCTGTTTTCAAAAACATGTTCAGGGAAACATTAAATTATAACATTTAAATTTGTTTTGGGGGCATATGCTTACATTACATTTGCATGTTAGAGTAAATTTTACACTATTTTGCTTAATGATAAATTTGAAGTTGCTTTTCTCAGTCTCCCCACCCCACCCACAAATACATAAATACTGAACTAATCTCTTTTCTACACTGGCCTAAATATTGTTTAGAAAAAGATTTGTAGGAGCACAAGAAGGACACTAGATTCACAAAATAAATAAATAAATAAATAAAAGCACTTTCTGCCACTTATCCATTGTCCAGTTTCAAAATCCTACTTAACCTCTTTGAGATAATCTTAACTGTTATACTAATCTCATAGTGTTATTGTAAATGTAAAATTGGATAATATATATAAAAGCATCAAAATATTTGAAGTGTTTTCTAAGTTTAAGAGCGTATTATGACTAATGAAAGAAGTGGAAGATCTCTTTTTTTGCTTCTTAGAAAACCTGGAAGAAATTTTCAAAATAATAACCTGATAATTGCTTAGCTTGAACATGTTTTCCTGTAGTGGCTTTTATAAATATTATTTTATCTATTGTTTTCTGTATTATTGTCAGTTCTGTCAGTATATTTCATTTTTTCATCAACCAGACTTTTCTCGTGTTTTTAGAAAAGAAATTACTTAAGTTATATATTATTAATATTTATTATTTACCAAATTATATAATGAAATTGAAGGATACACAACTCATTTATTACCTTTGAGGACACTATCATCTGTCTGAATATTCACAGGTCCAGACCCATTTAAGATATAACTATTTTGTAATCATGTTTAAATATTTAAATGCATTTACAATTTAAAGTGGAACAAATTAGTGAAATTATGAAAAAAATGTTTTTCCATTTCCACATTTAAAATAATGTTATAGAAATTCTACATATCCTTTTTGCTGACACCAAATGAAGTTTCAGTGAACTAAGCTTTGTGTGTTTACAAATGTGCAGTATAAATGATTGCAAGCTAAACTTATTGATTTAAATGACCTCTATTGGCTTTCTTCAGGCTGCTCAGTATTGATCAGTTGTTTTTCTTAGGTAGTCAGAAAACTAATGAGATTGCAATGATTGCAAAATCCAGAGGAAGTGGTCTTTCATGAAAAAAAAAAAAAAAAAAAGCAAAGAAAAATCTTCATTTATGAAGATAAACTAACCATGTCAATTGTAATGAAATCTAAGTAGAAAGATATATATATTTTTAAAACAAAGGTGGTGACATCTCAACTTAAATTGCTAATTTTGAGTAACAGAAGCATTGGGATATTCTTGTTTATGGATAAGATGATCTAATTCCACTCAGTTCTAAAATCACCATATCATTACCATTATCAGCAGCAATATCCAACAACAGAAATAGAAGTAAATATAATGAATGGAAAGGCTATTGTTGTCTCAAATTATTATTTTTATTGTTATACTACAGTAACTGTTCAGCTAGCTGTTATGCTTATTTTATTGAAACGTAATCAGGTGGCAGCTTATGTATGGTCATCCAGCTAAAGTTTTATGTATTTATAACCCTAAAGGTAAGGATTTCAAATTTATTTCAACCTTCAAGAATTTGTATCTTTCTTTGTTTTTATACTGTCAATTACATATAAAATCTTTTCCCCCCACACATTATCAGATACTTTCTAAAAGCTAAATTCTCACTCTTCATTGCAGGAATGAAAAAAAAAAACACAAAAACTTAAAGCATATAACTTAATATTCTCAATCATTTCAATAGCTCTCACGAATGGAATGGATTTTATTTGCCATGTTCTGACTGCTGAGAGCATAACTTAGTTACTAAAAAGACCTAGCAAAGTATCAGGGTTGCAGGAATAGATTAAAGAGATTCCATCATTTGCTTTTTCCTTTTCGTAGGTCAGTTATTTATTTGTGATTTCCATTGATCAATGGTTCAGTCTCTCTTAATAGAAATTGAGTACAATCAAAATTAGCTATCCATTCACTAATTAGTGGATTCATTAATAACATACTTTTCTTAGAGCTAGAGAATTATTTATAGACAATGGTCCCTGTGGGAGAAACATATGGTTGAGCTGCATGGTGCTTTGAAAATATGTAAGAGTGTGTAATGGAGTAACAAAACTATTAGGGCAATCTGCATAAATAACACTGAAATTTGAACTAGAGATGAAGGAAGAGAAGGTGGTCTTGCATAAGTGGTTTTGGTGGTGAAGGAAAAACTTTCCCTGAAAAAGACATCATAATTAAATTCTCTCTGGCGGTAAGAAAAAGGTAGCTGAAGACAGTATATGTGACAGACCACAGATTGCAAGTGGAAGAGCATGGTGTAAGATATTATTTATCTTGAGTTTACCTAACAACAATTAAAAATTCAAATTTTTTTAACATAGTGTATGAGAAGAAGTTTCCATCCAAAAGTTCATTGCATTTCGAATATAAAGAGTGAAAGATATATACACTGAGAATTCATTCAGATATGCTTCTAATATTTGTTGCTAGAACATCTCTTGTATGTTTGAAAGAAGTCTGCCTTTCTAGTTATAGTTGGCTTAATTCTATATTTAAAAATTATTTGTAACGTAAGTATAAAAACAGTATAAATGTGCACTTAAATTCTTATACTATACTGAGAAAATAAACCTTTCCAATAACCAAAACAATATATTAGATGCATTGATATATTTTGAAGTACTAAAATATCTTATCTCTGATGGTATAATTGAAGTAAAAAATACTTCAACTCCAAAATTGATACATCTGGTAAAATAATGTTTTTAGGGTTGTGTGACAGGTATGTGAATAATAAAAGTCATAGTGTCAGTGGAGAAATATTATAATTTGTTAAATATATAAGGCACTGCATTTAGACTTTGAAGAATAGATACCAGAAAGAGTTTGCCATAAAGTGAACAATTTATGGATTAAGAACAGGATGAGTCTTAGGTTGCACTACCACAGACACATTAAGTTGCTAGAACAAAAAGTGTATTCGATGGTTCTGTTTTCTCTACCTTAGCAGTGACAAGTAACAAATGTGACCAAATAATTTTTCATGTTGTATGGACAAATACTGAGAATTTTGAAAATACAGCAAATTAAAATAAGTCAAAAGGCACTGAAATACATGAAAGTAGTTTAAATTAGTTTATGATGACTATAGAGAGCCAAGGGAGTGCCTGGGGAAAAGAAGTTATACCTATACTGCCATAAATGAAGCAAAACTATTCTGCTGAAGAATTAAATTAATGCTTTGTTAAAGAATTTATATTGGTAAATGAAAACAACTTGTTTCCATCGACTAGTCTATTCAGAGTTCCTAGAAGTTAATTATGAATGAATAATGAAGAAGAAATAAACTTATTGGTTAAAAGACTCTTTTGCAAAATTTCTTATATTCATCCTATTCTTAGTATTCTAAGATTGACAGTGTTTTGACGGTAACTTTCATTTTTTTTGGCATGTGCACCACTTGTGTCAACCCTCCAAGAAATGACATCTGATATAAAGAAAAGTCTAGATATCTTTTCTTAGGATTCTAAAAGACAGAGTTTATGCAAGACATAAATGACTTGAAGACATTTTTCAGTCCTGTAGTCATTTCTATGCTGTCACTATTGTTTATAACCTTTGTGGTGGAAAGATGCACATTTGGAATAAGACACGTGTGAAGTTGAGTGTGTTATTTATAACTAGATATCTTGGAAAAAATAATTCACTTTCCTGTTTTCATTTTCTTAACTGTAAAACACAGATTCACCTATCTTGCAGATTTATTTTTTGCTGCTGGGTGATTCATTCATTCATTGACAAATATTGATTAAATAATAATCCTGAATACTGGGAATAAGATGGTGCAAGTAGTAGGCATATTCCATGTTTCCATAGAACTTATGGAGTAGTAGTGGTGATGTTCATTGTATGATCATACAAATACTACAACTGTGACTAATACAGGAACAGTACATGCTATCTAAAAAGAATGTGTAGTTAAGAAATTTGACATAACTACAGAGTCATCTAATATTTCCTTGAATAAATAACTTGATGTTCAAAAGATGAAAACTGCTCATGAGTTGTGTGTGTTTGCACAGACAGAGGAGAAGAACAGAGAATAGCATGTGTAAATGCACATGGAGAGTGTAGCATGATTGCACATATGACAGAAGGCTTTGGAACACAGAGAACAAATGGATTGTGATGAAATTTAATGTTGGCAAGGGTGTTGAGGGTCAAATTATGCAGAGCTTTGTAGCATCTTTGGCCATTATCAAAATGATGCAGCACCTGAAAAAAAGAAATGGCAAAATCTGACTTATGTTTGCACATATTTATCTCCAATAAATGTTGTATCCATTTCCATGCACCAGAAATTTCTAGAAGATAGGTGATAAGTTGTGCCTGCACCAGGAATAAATATTTCCAGATAAGAAACAGGATATGTTGTGACAAAGGATATGCATCCATTGTTGCATTTTTGCAGAACCACTACATTCATTATGCTGACCAAAATCCTTCACGGTATGTAGTTCCACATTCATGGCGATTATAACATCAAAGAAATGTAGTTTCAGCAATAATATTGAGTACTGTCATTTTTAGGAACCTAATTAATTCTTCCATGTACCCTTTTTCCAGGTTATTCTTTACTTTGGAGCTTATTTTCTTTGTGGAGAATAGGAAACGGTTCAAATGCTTAATGAGTTCCATATAAAAATAAGATTTTTGAAGTGATGTGTAAACAGCAATGAAAAGGGTAAAAATATAACATTTTTATGTTTTCACATAAATTTATAGCTAATAATTAGTAACTGAAGCATTTTTCATAGCAAAATAGGACTCAAAGTATAAATGTGCATTTATAAAAGTGTCTAGTTATCATTTATTTGACTGTAGAAATATGGACTGGAAAGTGGTTGAACATATGAATCCTATTATTATAGAATGTTATACCTGAGGAAAGTATGGCATTTTAGAAAATAAGTCCAAAGATATTTGAACATGGTGATTATTTTATGGAATCTATGTAGTTCCATATTTATGTAAGCCTTTTTTTCAAAATACAAGAGGGAACTATATCATTCAAAAAGGAAAGTGGAGCTGTCTTTGAGTAGAGAACTATATGAGTAGAAATTTAGTACAAAATGCATTTTAAGAATCTGCATGACCTTATCAATTAATAAAGCAATTAATAAGTCAGTATGCCTGCATTCAGCTCTAGGTGACTTTCAAATCTCAAGTGACACATATCTGGAAAAAGCTGAATAAAAAATATTGGTGCCAATTCATAGGTGTAGTTTTAATTCTACACATGGGCACATTTGGTTGTTCTAGCAGTAACACATTGCAAAACAATTATCACCATCATGTCTTTTATGCCTTCTTGTGGTACTCATCTGCCTGTATCCTCTCTTCGCCTGTTTCAATCGACTTTAATAACAATAGCAAAGAGTCACTACAATGACCCCAGGAGTTCAAGTTCATAATTTAATTCTCTTTTTACCCTTGTTGTTTCTCTGTCTTCATCCTTTCTCATTCAACTTCACCTGCACTGGCCTTCTATCTTTTCTCAGTCACACAAGGTAAAGGCCTTCCTTAGTGCTGTTATACTTGCTCTCATTTCTAGCTGGAATATTCTTCCCTAAAGAGATTAAACATGATTCAGTTCCTCAGTTCTTCTCACTACCTGTACACAATATAATCTTACTGATATCTTCTCTCTTACTATCCTATCTATAACTGCAGTTAGCTTTCCTCCATCTATTCTCTTACAACCTAGCTTTATTTTTCTTCTTTGCATGAAACATAATAGCCTGCATTATAATTTTCACTTGGTTGTATATTTCTACATAAGGGTAGGTCACTACTTCCTTTTGTCTAAAAATTTACTTGGTGCATAATAGACACGGAGTATATGAGTGAATGTTTTGTTTGACATAGTCAAGCAAGGACTTCATTATGTGGTAGAGAGGTTTTCCAACTTCTTCATTCAAATACAGAATATTTAACTTTACATCGATCCACAAAATCTATATCAGAATGAGGCAAAACTAAGTATTCACTCACTCTCTTCCTTCACTTGTCCACATCTCAATTCTTTACTTCCAGAATGAAAAAAAAAACCCTCTAATTTGATTATTTTTTTTACTTGTCTTAAATGTCAGATATTGATAGTAGTTTATTTTTTGCTTATTTTTTTTTCATTCTTTACTTCCTTAGTTGTGATTTAAAAATGGTTATCACCACATAGGTTTCATCTTTTTTATTTCTTAACAGCTTTCAGACTACTCAGTCATACAAGGTGAAGTCCTGCCTCAGTGCTGTCATACTTGCTTTCCTTTCTGCCTGGAATGTTCATCCCTAAAGAGATTAAACATGACTCAGTTCCTGACAATGACTCAATTACAGACAAATCTTTTAATTAAGAAAAATAAAATATAGTTTAGAAATAGTGTATTTTTTATTAAAAATATTTATTCTTACATAATCCCTATAAAAGAAACTATAGATTTTTTTCTTTGTCATATTGAAAGGCTAATTTTTATCATGTCAGGTACTGGAGATAAAGATTTTTAATGAAATGGTATGAGTTGCTACAAAATGACTTTCAGCTTTTAAAAATTAATAAAAACAAGTGAATCCCATTCAATTCTAACAGTTGTATTTTTTCATTACCTATTCCATTATTATAACAATAGAAATATCAAATATCTTTAGTAGTCTGCGCTTATAAACACAGAACTCCTTTTGCATCATTTTTGTAGGTATATCCGTTTTAAAAAGTATTTCATCCACCAGATGTTGCAGGTCAGTGATTAAAGTATGCTGCTAGTTTGCAATAACATAGGTGAGATAGACACAATAACAGATTGGTAAAATGAATTAATGTCTTTTATTGGTTTCTAAGGGCAGCCACAGAAAATTATCACAAACTGTGTGGTTTAAACAACAGAAATTGTTACATTCTATGGAAGTTAGAGGTTCATGAAAGGGAGGTTGATCTCTTCTAATGACGATAAGAGAGAATGTAATCTAAGCTTCAAGCCTAGTTCTAGTGGCTTGCAGGCAATCTTTAAAGTCCCTGAGCTTGCAGAAGCATTACTGCAATCCATGCCTTTATCTTTATATAATATTCACCTCTGTTTCTGTCTCCATATTTCACTTTTTTTCATATAGACACAGTCTTTATTGTGTCTATATGAAAATAACCCACCCTAATAATGACCTACCCTAATAATCTCAATTTAATTTATTATTGTAAAAACCCTACTTCAAATAAGGTCATATTTTCAGTTACTGGATATTAATCCAGTAGACTTGATTCCAAAGTTTCTTTTTGGAAGGGTATAATTCTAATGGTAATGAATAATATTCTTGGTAATCTTGGCTTAGGGATACAGAGGCATGTTCTAGTAGACATAACATTTATATTGAAAATGAGAAAATAAGTTAAAATTTACTTCCAAAGAAGGTGGAAAATTGTTCTGGGAAGACTTATTGTCAAAGGGACCTCGCTGGTGGTGCAGCGGGTTGAGCGTGGCACTGTGAAGCACGCGCGGCGCTGTGAAACGTCCGCGGCACAGCAGCGCCAGTTCGATCCCGGGCCAGGGAGGGGACCCACATGGCACAGCAGACCTCCCGTGCCTCGCCCACTGCTCCCTTCAGCAGTGTACTTCAGTCGATCTGCGTGTTCTGCTCCCCGCTCTGTCTCTGGTCCTCCTACCTCCCGCGACTCTGGCCTGTACCCCAGCTCTTATATGCACGAATAAATAAACCTAAAAAAAAAAGAATTATTGTCAAAGATAAGTATATGTTATGACTGTGCTGTGCTATATAAATGAAGTGATGGGCATTGTATCTTTTAAGATAACTATGGAATAGATATAATTAAACTTGAAAGCCATAGTAAAGATTTGAAATCTATTTTATGGAAAAAAAAGATCTCTCAAAAATAAGAAAGTGATTTATTTTTTGTTTTTTGATTTTTAAAAAACTATCTACCTCTGTTGTTACAGCATGAATGATTATATGCAAATTCAGAGAGTAGTGTCAGCGAGGTTTCCTGGAAATTTCCGCATTAACTTCAAATGATAGGTAAGGAAAGGTTTGATGAAGGCACTGGAAATGAGATATTATTTTGAAGCTTATAGTTTATTTTGTTTTAACTTAATACCACTTTTTAAAAAATTTTATGCATACAAGATGGTGGTACAGTCAGAGTGCAGGAGGTAAGAAGATTCACCAGTGACAAAGTGGGGAAAGTGGGGAACAGAACAGGCAGATCTACTGAAGTACACTGCTGAGGGGAGCAGCAGGTTAGGCAGGAAGGTCTTCTGTGCCCTGTGGGTCCCCTCCCTGGCCGGGGATTGAACTTGCACTGCTGTGCCACAGATGCTTCACAATGCAGTGCTCAGCCTACTGCACCAACGGGAAGGTCCCTAATACCTTTTTTCTGTTCCAGGATCCCACATTTTACATTCAGCTGTCATGTTTCTTAAGCGTTCTTTTGACTATGGCAATTTCTCTGACTTCACTTGTTTTAAGAGACATTGAAATTTGGGAAAATACATTTTCTCATGATTAGAATGGAATTATAAATTAGGGAAATGTAGATAATATGAGGTATCAGTTAAATTATATCATATCTAGATTATATACCATCAACACAGCTTATGACTTTTGCTGTGACTTGGGTTCTTGGTCTATGTAAGATCTGTCCCATTTCTCATCTTTCTTCCCATTAAAGGAAAATTGAAATACTGCTGTTTTCTTTGAATGGCAGGTGTTTCAATTCTGTGATGATTGAGAGAATACATGGTTGGGGGGGGCAAGATTGCAACTTTCAGAAGAAATGTACCCATGTAGACAGAATTATCCTGACTTTGGATGAAGCACATCTTTTTCTCAGACCACAGAGAATGATGCTAAGAATTGTGAACCTACAGCCGTGCTTGAGCATTTCTCAAGTATTCACTTTATAATGCAAGTTTGTTGTTTGCTTATTGTGGTTTGCTTTGGTTTCATTTGCTTTAGCTGAGTTTAAGGAAGTGGCTAGGAGTTGTCACATGGAAAACAGAACATTTATCCAACCAGAAATTAGTGAAAAGACCACCAAGAAAGAGTTGAGCATCTACTTGAGGTTGGAAACTATCATTTTTTCCAGATTATGTACCTTTATCCAGATAATGCAAACAAGCCATTGAAATTGAAAAGATCAATATAATAGATAGTTATGGAGATATAGAGGACATGATGAGAGTACAGCTGAACTATCTGAGAGAAAAAAAGAAATTGGAAGAATGATAAAACTGATATATTGTACGACTTAAAAAGAAGAAATGAATGGATGCACTTAAGGGGAATAAAAGGAAAATGCTGTGATAAGAGAAATCTTTAATTTTAATGTGTGAGAAATAATGTTATATTTTTCACCTAGTTTGTGGCCATATGGAAGTCTACTAAAGTAGACAGGTGTTTTTTAAAAGCATTAGATTATAAACTCAAAACATGGGCCCATCTGTGATGATAATAGACACGGAGGCTGAAAAAAAAAATGAGTCAGGTACAATAATCTTTAAAAAGAAATAATTTGTGATCTTAAAATAAGTAGACTGTGTGATAAGAATAAGAAGAGGGAGGCATCCTTGAGATTGTGTGGCAGGATGGTTGTTGGAAGGCAGTATGGAATCAGAACTATTCCAAACTATTTTTAATGGTTTAAATAATGGGGAAAGGAGTGACCTCTTTTTAAGGGGAAAGTAAAAAGAGTGAAAAAGTAGATTTTCTCTCATAAGGGAATATGGTGCACTAGAGGAAGATCTGTATTTTAACATAAATGTAGGTCATAAAAATTTATGAAGAATGTCATAATTTATGTAGTTTGGATTTTAGTATCAGTTTAGATTTAGAGTGTTGGAATATAATTTCCTCCTACTAGATATTGAATAATAAAAGTCGCAAAACATGATAGTGAAATTTTTGATGATACTGAGATAATATATTCTGGGAGAGGGTATAGAAGCAGAAGAAACAGTAGCAAAAGAAGACAAAATTAATGTGGTGACCATGGCCCAGACTTAACATTCATCAGTGGCTTGCATATGGGGACAACTGAAAGGAGAAGTCTACCTTTTAGAGTTGTGTGTTAGGAATAAGCTCTAAATCAATTAACCAATTGAACTACTTGCATTTACTAAAACAAATACATTCCAATCAACATTGTGGAATATAAAGATACTTTTAAAGTATTTGCCTGCCTTTCAGAGGCGGTCTCTATACTAATTAATTTGCTTTTTATAATAGTGACATATGACTGATACTCATTTTGTATGACTTAACTTTATTATCCTGTTATAACATTCTTTGAAAATGTGTAGGTTAAAAAATGTCATTCCACAATATGAAATAAAAGTATTTTATTTTCTATGTAGAAAAATTATTTAAAAATTATAACACAAGGATTTCTGGCATTCTTTATATAATATTTAATGAGATTTTTTTTTTACAAATTTCAGATCACTTGAGATTTTTGTGTTTTTGTAACTGGGTCCTCCAAAATGTTTCCAAAGTAATTATGGTTTTCACTGTTTCTTTTAATACTTTACATTTTTTTTTCCACCAGGAGTTATCCAAAATTAATGCAAGAACTTCACCAACATATTGTTATGATTGAAATGTTAAATTTGAGGTAAATGTGTAATGCTGAGTAGTTGATTATCTTTTCAATATGTAGTTACATTACTCTCAGAAATGTGCCTCAATAAATTACTTAATGCGATTTAACAAAGGAAACAGAATATTCATAAAATGACAAAAATTGAAAAGTAGAATACAAAGCAAAGTCGAATTTGAATCCATATTTTCATACTTTATACTCCTTGATGAAGTTTTCATCCACGTGTTACAAATCTGCTTAAGACGGACCTCCCTGGTGGCGCAGTGGGTTAAGCAACACACTACGAAGCAAACCAGCAAACCGCAGCCACTGCAGCACGAGTTCCATCCCTGCTGCAGGCCAGGGAGGGGACCCACATGGTGTAGCAGACCTCTCCTGCTGTGCCCACTGCTCCCCTCAGCAGTGTACTTCTGTTGATCTGCCTGTTCTGCTCCCTGCTCTCTGTGGTGAATCCTCTTACCCCCCACACCTCTGGCCTGTCCCCCAGTGCTTGTATGCATAAATAAATAAATCTTTAGAAAAAAAATCTGCTTAAGAGAAGCTGTAGACTGGAATTTGGCATGTTTAGTTTCTTTTGAGGCCGCTCTCATTAGCTTGCAGTCACCTTCTTACTGTGATATCACATGGCCTTTCTCTGTGCAAAAGCATCTCATGTGTCCCTGTGTGTTTAGTGTTTAGTTTCCCCTTTTTATAGAAGCACTAGTCAAATTTGATTAGGCTCATTATTAGTCTCATTTTAATTTAAATGACTCGTGATAGTCCCTTTCTCAAAATATGGTCACATTTTGATTGGTTATAGCTGCAACATATGAATTTTAAGGGGAATACAGTTTATCCTATATCACACCCATCCACAATTACACCCATCACACACACCACACCTAGACCCACATATATGTCTTAAGTCATATTCACCCAGAAATATTTTTACATTTCAATAACTGGGCCAGCAAACTATGTGGGTTTTTATTTCTCACATTTTTTTTTCAGGTTTTCCTGAAATAAAAATCATTATATAGCTCCAGTAAAAAGTCTCAAAGCTTTGATCAAAATACACAAAACACTCATTAGTAAAGCAGTTTATATTAATCTGTCAAATTCTGTGGAATAATTCATCACTAAGACCCAAGTTCATTTTTGGTATGGAAATTTCTTTTTATTGAAGCAATTTTCAAAATAGTGGAAGAGTATATAGCTCACTCATACTTCTATATAAAATGTTCTTTTCTAAAATTACATTTAGAAAAAGTACTTTTACCTTTCTTGCTAAATTTTTACATTGAGTTTTCTAATACTAAGATATTTTCCTTCTTAATAAGTCTTGGATATGAACAAAGACATATTTTTTCTAAAATAGGCTTCTTAATTTGCTATTCCTTAGATAGCAAGCTGTTGATTAACCTTACCTATTACTGGAACATGTCCAAGCACTTTAGCAAGCATTTAAAGATCTAAAATATATAATGGCAAACAAGTTTTTTAATCTTACTTGCATTTATGTTTTTTAAAGAATTCTCTGTTTTGCTCAGATTAATTGGCTTTTTTTCTTCTTTAACAGTGTTCTCTGGGCAATTTCTTGTATGTGTACAGATTAATTGCAACATGAATGAAGGAGGGAGTAAAAGAACACTATAAACAATTATTTTTTTATCAACTTGGGACTGTATTCATTCAACTTTAATTACTAGAGATTCTTGTAAATAGTAAAAATTATTTTTAAAACAGTGGTTTGAAATACATTTCATTTCCAGATATACTTCAAAGAACTATTTCACATGTACCAAAAATCACAAACACAAATTTTCATGGAATTATTATTTGTATTATTCCACAACTGGAAACAACGTGAAAATCTATCATTAGAACTACAACTGAAAAATCCACCAATAGAAATATTACACAGAAATAAAGAAATATACAAGCTTTTGTTACAGCCAACAATGTAAAATATTCTCACAGAAATTATTGATTAAGAAAATAAGTGCATGGAATAAAATATATACTGTGTGAATCCATTTGTATAAAATTCAAATACACAATATGACTTTATGGTGATAATTATAAAGTAATGATTAGCTTTGGACTCAGAACATGAAAGAAACTACTGTTGAGTAAGTAAAATTCTAACTCCTTAGTTACGTTGGTGAACATTTGTGATTTATGCATTTTTCCACATGACTGTTTTAACAGTTTACTTAAAAATCATCTAAACACATGCATAACAAGATAATCTGATAAAATAGTAGATTTAATGAAAACATTTCCCTGGTTTCCCTCTAGAAACTCTTAAAAAGAATTTTTACAAAAGACAGAAACCACGAAGAAAAAAAAAGAACAGATCAGACACTTTTGGAAGATGGGAAGCAGACCAGTGAAGAATAAGTTACTTAGATTTTTAAAAATCTATAAATTAAAAACAGTAAACTAGGAACCTAACTGACAGCAAAGACCCACCAACTAGCAGCAATTCTAGTCCTAGAGTTTTCTGTGCTTTGCTCATTCAGATGGATGGCCTCTCTCAGTCTATCCAGGATGAAGTGTACAGGTTTATTCTAGGAGATTGTTAAAGAAATAATCTGTATATTGAAATATACCAATTATAGTGGGAGCTGGATATATTTTATTGGAAATAGGGAGATTGACTATTTACATACTTAACATTGATGTATTTATCTTTCTTAGTACATGTCATTCCAAGTTCACTAGCATTGGACAGGAAATTGCAGAAGACTTCTCTGGGGTATCTGACAAGCCCTCAAAAACAAGACTTGCAAGTACTAGTAATAGCATTTCCTGAAACCAATAAACAAAAATGCCTCAGATAGTTTAATTTACTATAAAACATACATGTAGAACTAACAATTATTGTTTTTACCTTTGATATAAGTAGAAAATGACTTTTTGGAAGATTAGAGAATGTGAATGGAGAATTTTAAAGAAAAGTAAATTACATTCTAAGGAATAAGACAGGACATTAACTACAAGAAGGTACTCTTAAATAACTCACTTGGAGAATTAGAAGAAGCCTGGGATGTTGTAAGTATGGTAACATGTTTAAAATATCAATGAAAGTATTGAACAAATTTAAGAAAAATGAAGACAAAAACAAAATAAGGGCTATATCAAGTGGGAAAATATAGGAAAAATTATAGTATTAGACCAGTTAGCCAAATATATTAAAAAGAAAGAAAAATAGAACAAAGAAATTAGAGGGAAATACATTATCAACAGAATAATTCAAGATATTTCCCAAGACTGAAAAGCTTACTGAGTTCTCAGCAAAATGGAAAGAAGAAAACCTTCATCAAGGTACATTATCATAACACTTGCCATTTTTAGGAACAAAATGAAAATCACAAAACCCTAGAAAGAAAAGGCATAGCTTTCTGTCAGCACAACTCTGAGAAGTAGGTGGCAGCAGATAAATGATTTCCATCAAGTCCAGAGAGAAAATAGTTTCAATCTAGGATCTATACTCAAAATAAATAAATAAATAATAACATTGTGATATAGTCTTCACAATTTGAAGACTTTGTGGTCTCTGACTTTTTTTTTTATCACTTGTCTCTATTCTTGGCAAGTAGTTGGAGTATGTACTTCATTAAAATGAGCGAGCAAGTGACAAAAAGATGTAGGAAACAGGGACATAAACAAGAGGATATTGCACCCAAAATAATGGAGAATGGCAATTAGAGATTCACAGTTTCTCTAGGAAGACTCAATCTTAACAAATTATGTTCAGAGCAGGTAAGATATTTTTTAAGAGATTTCTTTGGAACGATGAGCTGATAGAGTTGCTATTATGTTTGAACATAGCAAAAAGACATTTACAGAACTGAGAAAAAATATGAGCTAAAGCAATAATTAGTTTGATTAAAAACTACATAAAAGAAACAAAAAAAGTAGACACGTTCGAATTCTTAGGAGAACAAAATTTTATTATTACTGTGTTTTTTTTTTTGAGAGGATGAGGGAAATGGAAATTGAGTTACTGGTAGGGGTGTGTATATGTGGATGCATAATGTAGATTTGAAAGTTCCTCTTCTAAAGTAAAAGGCTATATCCACAGTTTTCTGAGTGTGATCCATATACCTTTATGGATCCCAGAGACACTTTGGGGAGTGCAGTCTGTGGATTCAAAACATTTAGTGTAATTTTCATTTACACTATGTTGACATTTTTACCAATGGCACAAAACCATCGTGGCTGAAACTGTCAATGCATAAGCACAAATCAAGGCAGTGCCACTTAAAGATGCTCATTATTGTCTATTTCATGATCAGGAAGTCACAGGATAAAAGAGGTTATTTAAGAATGCTCTCGATTATTAAAAAAATTAATCATATTATGACCCTTGAGTATGTCTGTTTTAATATTTGTCATGATGATGTGATAAGCACTTAAAACACTTTCAACAGACTTGCTATAGTAGTTGCTTTGAGAAGTATGTATTTCACTTTATTTTATATTGTGATGCTTTACAATCTTATAAAACCTTCCTGACATGGGAGATGCTGACCCTTCAGGAACTAGGAAATTCTTAGAAATGGTGAAGGATTCTGCCAGGGTGTGTCCTTGGCATACAAAGCAAACAATCCAGAGCCATACCTCTTTTACCAGGTAAATGACAGCCATTTCCATAGCTTAGAGTCTAGAACTTAGTCAAATGAGAAATTACTCAGTTGTTTACCCTGGCTTGCCTTTCCTGTGGAACCATCAATGTCTTCTCCACTGCTTCCTGACCACGTGGTGTCTTTCTCTGTGGCTCTGCTGGTCATTCAGTATCTTCCCTCTGACTTATGTAAGTATAATCAACTTCTTCCTTCCTAGACTCCTTTCTGCTTCAAACTCTGACTATACCTACCTTACCATATCACATTCCATGTGTCCATTCTTAGACTAAGTACTTATATAAGAGGTAAAATGCTTATGCAAAAGAGCTGTGACCTGAGCTTTTTACTCCTAATACCATTTTTACTGAAAACAAAAACTGCCAGGCAGAGTTATTTATACTTGAATATGCGATAGACATTTTTCTTGAACATAAATGAAGTAAGCTTGTCAATTCAAGGAAAACAACTGACAGTGTTTATTATCCGTGATAAAATTTAACTTTCAAATGAAGATTAGAATTTTGGAGTACTTTTATGAGTCTTGATAGCTTCTTAGAGACTTTTCTCTAAGAAGTCTCTAAGATTATTAGAGAATTTTTCTGATGAGATTTCTGGTGATACTTATGAATTGAAAATTATGAATAAGGAAATGTGTCAACATTGGGGAATCTGCATAAGATAGTAAAGTAATATTTCTCAAATAAGTAATGAATGAAATGTTAGTCACCTGTGTGTAGGTAAAAAATCCATTCTAGGTGCAAGAAAAACCAGTGAATTTTAATATGAGTTCATAATGTAGTTTCAGATTTTATATTGCAGTTACTTGTTAAGAAACTGCCATAGTTTAGCTCTGATTTAGGATAAAATAAAATATGTCCACAATATTTGATAACCTCTTCTCTTTTTCAAGTATACAGTCTGAGACTGGATTTTATGTTTATACTTCAACAGACTGAATGTACAAATAGAGGTTAAAATCCAGTTATCTATATTAAAGAAATTTGCAGAAATATAAAGCAATGTCACGCATCAGAAAATTTTTTGTTTTGGAAAAAGTTACTTTTATGAACAGTGTTACTTATGCTAATTAACATAGATTGTCATTTTAAGTCTAAATATTTTTGTTTTTAGGTTTTAATTTACAATATGGTTAATATCAATAAATATTACCCACATGAAGAGAATCTCTTTGCTATAAGCCTTTGCTGAAACAAATAGAATACAAAAAGAAGGAAAGATATCCTTCTTAAATTTATCCTTCTACAAGCTTATATTTTAAAAAGGCTATAAAAACTAATGAACAGATTCATGCAGCCCCTATAAAAAACTCAATGACATTCTTCAAAATATAGAAAAAGAATTCATAAAATTGATCTGGAACTACAAAAGACCCAAAATAACAAAATCAATCCTGTGGTAAAAGAAATAAAATAGAAAGTGTCATATTCTGTATCATCTCTCATTGTTAGAGACATGCAAATCAAAGTAAAAAAAAAATGTGTCTTTTTCCAAAAGACAAAAAATAAAAGTTGTTGGAGAGATATGAAGAGTGGGAAACCCTTGTACACTGCTGGTGAAAGAAGTATGGTGATTCCTCAAAAAATTAAAAATAAATTCCATATCATCCAGTTATCTCACTCATGAGTTTTACTCAAACAATACAAAAGCATTAATCCAAAGGGATATATGCAACTCCACCTTGTTTACTTTTTGTATTATTTACAATAACCAAGAAGTGGAAACAACCTAAGTATTCTTCATCAGATACATGGGTAAATAGCATACACAATGTGATACTATGCAACTATTAAAAAGATTATAACTTGGCCATTTGCAGCAACATGGATAAAGAGAGTATCATGCTTACTTAGTAAATTAAGTCAGAGACAGAGAAACAACATATGATTTCACTCACATATGTATATAGAGAAAACAAACAGATGAACTAAATTAAAAGCAAAACAAAACAAAAAAAAACCTTTTAGACCCTAAAACCAATTAGTGGTTACCAGAAGGGAAGTGGAAAGGGGATTAGGTAAATCAGATAAAAGGGGATAATTGTATGTTGAAAGACAGAGAGATAGAATTGGAATTTAACCATGAGCCTAATGTAGCACTGTATGCACACACATATATAATATATCATATAATCATTGATAAAGAAAAGTGGTCTTTGGGTTCATTCACGTGTAATAACAATAATGTAAAGAATTTTGAGATGAAATATTTGAGGAGCACTAGAGTACATAATGCCTAGAATTGAAAAATGAAATAATAGCATTATCAGCATTTTAAAGAGTTATGTATTTGGAGGAATTGCTGAAGAATTAAACAATTAAAATACTGCATGGAAAAATTGTCTCACTATATGAGTCAATGTAGATCACAAAATCTGTATTTTACATGTTTATATAATTTTTGAATTGTGAAAAAAATTTACAATGATATTATTTTCTTATTAATAATAATAAAAAGGTTATAGTATTTTCCTTAGAGACTTATGATAATAAGATAAAAAATGGAAAGTCGTTTCTATTTTTAGTTGTTTTGAATTGTCATGGTGATAAAGAGGAAAATAGTGACCTGTGAAATAAAACCCAAAATATGTAGACAGTGCAGTTATTTGCAGTTTTTTTCTCTCATTTTTTCTGTTATTCTATTCAGAAGGCAAGAAGGAACTCATGAGTTGTAAGATAAGCTAATATCTTACTAGGTTGAAATACTTAGTCATTTTCTCATCTGTTTTATATAGGTAATCACATATACTGTTTGACTTTATTAAAAATTATTTATAGTTAAAATATTATAAATTACTGATCTTATCCAATCCAATATCTATTCATGATGAACTTGTAATCTAATGATATCATTTTCTTATTATATAATACCTAGTTGAATAAGAAAAATATCATAATCATTTGCCCCAAACATTCTCTTTTTCAGGCTTTCTAGTCTAGACATGTAGTCATTTAAAATATTTTCAATGCCTATTAAGTAACAAATTATTTTCCTTAAGTTGTTTCATCACTTAATTTTTCAACAGTAAATATGGAAATGTTTAAGTTAAGAAATTGACTATGGTAAAATTACATACTTAAACTTTAGACTATATAAACAAAAGGTTAACTCTCTCTGACTTAGATCCAACTTCATATTCTCTGCTGAATAACACATTTACTCTCACCAAGATCCTTGGAAAATAGTTGTAGTGGATATGGGAAATTATTTTTGAGATCATTCACACCATGTTGTTAATATTGAGTTCATTATTACACACTCTCGTCTAGCAAAAGAATTAGAAAAGTGGAAAATTTGAAGTATCTATGTCCCTGACTACAATAAAAGAGGAGCTCAGAAAGTTAAGAAAAAAAATTTAGAGACAAATTTTGTCTACTTTACCAACCAACTTAGGCTGGTTATTCTAGCAGATAATTAATGTAGACATTAAAAGTGTTCAGAACTCTAAAAGTAAAAGACATTTTGCCTCCAGAGTCTCAATACTGAGTTTCCCTTGGCTGGTGACAATGTGATTCGTCAACTTGTTTTCAGAGAAATGAAAGATTGTCTAGTGTTTCACATTCACTCCTGATTTTCGTTGGTGCAGAGATCCGCCAAGAGTAAAACTTAATCTTACAGATTGGTAAAAACTACTCAATGTGTTTCCAAACAATAATCCAACAAAAGCAGCAAAACTTTGGTTATATCTCATTAGTCAGACCATGTTCTCATTTAAAGAAAAATGGTGAAGTGTAATATTTAAAAATGATGAAATCTCTAATTCTGCAAATTGTTACTACCTTTTCTTTTTCTTTCTTTTTTTTTTTTTTTGGTTCAAGACAATGAAACAAGCTCCTGTTCTATTACTTTCATACCAAACCAACAAAAGCCATTGTCAAAATAGTCCACACATATGGTATTTATAAGATAAGTTTAGTTTACTTCATATGATTTTATTTTACTCTGGACTTCCTGCAACTTGGATAGTCTTCCTTTTCAATTACTGGAGATAATTTAATAATGCTGTTTTTCTTAGACAAAGAACTATTCATTGTTTAAAATCAAAGAATGACTTTGGGAAATTTCAGGGATGAGTGATTTCCCATTTTAGCTTCTAGAAATATGTCGGTCACATTTTATGATACCAGGTCATAACCTGGCAAAATGGCCCTTTAGTCTTTCAGATGGACTATGAAAGAACCAGCATCATTTAAAAAGTTGAATATTCCATTCTATTAAGTCTCCACTGACAAAATATAGAATTGAAAAAAGTCCTTTTAGATTCTTTCCCAACAATTCAGTGATATGTGCATGAGTTAAAAGAAATAGATGAAACACCCTGGATATGAGGTTTGCCAGTGTTAGAAATTTTATAGTAGTTATAAATTAATTTACTAATTTATTGTTTAATATATTAATATATTAAACAGAATTAATATATTGTTTAGTGCACCATTTTTAGAAAACAGAACTTATTCCAAATAACTTCTGTAGAAATTCACTTCTCTGAACACTGAGGACTAGTAGAAGGAAATGTCTCGTCAGAACTGGAGAGCTATACTGACAGGTGTCTTTTAGAATATATACAAGAATGTTTCATGTGCTTGGGATGTGGGTCAAAGAGATTAAACACACCTGTTAGTGACAAAAACTGGACATGGATTAGGCCATCTTACTTTTAAGGATGAAAAAAGATGGAAAAATAAAAAAAACAAGGTGTCAGACATAATAAAGAATAAATCATTGACCTAAAATTAGAAAGCTATTAATATATGTGATGACTACAAAATTTTTTTAAAGTACATAGACTGTATCCTCAGTCAAATACAGTATCACAAATATTGTTAATAAGATAAAAATTGAGATAACACTGGTTTTTTGAGATACATACTGAAATTAGAATAGAGATTATGTGAAAAGGGTATCTAAAAATACAATAGCAATTACAATGTGCATTAGAGATAACAAGAAGCGGAAGTATGTCATATTATAGAAAATTACCAATTTTGACAAATAGAGAATCTCTTTAAGAGTAAAATAGAAAGAACAAAAAGAAAGAAAATGATCAAAAAATGATGACAGCCGTGGAAGAAAGACCACCCAGTTTTTGCTGATTATCAAAATCTGAGGAGGTAGAATATGAGTGTTGTAGAAACAAACATGTAGGATAAACTGAATACAACTTAACTATGTAGAGCAAAACCATCTATTTTGCTTAATGCAATGACAATGAATATATATGTGTATAATGTATTGTATATATGAATTGCATGTAAAGTTTAACTTTAGGAACCCATTGAAATAATTTGTTTCCCTAAGTCATTGAAAAGAGACAATGTGTTAACAGAGCAGCCGGTGAGGCTCTTCTGATCCAAAGGCCACACAGACACATGGAAGTTTGCTATAAACAACCTGAGTGTCTCCTGAAGTCCTGCTCAGCCTCTCTTTGGGCAGTGTTTAGCAACAGGTCTGTGGTTTTTTGCCTTGTGTCTACAAGGGGGAGGTACATGGGGCAAAAGGTCAACATGTTGTCTGCTCTGAATTGTATAAGGAGAAACATTTTGTAGTCTGGGGAAGAGCTGTTGTCATAGTAGTTTAATGACTTAAAAGAGAAAAAGTTTTAACTGTTTGTTTACTTAACACTTAAAATCAAGTATTTTCTGCTAGTCTAGGTTGAATTTGAGTTTCTAAATAAGACTGGAGTCAGTGGTGCTTCAGATTCCTTCATGTCTCATCATCAGATTTTCACCCAGCAGTCTCACTGCAATTACAATTGAATACACAAAGGCAGTTTAATTACATTTCCCAATATAGCTACATTATCATTTCATATAGCTGTCATCTTGATCCTAAAATAACCATACTCTGCTTCCTGTGAATGTTAACATATAATCAGCAATAACTCCCATAAAGTGACCTTTTCTTGACCCAAAGTTGAAAAGAAATGGTGACATGTAGTTTCTTACTCAAAGGCTCTTTTGAAAATTAGCAAACTGTTTAGAATAAAAGCTTTTGTTAGTGGGCTTTGTCAGAAATCTCACTGTGTATTGTCCAAAAAATTGTCATAAATTTACTGCAACAGGCAAGCAGTTTTCGATTCACAAGAGGTTACAAAATACGGCCTTGTCCCTTTATTTTCACTTAGTATAAAAACCTTTTAAGAATCTGAATGATGAGATGCTATTAGAAAACCTGAGGATTTATAAACTTAGACTGCAACTCCAGCTGTGCTTCTTGTGCTGATTATGTCCCTGAATATCTGAACAAAATTACACCCACATACTGTCTCATACCATATTCCTTATGTCACAATGCAAGCTAGTTTATTTTGTGTGGGTGACTCAGTAGGATTTGCTTATTATTTTACTTCCTTTTTAATAAACATGTTTAGAAAAGGAAAATCTACTACAAATGAGCCTTGCCAAAGAAAGCTATATTTAATACCAGTCTGCTTTGCATGGCATTAAAAAAATGTTTCCCCTCTTTTGATGCTTTGTGATTATACAATGCAAAAGAGGTACATTCCAAAATAGGAAAATATTTCTATATGGCTTTTAATAATGTGGGTGGGTAATCCAATAAAGGTATTGAACAGGAAATAACAAGAGACTTTCTCTTATTAGAAATGTATTAGAAATGTAGATGTATGTCAGATACTAGCATAAAAATTTGGGTCAAATATAATATAGTGTTTTATTATTGTCTTGTTTGGTTTTGTTTTAATGAAAAATAATGAAATAATGTCTTATTCACATTTTGCCATGAGTTTGCAAATCAAGAGTCTTAATGAAGGTCACATTTGGGAATTCCTTAACCCTTCTTAATACTTTCTTTTTCTAAATCTTTCATTCTTTTGTCTTTCGTCTCTTGCAAAATATATTGTGTTAATGATACTGTAGCTTGTGCACTACTTTTTATGTTTATTTTTATATATTTGTAGTTATTTATGTCAAGCACTTCCTTTCACTATATTTGCTTTTATCCCCCCACCATATGTCATTGTTTCCTCTTCTACAGAAACCACCCCATGTACTTGATATGTATTAATATCTGCTATATCTTTATCTATCTGTCTGTGTATCTGGGTAGGAAATAAAATGTTGTGTCTGTGCATATTTTCAAAAGCATAAAAAATATTTTTGCAGATGTATCTAAATTGTTACCACCTCTTCAAAAAATACTTTGTTTTTATTATATTTTATTATCTATTATCTATTTCTTCTGATTATTACATAATATTCTATAATTTAATCTAGTAATTAGATTATCATTTAATAATTAAACATTTTAATTATCTCTTCCACTCAAAAGGAACATCTGATACAAATGGGAACCAATTATGGAACAGAGAATATACAGCCAATAATGACAATTCTAGGTATTAAGTTAAACACATAGATATTTTCCTGAGTTGTTCTGCAAACTCAGTTTCTACAATGGTTCCAACTATTTAAACTGTCTATGGAATTATATGAGACCTTCAATAACTCTGCATCCTCACATTTGGTATTATCCATTTTTTAAAGTTTTTTGTGTTCTTTTCATTTCAGACATGAGATTATATGTTTTCTAGCTTTAGGTGATGATGGTGTCTTTTGTTGAAGAATATAATCATCAGGTTAGGACAGATGATGTTTCAGAAACAAATGATCGAACAACTGAAGTAGATATATTCATAAAGTTTCATACAAAGTTACTGCAGCACTGGCCAATCTCCTTATCAATTCTTTTAGAGTAGTAACTTAAGGCTTTCCTATTTCAAATATGGTTATTAATATCAAGGAAAGGGCAACAGATAATATGGTTTAACCATAGTATTTCCAGAGTATCTCTGACCAAAAGTAATGCATAATACTTTTGTTTGTGGCCCAATGAGCAAAACAAGATACACTTCCCTAGTCTAAATACATGAGAAGCTAAAATAATTTGATAGGTATGTAAATAATGATTAATATCTGCCCCTAAAATCCTTACAATGACATGATTTAATGTATCGAACTCATGGTTTGTGTTTACAGGACATTTTCATTATGAAGTATACTTCTGTTGTGAAGGTATTCTACCATATTTCTTTTATAAATGTGTCTACCAAATCTTCCATTAATTTTATAGTTTTAAATTTTACATTTAAATTCTAATCTACTAAGACTCTGTATGTAATGTGAAATTAGTCTTTTTATATTTATCAACTCAGATTTCTCATATTTATGTACTCAATAATTTCTTCATTCCCTATTGCTTTGTGAGTCCTACTTTTCATTAAATTATTATATTGAAAGCTTAATTAAAGTCACTTTTTCTATACTTTATTAATCCTCTCCTGACTTCATTAATACGAAAGTCAATAATCCCTCCTTAAATTCAAAATAGCTTCTAACCCTTGATTTTTAAAACTGCTTAAAATGTATTAAATTGTTAAAAACTTAATTTAATGAAAGCTAAATGAAAAATTTCATATTCTAAGAGCTAGATAAGCATAAGGAATAGATAATTGATCACTTTTTTGTCTAAAACATATTTAATAGAGAGTATGGATGAGATATTTAGTCTGCCAATGCCTCACTATTATCATCTCTAAATTGGAGGAAATTTTCAAAATAATTTTGTTGAAGAAGTTAAACATATTAATGGAAAATTCATTACGTGTAAGATAGGACTCTCCAAAATACCCAGAACAGACCTTCCCAAAGACTTTCCATTTTGACCTGTTAATTATACCATACTAAGGTCAATAGAGACCCTACAGGTTTAAGAGAAATATTACAACTCTCTTAACTACCTAGAAGATTGAAGATTGAGTATATTATTTAGATGTAGGGCTCTTTCCACAAATAAACTTCCTAACAGAGAAACCAGTCTATCTGGCAGGGTAAACATCTTGCTAGAGAGCCTCAATTTTTTTTCTTTTCATATAAATCACCCTCCTTTCTCCTTAAAGTCCATTTCTTAGCTCGAGAGTAAAAACCATGTATATACATGTAAATTCTCTAGATGCGTATGTAACTAAATTTTTTTCTTTTCCTTACTAATCTGTCTGATATTAATTTGGTTGCTCAACCAGCCTGAGAAGAACCCAGAGATGGTGGGGAAATTTCCTCGCTGTCCCTTAAGTGGTATATAGTAAGTTTTTATTATGTTCTATCATTACTCTTTCATGAATTATTATCATTATTTCTGTTGTTTGACTACTTCTAAGTTTTACAACCATTTCATAACCTGGCTAGTCATTGATCTTGATTAATACTCAAAACAGAAGTTGAACACCAAGAAACAAGGTACAAAGAATTTTTTTTTTTTTGCTAAAGGCTGAGAAATGAGGAAGCAAAGCAGCAGTTGAAACAAAATTTAGCAAATCATGCAGTGCAGCAGAGTGCACCAAACTCCCAATAGCTTTTAAGAAATAGTCTCTATACATCTTCAAAACCTCTTTCCACTTTCCCATTGTAAGTTAAAAAATGCTTCCTTACTCCATTAAAAAAAAAAAAGAGCAAAGAGCTATGTTACTACACATGAGAGAAAACTTTAGTAGACAAGATCCTATCTTTTTAAAATACTTAATATTCATTAGAAGCAAAAATCATGTGACAGATTATATTTTCCCTGCCAGAATCATTTATTATTAATCTTTTTCCACAAAATTGCTATTGTGACAATAAGGTAAACATATTATCTTAAAATATGGTTAGCTCCAAATTTAATGTCATAAACACTAGGTTTTAAAATCTATGTGAATTTCAAAAACACACCCAAAACTATAGTAAATGAAAATCTTTATTTTTAAGGTAGGATACTTACCACTCTTTTTCTACTGACAACTTCATGTTTTGTTTTGTTTTTAGTTTTCTACCACTAAAAATATAAATTATGTATATAGAGCAATATTTTATGGATTAATCATTAAAGAGTACAAACATACCACATTTCAAAAATGTTG
Organism: Galemys pyrenaicus; assembly: GCA_019455555.1. Lineage (NCBI taxonomy): Eukaryota > Metazoa > Chordata > Mammalia > Eulipotyphla > Talpidae > Galemys > Galemys pyrenaicus. Next base: position 12,805,478 of record JAGFMF010011568.1, on the reverse strand, counting down.
CTCTTGTCTACTAGGATAACCTTTTATTGTTTTTATGATTTTAAATTGGCATATAAGACAATTATGAATAATAGATATATTTGAGCTAGAAATTTGTCACTCCCATTTTCCCACTGGTAGGAGTATAATGTAATATTATATTATACTACTGATAAATATTTTCATTTGATAGTAACCTAGCATTTTTTAAAATTAATGATATGACTTGTTTTCTCTTTTCAAATTATTGACTAATCCTATAGAAACTGAAATACCACTACTCTAGCAAAGAGAAAAATCAATTACACTGAAGCATAATCCCAAAAACCCTTAAAAGATCATAAGCATCAAAAATATCAGCTTTATTTAGTTACTAACCAATGTTTAAGCCACATAGAAAACAAATATTGAATCCTATTATCTCCTTCCCAGTGTCACTGATTAAACTTAATAAAAGTCATTGCTGTGTTAGAATGTTAACATCTGTTTGTTCAACCAATTGTTATATAAGGTGATTACCACAGAATGCAAACGCAGAAAGTATATTGACCTCATAGGCTTTCTTATGACTTTCTTCTTAGATTATTCAGGTTTTGGTTTATTTGTTTGGTTTTTTTTTTTTGTTTTTAATTTATGCATACAAGAATGGGGGTATGGGCCAGAGGTGCAGGGGAAGAGGTGAGAGGATACACCAGAGACAGAATGGGAGGCAGAACAGGAAGATCTACTGAAATATACTGCTGAGGGAGCAGCGAGTGAGACAGGAGAGATCTGTTGTGCCATGTGGCTTAGCTATCCTTGAGCTTATGTTGCAATGGCTGACTATAGCATGATAGTGCTGAGACTAAACTCCTTGTGGACAAGGGAGGCCCAGATTAGTCTGGTCTTAAGTCATCTGCACATACTTCATTTGACTTCTTTGTATGGTAGCTGTTCAAACTCTTCAAATGGTCAGATTAGTGTTCACATTCAGACTTAAAAAGGAAAGAATAGAGTCATTAAGTAGAATTCAGAATGTTGACATGAATAAGAAAAGTGTCAGTGTTTTTCTTTTTGTTACTAAAGCAGAACATTTTTCCTATTCTTTTAAGTGAATAAATATCCTATTATTCTGAATTTTTTTCTGATTTCCTCCATATTAAATAGAACAGAATAAGATATGTTTATGTTATTATTTATGCTTCTAGTAGAATTTTATCTCTAGGAATGACTTTCATAAGGACTGAATTTACTCATGGAGAACAAAAGGCAACCTATAAGAGAAACATTTAATTGTGTGCTAAAAGATAAATGTTAGATACTTCCAAAATGACATAAAATCTTAAAATAGTTTAAAACCAATATAAAAGACTTTCATAAATTTCTCTTAACTCATTGCAACTTATTTTTCCAAATGTTTCACACATCTGTATTTCCCATTAAAATTCTTTTTTACTACTTTTTGGATAAAAATTGGTTTTGCTGCCAAGGAAAATATAAAGAAACCCCCTTCCACTGTATCCATTTGGAAAAGAAGGACATCTAATGACCATTTCAGTTGAGGGTGCTTTCAGTGAGGGGTCAAATTTTACCTCTCCCTTAGAGAAAACTGTATTTGAAAATAATATTTAACTTTTGTGTACTATACGAAATGAACTTAAAAAAAAAAAAATATCTTTGGCCTCCCTGGTAGTACAGGGGGTTAAGTCACCACTGTGAAGCTATCCACAGCCACGACAGAACGAGTTCAATCCCTGGACAGGCAACTGGCCCACGAGGCTCAGCAGACCTCTCCTGTCTGGCCAACTACCCCCCGCCCTCAGCAGTGTATTTCAGTAGATCTGCCTATTGTGCTCCCCACTCTGTCTCTGGTGAATCTTCTCACCCCTGAACCTCTGGCCTATACTCCAGTTCTTATATGCATAAGTAAATAAATCTTCAAAATTATTTATTTATAAAAACCATATCTTGAAAAAGCACCAAGGACCCTGAATTTCATTTCAGGGTAAAGTCTGAGACTTTGTATCAATTATTTGAAAGTTTTTTTGAATATATAACAACATTTGATCATTTGCTCCCAGTACAATGTAACTGCTCTTTCCATGCTGCTTCAGAATAATATAAACAAAGATTATAAGTTTAACACAGTTTTTTTTTATATTGGAAATTAAAAATTTTCGATGGCATGAGAGAGAATCTCAAATGACAGATATAATTTTCAATGTCCACAAATGTTCTCATACAAAAAGAAAAGCTCTAAAGAAATTGCTTTGAATATTTAATTTCTCTTTTCATTTAAGTAATGAGGTTAAAAAAAAAATTCAGATTTAAAACCAAAATGTTCTGTCAACTATGGTATTTGAGATATCATTTCTTCTGTTTGAAAGGTTGCCCAGGCCCCTCACCCTGGCCCCCCAGGGCAGTAGTTCTGAGAAGGGGACATGTGGAAGACAATAGACAGCAGTGTCAAGATAAGCTGGCACCAAACAGCCACTTTCAAGATGAAACAGTAACATGGGGCAAACAAGGATCCCCTAACTGGGGGGGATATATGACTCACCATTATTTTTCCACCGGGACCCCCTAACTGCAGGGCAACATGTGACTCACCAGTATTTTTCCACCGGTTTTTTTACAGGCCCTGCAGAGAGAGGGTATATAAAAAATCCCTAGTGCTGGGCACAACTTTCCCAGACCCCCTGCTCAGGATCTGTGAATCTCACCCTGGAGTGTAATAAAGCCTTTCTCTCCTTTTTTTGCTTCTGTCTCTTTGCCTTATTCTATCTGCTGACATTTCACTGTTATATAGTGAACCTATGTTTAAACAATTATACAATTATTTTAGTGTTTTTCAAATCGGTACCGTTTATGCAATGCCTGTACTCTTATTTTCACTCCCTTTCCCTTTTCTGGTTAAAATGGAAACCTCATGAACTCAGGTAATTTTTTATGTTTTGTACTCTGCTAGAATTTTAGTGCTAATAATGGTACCAGTTACTTTCTGGGCACTCAATAAGAATAGTCATATATTGTTATTTATATGCTAATATAAAGGCAATATTTATATTGTAGAGAGTGTAAATTTGAAGTGAACTAGAATAAAAATGCAATCTTATCTCATAAAAAACACAAATACATTTTGGGGAGAAATATTTTATCTAAAAGTTACTCTAAAATTTCATTTGTGGAAAACACTACTTTTATTAAAATTATATTATTAGTTACTACTGTAATTCCCCAAATATTGGGAATAATACAGTACTACTTGTGTGCACATGTAGTACAGTAAAATTATAATATTTTTCTACAATTTTGAAAAGACAGAAAAATTGACAGTTAATTCAGTTACTTCCAGAATGCAGTTGGTTGGAATTATTAACACATTTCATTTTGTTACAAAACATTCTTTATTTTTATTTATTAATATGCATGCCATTGTCATCAAGTTATAATCCCAAAGCATCCTGAAATTATTGAAATGATGGAAATGCTTTTTGCCAAACAAAATTTTAGCTAGAAGAAAATTATAATTTCTATTATGTTCATAGATGAAATATTTGAGATGCTCCTTTGGTAAAATCATCCACTCTTCCATGCCTTTGTGACTCATTAACTTTCCTGTTTGTATTTTTTTTATGTCAAAGACTTTGCCTATTGTTGAAAAGTCTTCATGATTATCAGGCTCTTCAATCATCATCTTCCTCCTCCACATATACATGATAAAGAAAGGAAAACAGAACTTACTGTTCTGTCTTTTCATGCAGAAATGCAAAGAATTTCCCTAAGGTAAGGCTTGAAGCACTTTGAATGAAACATGAATAGCCACCCTATTCTGTTAACCCCCATGCATAAAGAAAACAGGTAGTGGCGAGGTTTCTACTCAGTGGTTTTTTCTATCATACCATTTTTGGTTAAACAATGAAGTCTATCTACATTCATATATTTATATTCCATATAAAGATAAACTGTAAATCTGTGATTTACATTTTTTGTGTAACAATTTAAAATAATAAAGAGGAAACAGAAGGATTTTCAAGATTGATGGCGTCACTTTTGCAAACAATTGCTGTGAATAATGAAGTCTGGTCTATTTCCCTATAACAAATAACCTTAGAATTTCTTGGTGTTACTAGTAAGGAAAATTTTAAAATGATTGTTTTCTTACTCGCATCAGTTTTATATGACTTGCCAAAGGTAACTATATAAATTGACATGAAGAAAAGATAATACATTCAATTTATTTTTAAATATTTCCCTTACTTTTTTCTTTATGAGATTTCTTCTCCAATTTTTGTCTTCAGCTTTCTACAATGTCATCCCTTTAGAGGACAATGCTAAAATCTCAATCTAAAATAGACTTATTTCTACTTCCTGTCATTTTATATTATCTTCTATTGTTTCATAAACATTATTATATTAACCTACATTTTCTGTAACACAAAAAGAGAGATTCTTCGTAAATAATCTCAGAATAAGTGTAGGAATTGTTTCTAAATAATTTGGGTCATGTGCCCAAAGTTTAGCCATCCATTTTGAAACAATATTACAGTTAATTGATCAAACTAGGGTTATCTGTCTAACCTGAGAACTGAAGGAATTTTTCTAAAGGAAACTCATGAAATGGATGGTGTAGATAGTTGATCACTATATCCAATATTTATGCATATATACCATCCCCAAAGCCAGAATAATTCCAGAAATGTTAGGTTTTAAAAAGCAACTGAGGGGCTTCCCTGGTGGTGCAGGGGTTTGAGTCTCAGCACTATGAAGTTATCCACAGCCACTGCAGCACCCCCCGCCAGGGAGCTGACCCACATGTTGCAACAGACCTCTTCTGTCTTGCCTGCTGCTCCCTTCCATAGTATATTTCAGTAGATTTGCCAGTTCTGCTATCCACTCTGTCCTTGGTGAATCCTCTCACTGCCTGCCCCCAATGCATCTCTGTCCTGCACCCCAGCTCTTGCATGCATAAATAAATAAATCTTGAAACATAAAAATAAAAATAAACTGAGAAAGATATCGTTAAGATTAACATCTTTGTGAATTTTAGGAGTTTTTTTTTTAAATACACTGAGTTAAGAGACTTAAATAAGTTACATGCTCATTTTATATGAAATCTTTGTAGAAAATATTTCAGTGTAGCAATAATTTTAATATTAGATCCTATTTTAAAAATTTGGGGTATAAATTCAAATTCTAATAGCAATAGCTTATCTCCATTCTGGGAAAAAAAATCTATTACCTAACATATGAAGGGTAAAGTATTATATTAAAGTGCCATTGAATGCAATACCATCTGGTATTTTCATACTCATTTTATTGCTCACATGTTGAAAATATGTCTTAACACTTATACATATGATAGCTTTCATTTCTTTACAGAATTTTGGGAGCTAGTAGTGTGACTCACATCTTGACAAAAAGTTTTTACTGATATATACCAATTTAGTATTTAACCTAAATTGACTGTAAATCTTACACATTGTACAGAAACCCTTTAAAGGATATTATATACACTATTTGAACTAAATTTGTGTTTTATGATACTCTCAAGAATAGCTGCGCTTTAATTCAAGTTGCTTATTTTAAAGGAATTATTTTATAGTCTTAATTTACCTCCAAAATAAATCTATTTTGCTCCCTTGCAATTATTTGTTGGAGACTTCAGTTTCAGTATGGTTGACTTAAGTGCTGGCATATTTAGTTCAAGTCAGGATATATTGTTAAAATTCAAATGCCCTTACTTCTGAGGATAAGTGAAGAAGATAAAAATTTTCTCCCAAAGGGAAGGATCTATTTCTTTCCTCCAAAGTACTACATCTTCAGTGCAGTTTTGAGAGCAATCAATAGAATTCTGCAAAAATCAAGAACAGTCAAACATTAAGTACTCTCATTCAAGATCAGAGGAGGTAAGGCTTTTTGTGACTTTTAAATGATTTTATATCTAAGTTTAGCAAGTCTTTGATTTCATGTTCTCTTCTCTACTGACATCTTATCTCTGTTAAAAAATTAATTCCTCGAAAACCTATGAACATGTATAAAAAAGTCAATAAACAGCTACTAGCTTCTTTCCCAAATACAACACAAATTTCAGTTGTTTTCAAATAGCGTAATCTTTGATGAAATATTTAGACTCATTTAAGGGACAAGAAGTAAATTTAATTACTGATCTACCTTGATTGCTTACAACATTTTTGGTAGTGTTAAGTTTTTAGTAGTTTTCTTTTACAAATCTTGGTGTGTTGACTGCTATGCAAGATGTACTCAGAACAGAAATTTAGAAAAGTTCAATATAGATCAGGATATTTTAAAACCAGTTTTTGCACAGTTGCTGAACACTTGTAGGTTCCCTTTGTTTGCAATTTAAGCTGAATGATTTGAAGTGCAATCTTATCTGGGAAAGCCCTTGGGGCCTAGTCAACAGAAAAGATCAATTGTAACACTGGTAGATTATTTAAAGGTCATTATGTTAGGATTTTTAAACTAGATTTAACACTACTCTGTACCCAGTTAATTGATAGAAAGATGTTTCTATACTTTTTGTTTTTAATTCTAATTATTCTGTAGAAGAACTTGTTCCTTGAATATTTATTCTAAGTATTTAATAAGAATTCTCAACTAAATGCTTCTAAACCTATCAGAGAGAGAGAGAGAAAGAATATTTTACAAATAAATACAGAGCATGGAAGGTCTTTAAAAGAAAAATGAAAAAACTCATTTCAAAAATAGAATTTCTTACCAGGAAATGATAATTTAAAAGTTGTAGTTTTAAAATGTAGGTAGTATAAGTGTGGTTATCTTTGGACTAATCCAAACAAAAACAGTGATTTACCACAATAACATGGCTGAATTGCTGAATAATAAAAATACCATAAGCTATTTTCTAATATTAAGAATATAAGAAATATTTAAACTTGTCTAAATCATCACATAATAATCATGGGAGCATCCAATAATTTTGTTCATCATTTTAAAAATTTATTTTTGTGCATAAGATACCCTAAATCATTTTTGGCTATACTTAGTAAAAACATACTTTTATCAATTTTCTAGGCATAGTTTTGGAAAGCAGCTGTGTTTTTCAAATTTAAATTCCATGGTATATTTTCCCCTGAGATATTTTGCTCCACTTGATTACCTACCCCCAAATCCTAACAGAAATGAGTTGCTAGGGACCTCCCTGGTGGCACAGTGGGTTAAGCAACACTCTATGAAGCAAACCACAGCCACTGCAGCATGAGTTCTATCCCTGCCGCTGGCCAGGGAGGGGACCCACATGACGCAGCAGACCTCTCCTGTCTTGCCCGCTGCTCCCCTCAGCAGTGCATTTCAGTCAATCTGCCTATTCTGCTCCCCACTCTGTCTCTGGTGGATCCTCTCACCACGCACACCTGTGGCCTGTACCCCAGTGCTTATATGCATGACTAAATTTCTAAAAACTTAAAAAAAAAAAAAAAGAAATGAGTCCCTAGGTCATATTATTTGGGATAAAATGCATGCTCTTTCATCCTCCTGTAAGACTGGAATATATTTAAATATGCTTAAAAAGACTCATAAGAAACATCTTTGTTTATTCTAGTGTTTTCCAAAATCAATCACAGAAATGAAAGGTAGTAACATCAATAGTAAATAAATATTAATACCCTAGGGAACTATTTTTTTCAGTGAAAACTGGAGTTTGGTAATTATTAGAGAGAAGGATATCAGAATAGGTTCACTGCTGGATTTTCTCTAGTTGATTATAAAGCACAAAGGAATTATAGAGGGGCTTTTCAGTTTCACAGTTTTTTCCTCACTGTTACTCTTAAACCCCAACTGATACGTGAAGGAAGCCCAAATACTGTCCTTACAGTGCTGGTCTGGAGGCAAGGAAAACTGGGCAATATTCCCAGGCCTGAATCACCAGCGGGCACCATGTTGGCAAACCCTTCCCAACCTTGCTGATGATGACATGGGTGGGAATTATCTTGTAATCCATGCAAGCTAGGGCTTGCCGTGTCAACTCACCCATAGCACAAGCAGCTGAGGGTTCTGGCACTGCCTTAGCTTAGCTATAAGTGGGTGGGCAGGGAATACGCAGAGGTCCTGGCATTGGCAGGGTCCTCGCAGAGGGCATCTGTAGCAGTGTCTGCTCATCAGTCATCGATGTTTTGAGTGGTCCTGGGATGCTTGCTAGCTGGCTTGCTTGTCTGCAGGCAGATACTAACTAGCAGAGGCCTGCCCTATTTGACAGGGTAGATCCTCTTGATTTTCATTTTTTAACCTCTAGCTGGTTTGCTGCTTCCTGAGGTGGGTGTCGTTCTCATCAAGTGTTTGATCTCAGAGTCTAATAATATCGAAGGAAGGTAAGTTTCAAGATGATTCCTACCTATGTCATCAGCAGCAAGGTTGTGAAGCTGAGCATGCTTATGCCCACACTCTTGCTTTCCCAACTGTCTCTCGTTTGCAGCCCTAGTCTCCACAGTGAGCTGATGTGGGAGAGAGAGCATCTTGCCATGTATCTGCCATTTAATCTTCTTTCCCACTCTGTCTTCTCCTTTTTAAAAATTTCTCTCTATGTGTGTCTGCTTTTGGTTCTTCTTTGTTTTTAAATGTGTAGATCACCCTCCTTTCCCATGAGGTTGCCTTGTAATGTGATTTCTTTGAATTTCAGGATAAATGATTCTATTTATGGGCCTATTAAAGGCTGTTTTTTAGTCTTTGCCCTTCCTCTGCTTTCCTGTGATCACTTCCTTCTGAACCTCACTGCAGGGGTCCTTCAAGCTAGTTTCTGCTATGGTACTTAATAAATATGTCTGAGGTGCTAGGTGCTAAGCACAACCCTCCCTGACCACCAGGGAAAAGTTCTACTTTAATCTCCAGTCTTACCCTCTTCTAGCCTCAATTCTGTAGTAAGAATTTCTGGGGTTTGTTACTGGTTTGGTTTTATCTATTTCTTTGTTTTGTTTCTCTATATTCCATATGTAAGTGAAAACATCTGGTGCTTGTCTTTTGCCTTCTAATTTGTTTCACTTAGCACTTAACATTGTCCCCTCTAATTCCATCTATGCTGTTGCAGATGGCAAGAGTTCATCATTTTTAGAGCTGAGCAGTATTCATTCTATTGTATATAACATCTTAATCTCTTCACCCCTATTTGAGCATTTAGTTTATTTCCATAACTTGGAATTATAAATAATGCTACAGTGAATATAGGAGAGCACAAATTCCTTCAAATTAGTGCTTTTGTATTCTTCAGCTACTCAACTAGGAGTGGAATTGCTGGATCATGTGGTAGATCTATTTTTAATATTTTGAGAAATTGTCATACTCCAGGCTGGACCAGTCCACATTCCCACCAACAGTGTATGGGAGTTCCTTTATCTCAATATCCTTACCAACATTTGGTGCTTCTGATGTTTTTTCAATATACACCATTCTCACAGGTGTATAATGGTTTCTCACTGTGTTTTTGATTTCCATTCTTGATGGCAAGTGATGAAATAGTTTTCAAAGTATTTCCACTGTTTCTTCTACTCTTGCTTTTGGTGTGTTTGTTTGTGGCCGGGGTGGGGGGGAGAGGTTTATGGGTTATGTGTGTGTATTGAGGGATAAGGTATGTGATAAATTTAGACGTAAAAAGGTAGAGAACTAAATTCAATTTATATGTTTAGTTTATTTTAAATTATTATCAAGCAATAATTTAGAAACATATTCTTTCTTTACTCTATTAGCTACTATTTAATTCAACAAGAAATGAATGTTAACTCTATTTTTGGCCCTGTCATAGACAATCTAATAATTAGTTTGACAACTTTGTGTAATGGGGAAAGCAGACATATAACAGAGTGATTGTAACTGTAATGTCACAAATCCATTGAGAGATATGTACTATATCAATAGTTGTATCAATAATAGGGAAATTTGAACATGTAGAATACAGGGAAATGTAGAAAAACAATGGTAATTGGGAAATAGAAAAATAAAAAATTTAGAAATAAAGTTTAATTGTTTATCCCCAAGGATCTAATGTCAGAAAGCTCTATTTCTTAGAGATCACAACTTAGCTTATAATTATTTAGAAAAAATAGTAAATTTTTAATCCTCATATCCTTTAACAGTTTTATAAATCTATCCTAATTCTTTGTCTATAACTTGATTTTAAAGGTATACTTTATAATATTGATTTGGCTTTTATATATAGCTATTTATCCTGGTCATAATGGTTTCTATAGAAGGGATTGCTTTTTAGTTCACAAACAGAAAGGATTATGTTTAGTTCACTTACTAGGTCAATATTTCATATCAACTGACTGTCATTTTAATCCATATTTTATTTTCTCTGAAATGAGGGATTAGATCTTGCTGATTTGATAACATTTATGTATTTATTACATATATATTTTTAAAGTCTAACATAGTGACTTCCATATAAGAGGGAACTTGCACTTGGGAGGGAAACTATACTTTTAAAAGAAAGGCTCATTCACTATTGTCATTTATATGATGTTTTATTTTCTCACTAACACTATCAAGGATTAAAACACCCATGAATAGTCTTACAATTAAAACTAGATAATACCAGGTATAGGTATAATCAAGATAATACCAGGATAGGTGACAAATAAGTCTTGGAACATCAAATATACAGTCATCCTACCATCAAATTGGAATTAAAAGGACATTGATTCAGAATATGACCTTGAAAATATTATTTTACTTCTTTTATACTGAATTTTATTATTTTTAATGTGGAGTTAGTTTTTTTTCCAGTCAGTTTGATAAGAATCTTTTAAAATGTTGTATTAGAAGACATTTTAAATTGCAAGATGCTAGTTTTTTATGGATAAAAATCATATCATTTGGGGGATGGTAGTCAACTAAAAACTACATTGTAGTATTGGGATTATTATGTTGAGGAAAATGAGAATTTCCAAAGTAATAGTTTCAGTCATTTCTTAAATTGGATGCCTGACACACAGGTAATAGTTGATGTTATTTTTAACAAAATAATATTCTATTTAGCTAACATTAAAAAGTCAGTAGTTTTGCTTTCTGTATGGTAATAAGGTAGCTCTTTTATTCACCATGTCACATCACATCCTCTCAGTCTCACTGAGAATTTATATAGCAAAATAAAATGACCAGCATCAGTGAAGTCCCTAATGAAGCCACTTATGGTGGAAACAATGCTTAGGTCGTGCCAAATTGCTCATTTAATGGATCTGATAATGGACACCAACATTTACTGTTAAGTAACTGCTATTAGTGAGTTGAAGTTAGACAGTTGTAGACATTATAGGCAGACATGTTAGGATGGCACACAGTGGTTTTATAATATAAAGAAGTAACGTTTTTGTAATAGAAGCAAAACTGTAGTACAATATTTTATGCAGAAATCAAGTAGATTTTTTTCCTTCACTAAAAGTACTGATTGTCCAATCTTTAGCAGTATATCCTATAAATGTCTATTAATGTTGCTAACAGGTGAGAATGTTTTTAAGTTTTCTATATGAAGAGATCCATTGGTCATTGGCGTTTTAAGCAAAAATTATACTTATTTTGTTACATGAAATTCTTAAAAGGTTCTATATGGAATTTATTTGAAAACTGATTGTTTAAAATTAAACTTGCTCATGAGCCTCCCAGGTGACTCAGTGAGTTGAGTGCTGCACTGTGGAGTTTTTGTGGCCACTGCAGTGTGAGTTTGCTCTCTGCCAGGGAGGGGGGACCCACATGGCCCAGCAGACCTCTCTTCCCTCACTGGCTGCTCCTCTAAGCAGTGTATTTCCATTGATAGGCCTTTTCTGCTCCCTGCTCTTTTTCTGGCGGATCTTCTCACCACTGGTCTCCCCTGCCTCTGGCCTGTACCCCAGCTCTTGTGTGAATAAATAAAATCTTTAAAAAATAATAATAAACTTGCTCTTAACTAAAAAAAAAATTTAGGTAAATATTAAGTATTTTCACACTGTTACTGGAATATAAACATATGACTAATTACACATTTTCATAAAATAATTATTTGAACAGGGTTTTATATTTATGATCAATCTAAATATTGTAGTATCCATTAATGAAAAAAAGATAAAAAGAATATAGTGTTGATTGCTTTTTAAACAGACATTTATTAAGGAATACCAAATGGGAGAATTTGGAGATGCAAAATATGGAGAAATATTTTATGACTAAAACAATAAAGAAACCTAAATTTAAATAATATGGTACCATATTTACTACAATATTAGAATGATTATAGCATTGTATGTTCATGATTGTTATGAAATTATTAAAATTGGTATTATGTGCATTTCTTGTGACTATATAACTGTGCCATAACTTTGAAAATAAATTTACAACTTAAAATGTCCATAATTCTACTTTAAGGAACAATGTAAAATATAATAAAATAATCACAGAGAACCACCACATTGATTACTATAGCATAGAAGACAGAATAGAAATGATCCAGATGACCTAAAATAAATAATAATATAATATAAAATATAGCATATCGACTTTCAATATAATGAAATCATTGTGGTAATAAAACAATATGTAGGAATGTATAAATACTTATTTTAACTAATTTGTTAAATTACAAAATATAATTTTTTGAGAAACTATAATTAGATAAAATAAATATTAAAAACTAAGTTGGATGTAAGTGAGCCAAAAGTGCACTAATAGTGTTTATATATTTGGTATATTTTTCCTTGTTTTTTATATTGCCTTTAAAATTAATAAACATAAGATGAGCTTTAATAAAATTTACTAGGATAAGCCCATTTATTGTATCAGATTTAAAACAGTGAAAGTACTTATTATAGTATTTCCCAATTTCTTTTTCCTCAAGGATTATTCCTATGTGATTATACTTTATCTAAACCACAGAAAAATATAATTGTGTTTTCTTGATTTAATCAGTGACTAAAATGAAATCTTTGTAATTAATACTATTATGTGAATGTGTTTACAAAGAAATTGAAAGGCATAGGTATGAATTTAATAATATCAGAAGCATGAGGAAGGCAGTTAGACAAAGTGTAAGGTACTTCCTGAGAGAGTTAGGTCAAGAAAATGAGTGAAACTTTGCCTTGGGTGCCCCAATTTTACAAATGCTTGTCCATGCCTCGCAAAAGCATAACCTGACACTTGTTTATCTTTGCATCCACATCTTTTACCAGAGTAACTGGAATTCTGTAAGCATATATAAATGTTTGTGTGTAAATGTGCATACAAATACTAAATAAGTAATAAAAAATTACTAATTTTCTTATTTTTGGATTTAACAGACCAGTGAAGTTTCAGTAAACATTTCCAGTTTACTTGTTGTCATGGATTAATTATTAATTGTCTTTTCGCTCTCAATTGTGTCCTCATTGGGCAACAGATTACACATGACTTAAAGTCTATCTGGAGGCAGGAATGAGGCAGAAGGACTTTTTAATAAACACCAAATCTCCATACAGTCTGTCTTACCTTAATGAAAGGCCTAAGGGTGAACTGATATTATAAAGCGCAGGTTGATATATTATATTTGTCTCTAAAAAATTAATACTGGAGTCAGCATGTAAGTTGACTTGTGAGGTGTAGAAGAGGAGACTTGTGTTAGGGATTAGAGTTGGATGGGTAATCCAATGAACTACTATAAATGGGGCTTTTCAGAGAAGGGACTATATCAAAGTAGGTTACATTTTGCAAAATACAATTTTTTACTGGTTAGTTTCTGTGGAACTTTAATGTATAGATTCTTTAACCTTAATGGCAGAAAAGATGTAGAGCTCCGTCAGGCTGAACTTGTGTTCAGACCCCTCTTATTCTTAAATGCTAGAAACATGACTTATTCTTTATTCCTTTTTTTTCCCCCTTTTGAAGGGGGGTAGGCAGGGGCGTAAGAAACAGCATTTCCAGAATGGTTACTGATTCTGCAAAAGCCACATGGTTCCTGACCTAAGGGTTCTAGTTCTTTGCTGACTGTTGTTAACAACATGCATTTTTAAACACTTGCTTTTTAAAATTATCCTCTTACAAATATTTTAAATCTTTTGAACACTTTTCTTGTTACTTATAAAATTATGACTTCGGAAACTTTTCATCAAATAAGAAGAACACTGATTCCAATAATGTCTCTTGTTTCAGTAATCAAATTGAATCTCATTCAATTCATCACATAAAACTAGCTTTTTAACAGCTAAATAAGGATAGTTAAAACATATTTTAAAACTTGCAGAAGAGAGGAACCATAATTTCACATCTCCTTGTAAAAGTGAATTTTGAGTGATGTTTTTATATGTTGGGGAATGGACCAAATCAGATATTAACCTTTTAATAGAAAAGTTCCATTAGTTCAATTATAAAATGCATTTTTTAGATTAATGTGAGACAGTATTAAATAAATCATTTGCAGATAGGAGGAGCCACTTGCAAACAGGCAGCCTACTTCTTGTGAATTGTCAAGCTAAACTGTAGGTCACTCCATTTATGCATGTAGATATGACATGAGAGAAAAATGCTAGATAACTATGTATAAGTGTTAAATATACCTGAGCTGCTCTCCTGCGCACCTGTGCCTATCCAGCTGCCTCTCTTTTTCTATTCCCTTTCCTAATAAACCTGTCCTTTTAAAAATGTAAAAAAAGGAGTTGAATACTACTAACATATGGAACAACTATTACTCATGTTATATATGTAGGGCTTATGTACAGCAAATATATATATATACATGTGCATATACCACTTCGCATTTTATTAGAAAATGTGGCTCGAAAGAAACTGCTTTTTGCATACAGACTTCTAGGTTAAATCACATGGAGATAAAATCTGGAACACATGCTTAGAAACTTAAAATAATTCACACGCTTCCATAAAACTTCCTAAAATTTGCAACAGTGAAACCACCTTTATAATTAGTCATCATGGGAAAAAGACTTTTTCAAGTAAATCACCTCAAAATTTTTCCTTTTAAACAATGGTCTTGAATAGCAGGTTATAATTCCTGCTACTGAGAGCCATATACTTGGAGCAGGAGAAGGAAACCCAAGGCAGAAACTTCACAGACTGCTCAGATCTCAAGATTGCCCAGTACAAAACAGAATGGAGATGGTAATATTGTGAGGCTTCTCTTAAAAAGATTTCCAAATGAAACCAAGTGCATATTTAACTCTATGAAGAGAGAAAACAAAGTCCCCCTAAGTAACATAATATACATTAATGCAGAATTTCACTCTGAGGTGTAATTTTAATTTAAGTTTAATGGCTCCACAATGTAGCTCTCTGTCCCTGCTGTGCATAATGGTATTGGAAAGAACATGTATATTGAACTGATTGCTTTGGAAATTTCCTAGATTAGGAAAATTATGTGGCTGCCTGCTCTGCAGCAAAGTAAGTGTTAATTTTAGAAGTTTAGTGCTCTCTTAGATTGGAGCAATTGTGGTAAGTTAGTGTTCTCTTTTTTCCTTTCTAACTCTGTGAATATGGGCACTTTTTCCC
The DNA here is from genome assembly GCA_019455555.1 of Galemys pyrenaicus. NCBI lineage: Eukaryota > Metazoa > Chordata > Mammalia > Eulipotyphla > Talpidae > Galemys > Galemys pyrenaicus. The sequence continues at coordinate 12,790,052 of JAGFMF010011568.1, read as the reverse complement.
CTCCCATGAACCAAGATTTAATATACTAAAAAATGGGACAGAACTGTTTTCTTTTCTATAATACAAAAAGATAAACAATTTAAAACACATAAGAAAGCAAAAAATCAAAAGTAAAACAACAAATGTTACTTTTTAAATGTTTTTTGAGTACAAACACTGTGCCCAACACCACATAAATTTCAACAATCATGTCTAATTTTTGCCCACAAAGAATTTACTTATGTGAATTCTCTGTTGGGTAATTTGGATGGAATTATATCCTAAAAATATTTCCTGTTTCTCTGATATGAGTAGTTTCTCAGTGTTTAGAAATAAGATATTGCTTAAACTTCAGTTGAATTATTTGCAAACTTATATTGCAAAGGCAATTTTAGTCCAATTTAAGGCAACTAAAATGCTGTTTCCTAGTGGTTACTTAGAAAAGTTAATTGTTTTGAGTTGTTTAATTTAACATGTTAGTTTTCTTATCTTTAATTTTTTTTTGCTGCTACAGTCAACTTGATCTTAATAAAATAGGAAGCATGCAAAGACCCTATAATGTTAAGGTCCTTGAAAATCAAAGCTAGAAGTAGAAAGGTCTGTGTCACAGTGATTCAATGTGAGTGAGATTCTACTGGTCATGGCTGATTTTGAAGATAAAAAGGGACAAGCAATATAGCCAATCTCCAGAAGCTAGAAAAAACAAGAAAACCATTCTCCTCCAGATCCTATAGAAAGGATTGCTGCCTGCATCACCTTGATTTTAGCCCAGTGAAATCTATTTTGAACTTTAGCAGTGTAAGAATAAATTTGTGGTAATCTTTTACAATAATAACAGGAAAATAATAATTTTCTTATATACCAAATTATTTATCTTAATCTTGTTATTTAAAAAGAAGCTTAAGATACAGATTATTATATAAAAACTTGTGGTTTTTAATACTTTGGCAATTCATATTTTTCAGCTGTGTAGTGTAAACATTTACTGATAATGAGCATAGATATGGAGTAGTGCTTAGTATTCAGTAAATACTAGTTAAGTGTTTTTTAAATTTAATTACTAAACATGTTGGGTTTTTTCCAGTTTGATATTTTCTTAAGATTATTTAATATAAAGTTAAAAAATATTTTTAAAAAAGGCAATAGTCTTTGAAGAGCCTTCTAACACCTAGCACTTTAATTGATGATAAAACATTCAGTTATGACAAAATCCACATAACACTTACAACAGTTTTTTTCTAAATTGAGTCTATAACACAATCCTGTAAGTGACTGCAGAAACTATAGTTTGGTGTGATGGACAACTGATTCAATATTAATTCACTTCTAAATATTGTATTTAATGAGTATATACTATTAACTGAATGTAGTGTTAGATGTCAGAGATATGTATTGTGGTGAATATGAAGATGAATCAATGAGATTCAAGTAAAGGGGATACAAAATTCAGTCAAGCATTATTCTGGAGATTCCTATATGATTGCTTTTGGAAGATGATTAACACTTAAATTGGTGAACTTTGAATGGCCTGGCTCCATAATTTCAATTATGAGCCATTGAAAGCATCCTTTCAATGTCTTTGCCTTGTTTCATCCATTCATAGAAGTCATATATTAGATTGACTCTTCATTGGGTTAGAAGAAATATGTCAGTACATGAACTTCTATTTAAAATGAAATATTTGAAACCTATTCTTTTCCTTGAGTCTCCAGTGTATGGATTAACTGAACTTGAGATTTTGGACTAATTTTAAACATAAATTTGCCCATTTATCATCTACTTCTTATTTGTTCTTTTTCTCTGGAGAACTCTGACTAACACAATGCTCAATAAAAAAATCTCTTTTAGTTGTTAGTATAATGACTCACTAAACTGAAAACTTTTTGGCTTTGGAATAGTCTCTAATTCTCTAAGTTTTTCTCCCTACTATCTCATCATCTCTTTACTTTTTCTTTAAGATATTTTTTTCAACTTTATCTTCTAATATTTCTATGGAGTTTTTCATTTACACTCTAATGTTTTTAAGTTTCAAGGTAAATTTTTGTTCTCTGGTATTATGCAGTGCATCTTTTATTTGTATCGCTTTGAGAATAACAATAGTGATTCTGTTCTCTTCTTTTCTCAATATTCTTTTTTCCCTAAGCTATTTATTTGTTTACATCTGTACTCATAAAACTATAATATTGATTCATTTAAAAATTTTAAATCAATTTATTTAAAAATGTAATAATACTGATTTATGATATTAAGAAAACACTTAAGAACTTCCTTTATTTTTACTCATTAAATGCACAAAACTTTTAGTTAGAAGTAGGAATTTTATAATCTTCATTTTAGAGATATGAAAAATTATCTGTATGGACCAATGACCATATCTAAAATTTATGACTTGAATATAGTCTAGATGTGAAAATTGGAGTCTTAACTATTACAATATTATTGCTCAGGTGATAGATAATACTTGCTATGTACTGCATAAAGATACAGTGATTAATATATTATTTTGACATTCTGGGTGTACATGTAGGGTTTATCAGGAGATGTTTCACTGTAGGTCATCTGAGGTTGTTTACTAACCAAAATACCAATGGCTTTAGGTTTTTCCTTGAACTAGATAGAAAACTGCAATATCCTGCCCTAGTAGTAAGACGCTGGCTGTTCTGGTTGCTGACTGGGCCAAGAGAACTGCAGACAGGCTCAGCATTCAGCATTTTTTGATACAACTTCACGTAAACTGAAGTCACCAGGCGAATTTGAGATCTGATTAGAAAAACAAAATTAAATGGGCTTATGTACCATTTCTCTCTTCCCTTCTTTCAAAGATTGTCTTTCACTTCTCCCTTGTATCCTCAACTCATTCTGATAGACTTCAACCTCACATGTGCTTTCCTTACACTCAACCATTTTTGAGCTAGCTAAAACTTCCTTCTATCTTGCCATTTTTTTCTTGTGATACTGTTTTCCTAATTTTCTGTATTTTCAACCTTCTCATTATATATTTTCTATATTTAGAAAACTTTATGTGATCATCATGTTTTTAATTTTCTGTATCTTTGAAGCTTTGGTGCCTTAAAGCCTTGATGATTCAGGAGAGACTGCCCTTCTTAGGGCTAGCTAATTCCTAAAGATGACAGATGACTCCTCTGTGAGTCCAAACCCATACTCCCAACCATCACTATTGGCAACTCTTACAGGAGTTTTACACTAAAGGTCAGTGTCCCTCTGCCTTAATTACACAGGGCCAGATGCTAAAGAATATGGACAAATCCTATACCCCAGAGTCTGCCTATTCAAACTAGCCATTGTTTTCTTTCTTCATTTTACTGCCACATGCCTAATATCATGTCCCTTCTAAACTGTTTCAGTTGCACATAGAATTTATTTATAATTCAGATTATGCCACTGTCCTGTTCCTAAATGTGTATTATACAATAAAGATAATAAAGGTAATCAAGTTGTGCTTCAGTGCTTTCTAGTCCTTCCATGATCTAGTTTTTGTTTACCACTCTCTTTAACTATCAAAAGTACATATGAGTTCTAGCCACAGAGCCTTTCTTGCTGCTATATACACATGACAGATCCAGCTTTTCTCTTTGCCATATCCATTGCACTGAATGATTTTTCTGCCTATAACTATTCTCTGTAAAACTTTTAAGTGAATTTTTCTTCCTAGTCAGATAGATCCTAGCTTAATATAAGAGATTCAAAAGCTTCTTATCTGAGCACTTTTTAAAATATCACTTATCATTTTTAGAAATTAACTTGCTTACATCCTGTTTATGAACCCAATAAAATTTATGTCACTTATGAACTAAGACCTTACTTTAACCTTTATAGATCCAAAATTCAGAATTCAGTAATTGGCACATTTTATTTTTAATAAAATTTGAAGACTGAAGAAATAAACTACAGTACAATTATCCAATTTCAAATGCAGGCAGATTTTAATAAGCATATGATTTGAATTGTGTATACATGTTGGTTTGTATATTTATTGAGACAGAAGCATCCTTTCAACGCCTTTGCCTTGTTTAAAAACTACTATACTGGCATTTTCTGACATTTGAAAATTCTTTTTCAATTTCCTCAAATTCATTCAATCCTGAAACAGAAAGTGCAATATGTTTGCTTTATTATTCTATTGTTCTTTTCTTATTCACTGAACCATGTTTCTCATACACCAGGCTTATCTTTTAAATATGACAGTTTCAGAAAGGTAGTGGATAGTTCCCAAAAATCATTATATGCAATGATGGTTTAAAACACATCTGTTAATGTTACACACCAAAGTGTAGCAATCAGGACATGAAAGGAGAAAGTTTTAACACTAAGTTTTCAAATTCTAATTATTCTAATTGATGTTTTTGTTACAGTTTTATTATAGAAGAACTGATTTTAAGACATATCTTTAGAATATGAAGACAATTTCTTACATTAAAATATTTTGGGTTGCAGAATGAAATGCAATTACTATTTATCACAATATAATTTATTTATAATTAAACCTGCAATTAAAGTTCTGCATAATAATTTGATTATATAGTGAATAGTCAACTTATGTTACCTCCAAGTTTTTAGATAGATAAGAGGGAAGAAATAGCTATTTTGCATTATAGCAAAGTTTAGGGGACAATCAGCATTTGGGGAAATTAGATCCCTTATCTATTTTACACTGCAGTTTGAAGTCTGAGTGCCACCTGGTGGTCATTATGGCTCCATAGGTATGATGAGATAAATATGGTCGGTTATAAAAGACTGTAATCTTCCTTTGTATTTATATATGTATTACATGGAAGCAAATTTGCACCTCCAAAATAGCTTCCTTTGACATAAGGATTATTTTAGATTATTTTTAAAAGACAACATACATAGAAAAGGCACTGAAATATAAATAAAAGGTACACTTTTGTAATGTATGTTAACATATATAAGTAAAAAGCTTCATTTGTTAATAGCGTTTTCCTGGAAGGAAAGATGGAGATAACCAAATCTCTAGAACATCTTATCAATGAAGAAGGCAATGGCTTAAATCTATACAATCACCATAGCCTTGATTACAGTGCTTCTTCTGGTATCCATTCATAACTGGTCTTCCCCTCCTACCCAACATCTTTTGTCTTTATTTGAAGATGTTATTTGAGAGAATGGCTTGGATCATTTCAAGGAGTTACTCATTTTTCCTTGGTCTCATGTATACATATATATGGTGTGTGTGTGTGTGTATCATATATACATGTCTCATGTATATATGCTGTTTGTTTTCCTCTGGCTAATCTTTTCTTACAAAAGACCTCTCCTGTCTTGCCTGCTGCTCCTCTCAGCTGTGTATTTCAGTGTATCTGACTGCTCTGTGTCTGGTGAATCCTCTCACCACACACACCACTGGCCCAATTCTTGTATGCATAAATAAATAAATCTTTAAAAATATAACTACCCAAACATATCAAAGTTTAGCCTAGGGGATCAGAAATCTCTCCAGAAGACTAGAAGATAGTATTGGGCTCTCAAGAGTAGTGTGTGCTGGTAACCCTAAAGTCATATGGGTGGTGAAAGAGATGATAATTCTAGGAATGTATTTTTCCTTTTATTTTACACTATTTGCTGAAGTTCAGGAATCTTTCTTAAATGAAAATGTCAGATAGAATCACAAAGAAAGGGCCTCCCTGGTGGCACAGTGGGTTAAGCAACACACTATGAAGCAAACCGCAGCCACTGCAGCACGAGTTCGATCCCTGCTGCCGGCCAGGGAGGG